>CM064541.1:29033816-29108816 GCA_032716605.1 Paralithodes platypus
TGTTGGCGAGATTGGATTATTTCTTGATGTGCACCACATCTTCAAGACCTTGTTCGATGTTTTGCAGAGCTTGAATATTGAATTGAAAGGTACTAATTAACCCCTTCTGTACCGACGTTGTCCTTTCCACTTTATTCTGGTTACTATTAGACGATTTTACTCAGTTAAAATGGGCTTCCAAAAATTAAAAGGCTTCGAACTACCTCACTTAACCCTTTTGACTAACACAAATCCTTCTTAAGCTGCACAAAATCGTCTAATTATAGCAAGAATAACAAAAAAAGACGTCGCCGGTTCAGAAGGGGTTAAGAAAAACAGGCCTGTCCACGAGCGTGTGTGATGGGGGGCGAAATATCCCATTGTTGTTGTTGTTGTTGTTATTATTAAAGGGCCTTCGGGTGGATGCCACCTGCTTGGCCCTAGAAGTCAGTGGGACCTTAAACTATGTCGGCAACATGTGTCGCCAAGAGGAAGACACATAAGGCACGAGAGAGCTGAGAACACACATCCGCATCCTGGACACCGTGGCCTAACAATAGCCCTAAGCTGAACCCCCGAGACGACAAACGGCGAACCGAGTCCCTAAGTTTGACCCTGTGACTATAGAACCGCGGACACACCTCCACCAGATGCTCAGGGGTTTCGGGCTGTCCACACCAGCGACAGTCCGGGCACCGTATCATGCGGAGTCGTAACAGGTGTGCTGACAGCGCAGTGTGTCCAATACGCAGCCTGGCCAGCGAGACATCGAGTTTCCGCATGGGGTGTCGACTCCAAGGCTGGGGCCACGAATCCCATCAGTATCTCCCCATGGTTGTCTGTAGCAACAGCACCCGTAGCTCCCTGTCCCAAAGTCCGCGACTAGCCCGCCCGACAATCCGGGCATGTGTCCTCGTATCCATGTCAACCGACTCAACCTCTACCGAAACGTGCGCCAGCTTCGCCGCAGCATCAGCCACCGTGTTGCCAGGAATGCCCGAGTGCGCAGGAACCCACTGGAGGACCACTTCCCACGGCTGACCTAAAAAGTGAACCAGCAACTCCTGGATGGCGAAGACAAGACGAGGATATGTAGCCGGGCGGGCCGCAAGGAGCAGATGGAGGGAGGCTTGGGAATCCGTGTACAAGACGACCCGTTGAGGCCGAATATGACACCGCACAAACTCCAGGGCTCGAAGAATGGCAAACAGTTCCGCCGCTATGATGGGATGGTGCCCTGACAACCTCCAGGTCTGGCAGAGGGAGAGGTCCTCGTAGTAGACAGCCGCGGACGAGGAGGCCGGAGGAACGCAGGAACCATCCGTGAAGACACCGAAGTGCCCCTGATAACACGACCCCACCAGCTCAGCAAAATAGGCCCGGGCAAGTCCAGCACCCGTCGACGTCCGGTAACCTTCATGGAAGGTAACCCGGATACGAGGAGTGAGATCAACCCACGGCGGGACCGGAGACACAGAGGGGGTCGGGGAGGGAGAAGGAGGGTCCACAGCTATCTGCCGATAGTGGAGGAGGCTCCTCACCAGGAAAGGCTGACGCCGTTTCACAGGCCACGATGGTGCATTCCTGGAGACCCCTGACGAAGCATGCAGGCCCGACAACGGGTGATTCCCATTAAGCGTAGCAACTCGCCCCTCCCACCTACAATCCGTCAACACCCGAGACCAGGACAGAGGCAACGTCCCAGTTTCCGCTAGGAGGGACACGGTAGGGGAGGAACAAAAAGCCCCCAACGCCACCCTGAGGGCCGTGTTATGAACAGGATCCAAGCGGCTAAGAACTGACGACGAAGCCGAGCCATACACTGCACTACCATAAGCCACCTTACTCTTGATGAAAGACTCATAAAAACACAGCAGATCATCCCGAGATGTCCCCCACTTGGACCCGGCTATACACTTCATTATACCCAGCCGCTTCATGCAAGACGATCGCAGGTAGTCCACATGATTCCTCCAAGTCAATACCGGCCCATCCCAACGCAGACCTAAGAAGGTGTGTGACGTACGATACGTGAGAGGCTTGTGACGCTTCTGCATAGTAGCCACGTGCGGGCATGCGCGCGCGTCGGCTGCCCAGCCGTTTAGAAACCGGCTGGTGGCAGCTGGCCGGCCGGCTTTTCCTTAGTATATATCCTACGACAATGTAACTAATGTCTGGGATATTCTTATGTTGTTTCACAGCTTGTAGCTGCCCTTATTCTTAACCAACGCATCTTAGTATATTTTATTCTCAATAGTTGATTGTTTCATTATAATATATAAGATGTATGTCTAGTGAGAGTGGGAGGAGACGAGCGGGAGAGAGAGACCGGCTGGGGGACGTTGCTTCGCGCGGAGAGTCCAGCTTGGGACGAGCCTGATGTTGCCATATGCATTTGATTGCAACGTTAGTCTTAGTTTCGACTCACGCACGGGGTAGAGGATTTTGACCCGGCAACTGTGTTGAGTGTTGCCAAGCATGGGATGTATTTTGCATGCCTAGGGTGGGGTCCAGACAGATTCAAGACTCAGAGCTCACCTCACTGTCGTACCCTTCGGACCCCCTTGATATCTATCCCTCTCAACCCCACTTAGAAACTTTCTCTCTTACTTTGTATACCTTCCTTCCACTACTTCACCAATCTATTTAATTATCCCATCCCCTTGATAGACCTTATATCTATTATTGTATTAACGACGAGCTCTCAGATAACTAGATAGGATTTTGGGCCTTATGCAGAGACGTAATTGTTAATGAGACCTAGGAAGCTTTTTTGTTGTCTCATATTTGGTGGTTTCATGCTTGCTGGTGTGTTCTTGTGTCAGGTTAGCAGGGGCTAGACCGGAGGGGAGGCTTTTTGCGATCCTTTAAGTAAAGTCTGCTGGTGCGAGTCCTGTGGACCCGCACGACTTTACTAGGATACCCGTGGGAGTCTGGGGGCATTTTCTTGTCTGTGTCCCTGTGTGTCTAGTGTTGTGTTGTGTGAGGGCCCTTGCCTAGTCCACTCAGCACTGCGCTAGCACATCTTGCTTTTGTTTTAGGGTCGCCAGGAGAGACTCAGATACTTGCGATCTGAGTCTCTCAAGAGAGCACCCTTCCAATTAGAGTAATTTGGCGCACAGACTTGGGAACGTCCCTAGGCTAGAGCAGGTGGCTCAGCCCGGGTATCCGAAGCCTATATCCTTCCGGCTAGACCTCTGCCACCTGGCAGATTAACAGCTAGGGGTTTATCATCTCTGTATGCTTGTTATTGTGCCACAGTTTACCGTTTTTGTGAGCATTGTGAGTCAGGGTGTGGCTTAGAGACTCTGTCCGAGCAGGCTTGCCTGCCTAAGAGTGAGAAGCACACCTGTATGTGGTTATGTTGCGAGTTGCTGCCTTTATTTAATTATACCTATGCCATTATACACTGTAGGTCCTATCACTAGTATTTATTCCTGCTTATGAGTTAAGAGTTCTCTAAATCCGTAATGTACTTTCTTTGCTAAGCATCAGATCCTACAGTAGCCGCATGCAGTTTAGAAACCTGCATCTTGTCTACCTGTACGATGTTTTGAGGACTGTTTGCTTTCACCTTCTTTCACGCAGGGGTGATTAGTTGTATTAATTAACGTAACGTTAAATGTACTTTCTTCTAGTTTGTTATTAAATTGTTTCTGCAATTTAATTCCGTTATCTATCTTTTCCTTGAAGCTTTAAGTCAACTTAATTGTGTGATCTTTTATATAGCCTGCTTGACTATCAGCAGTCTATAGTGCGTGCACCCTGTAACCGAGTCATAGGATACCTTGTTGTCCAGGCAGGACTCTTGACGGTTTAGGGTGGTTTGTTGCCTGGGTTTATAGATAAGGGTTGGATCTAGCGTTTTCCGTTGTTGCTCGTTGCCGCATATCTAGTCCAATAGAAAGAGCCCAGTATTTATATATCCCAGGACGTAACAAATGGCGACCTTGCATAGGATTTACTGAACAGAGGAATATAGTGGTCATTTGTTTAGAGATTCCTTATGATTAGAGGAATACAGTGGACATAGTTTTTTTTTTGGAGCAACCAATATAACACATTAAAGACTTTAAATAACATTAGTATATACATACTTGCATAGGAGATAAGGCACATTCTATAACCGTGATAATTACTGCAGTACACAAACATGTCTAATACATCAGAACACAGTGATGGGTCAGGTCACGATACAGGCTCGGAGGGAGAAAGACCTGTGGAGTGGCTAGTCGATAGCGAGGAGGGTGCTAGAAGATTTTTAGAGGTGCCCCTTACCGCTGACAGGGTGTTGAAGCTGAATAAGTATGGCTTAAAGTGTGTGGCAGGTCTTCAGGGTCACCAGGGTTTAAGTGGCATGAGGAAAGATCAGCTGAGGACTTTGATATTGGGTTTAGAAGGGAGAGACCTGGGTGGAGAGGCGACTAGGGGGCCCCGGTCCCCAGCCCCCCCTCCACTCTACCCCCATATCAAACGTCAGGGTGCCTGAATTTTGTACATACCCCCAAGTTGATGGTCAATGGCAGCGTGGAATTCAATCACAGGGACCCTCTCCATTAAATGCACCTTCCCCTCCTCAAGGGTTGACTCCAGATTTGTTGTTTCGGCTTGAGATGGCCAAGGTTGAGGCTGCTAGAGCTCAGGTTGAGGCTGCCGAGAGACAGGCTAGAGCTCAGGTTGAGGCTACCGAAAGACAGGCTAGTGTGCAGGCTGAGGCTGCAGAGAGAACAGCTATATGAAAGGCTGAACTGCAGGCAGAGTCTACTAGGTATCGGGCTGACAGGGAGCTGGAGAGATCTCGAGTGGAGGTAACAGGGCAAAATATTGGGGGAAGTAACAGACATCGGGACCAATCATTGTCGCACCTGCTGAAACTAGTTCCTGTGTTCGATGAATTATGTGTGACTGAGTTTTTTATGCGATTTGAGAAGAAGTGTCAGGAACACCAGTGGCCTCAGGAAAAGTGGGCAGCATTAGTTTCATCAAGACTCCTAGGAAAGGGGCTAAAAGCGTATGATGCACTACCTTTAGAGTCCTGTGTAGTTTATGATGAGCTAAAGAAGGCTGTGCTACGGGCCTATGAGTTACAACCAGAAACTTACCGCTTGAAGTTTCGGGGTGTTACTAAGGGCAAGGATAGTACCTTCCTAGAACACGCCCGGAACTTGTTTGATGCACTACGACATTGGCTGCGTTCTGAGAGGGCAGCTACTTTTGAGGAGTTGAGTGAGCTGGTTCTCTTGGAGCAGTGCACAGGCGGGGACTTAACATTAAATATAAAGGAAAAAAATCCTAGAACTCTCCAGGAGGCAGCAGAAATGGCTGACCGCCGACTGTCATTAATTCGAGGGTGCGAAGCAGCAGCTAGGAGTGAGTCGGGTGCAAAGGATCGTACCCCTCCCCCTCCCAAGAATTTTGATACACATAAATACACAAAACCATGTAGCACTGACAATAAAACTGAACATAAACCTAATACCGTCCCGTATAAGAAGTCTAATGGTACCTCCCACTCCCAAGGGAAACCAAAGAGTAAAGAGTGCTTTGCATGTCACAAGGAGGGTCACTTTGCAAATGCTTGTCCGAACAAGCCACCAAACAAGGTTGTGTCATTGGCCCGCAGCATAGGGGTGTCGCCTATATCTTCTGAGTTTGCCAAGGGTAGTTCGTCAGAAGGTGGGACACAGCCTGTGTTCAAGAGTCCGGAAGGCTCGAACCCTGTCCGCGACGTCTTTGGGGGTCATAGAGGGCATGGTTTTGTGAGGTGGGCTGGCGAAAGGCGAGGAGTTAAGCTATTGCGTGATACGGGGGCTTCTCAGACCTTGTTAAAGAACTTTACTGGTAGGCCGATTAATGCTGCTCGGGTGGTGGTAGTTCAGGGGATCAATGCTACGAAGTCCTACCCGCTGGTGCGGATGGAGCTGGAGGTGGGTGGTGTGGCGAAGGAGCTGGATGTAGAAATTGTAGAGAACTTGCCTGTTGGGGGCGTCGACCTCCTCCTCGGCAACGACTTTGCGGTGCCTGCTTCTAAGGTTTCACCCTTGGTCGTTGCCGAGAAGGCGGCCGACGTTAGTAGGGAGGAACAGGAGTGGGTTGAGAAGTGTAGCGTACAAACCATGGCGTGTGTTGTGACGCGTTCTCAGACATCCGGAGCCTTGCAGCCACCACCTCAGTCTATCAAACCGCGGAGGAAAGGTCACAAGAAAACGGGAAGTGTTGGTCAATTGGAGAGTTTTGAGCCGGCAGTGTTTCTTGGTGACTCATTATTGGCACCTATGTTAGAGTCTGGAGAGGCCCCGGGGCCTGTCACCGCTAGTGCAGGTGCAGGGCAGGAAGAGACTCTGCGACAGCATCGTTATGCGCAACTTGAGGAAAGGATGGCTCAGGGAGACATTGGAGGTGGAAATAAATGATTTAAGATGAACTTGGATAATCTCGCACCTGCTGATATATGTTCCTTGCAGCTGGAAGATCCTGAAGTCAGGGCGTGTGGTAATGGTGCTATCGAACTGGAGAGCGATGGGGATGCGCAGCCTGGTGATTTTTTCTTGTCCAAGGGGATCTTGTATCGGAGACATCAGGATCCCAAGAAAAAGTGGGATGGCGGGTCAGGATTAGTGGACCAGTTAGTAGTACCGAGGGTGTGCCGTGAGAGCTTATTGAGATTAGCTCATGATGTGCCTTTGGCAGGGCACCTGGGGGCACGTAAGACGGAGGCAGCTCTGAGCAAGCTTTTCTGGTGGCCTGGGTTAAAGGCGAGTGTCGTGTCATGGGTGTCACAGTGTCACACTTGTCAAGTTGTTGGGAAACCCAATCAGGTCATCCCGAGAGCCCCGTTACAACCCATCCCTGTCATTGGGCCGCCCTTCAGCAAAGTAGTTATCGATATGGTTGGCCCATTGCCCCCACTAGTGCCGGCAATAAATTTTTACTTACTGTAATGGATGTAGCAACACGGTATCCAGATGCTTACCCCATGCGCAACGGGATGGCTAAGACTGTTGTCAAAAACCTACTTGTCTATTTCTCTCGTTATGGCTACCCTCAGGAGATCCAGTCTGATCAGGGATCCAATTTTACTTCTGCTCTGTTTAAGCAGACCATGCAGCAACATGGGATAGTGTCTGTGGTGTCATCTGCCTACCATCCCGAGAGTCAGGGAGTTTTGGAAAGGTGGCACTCGACTCTCAAGAGTATGTTGCGGTGTTATTGCATGGAAAATGGGAAGGACTGGGATCTAGGTCTCCCATACGTTTTATTTGCTGTGAGAGAAGTACCTCGGGAGAGCTTGGGATTTAGCCTGAACGAGTTGGTTTTTGGACACAGGGTCAGGGGGCCCCTCCACATAGTCAAGGAGATCTGGGAGGGAGTCACAAAGCCATGCTCGCTTCTAAAGTATGTAGATGAAAGCCGTGAGAGAATGCTAAAGAGCTTGGAGGTAGCAGGTCAGAACCTTAAGTGTTCACAAGCTCAGATGAAGGACAGATACGACCAGAAGGTGAAGCTGAGGGAGTTTGAAGTAGATCAGGAGGTACTGATACTACTGCCTCTGGTGGGACACCCCTTGTCTGCCAAGTATTCTGGTCCGTATCGGGTTGTAAGGAAGGTTTCTGATCTCGACTATTTAGTAGCTACTCCTGATCGTAAGAAAAAGAACCAACTTTGCCATGTAAATCTGATGAAAGAGTATGTGAGGCGCCCCTCCGAGCCTCTCACTGTCCCGGTGTTGATCTGCAGCGATCGTGGTGGAGAAGGAGGAAGGGACAGTCAAGCTGCGGGGGAGGATAATTGGGATTGTCATGTTTCCACGGATCAGTGGGCGGGGAATTCTAGACAAGTGGCTCACGAGTTGATATTGCACCTGCCTGAGCAACAGCGTGTAGCTGTGCAGTACTTGTTTGATTCAAACCCAGCTGTTTTCGCGGAGCATCCTGGCCTCACTACTCAAGCGGTGCACGATGTCGATGTTGGGGACCACCCGCCCTTTAAATCAGTGCCATACCGTGTTCCCCTATTAAATTACCAGCACTTAGGGAAGAGCTGGATTATATGCTGAAACGTGGGCTGATTTCTGAGGGTGCAGTAAGGTGGACTTCCCCCCGTCACACTGCAGCCCAAACCAGATGGCAAGGTGCGGTTTTGTATAGATTTCCGCAGGTTGAATGGTTTAACCCCCACAAATGCCTACCATCTCCCTCGCATGGACGACAGTGTGGATAAGATAGGAAAAGCCAAGTTCCTCACTAAGATAGACCTTGTTAAGGGTTATTGGCAAGTGCCCTTGTCTGAGCGAGCGCGAGAGGTGTGTGGCTTTGTGGTGGACGGTGCCACATATCGTTGCCATGTTATACAGGCTGAAAAATGCCCCTGCAACGTTTCAGAAATTAATGACCGACATTGTAGCCGACATTCCCAACTGTACGGTGTACCTAGATGATGTCATAATACACAACGAGGATTTTAACAGTCACTGTGCTCACATCGGACAGCTTTTTAATAAACTGAATGAAGCAGGTTTGGTGGTAAACCTGGGTAAGTGCGATTTTGTCAAAGCCACAGTTTTGTACCTGGGGTTCGAGGTGGGGATGGGTCAGGTGTGCCCTCCACAGACAAAGATCAAAGCCAACGATCAGTTTCCCCAGCCTACGACTAAGAAACAAATCATGCGGTTTCTAGGTATGATAGGCTATTATCGTCGCTTCATCAAAGGCTATTCGACTGTACTTGCACCTTTAACTGACTTATTATCTAAGGACAAGAAGTTCCGGTGGTCTCCTGAGTGTGCAGAGGCGTTTTCCTTGGTGAAACACCTGTTATGTACCCACCCCATACTCAGGGCCCCGGACTTCAGCAGACCTTTTCAGCTGGCGACTGATGCCAGTGGCGTAGGGGCTGGGGCTGTCTTGTTACAGACAGATGATGAAGGTATCGAACATCCAGTGAGTTTTTACAGTAAAAAATTCAATAGTGCACAAAGGAATTACTCTGTAATTGAAAAAGAACTCCTGGCGATAGTGCTGGCGCTCAGGCACTTCGATGTATATGTTCCTGCTTTCGGACCAGTCGTAGTGGTTTATACCGATCATCACCCTCTGAAATTCTTGAATCAGTTTCATAACCGGAATATGAGGCTGACCAGGTGGTCACTCATGCTTCAGAAGTATAATCTGGACATACGCCATATTGCCGGTTCTGATAACGTGATAGCGGATTGTCTATCAAGGGTGGATGATGTTGGTTAGACTGCCACAGGATTGAGGGTTGAGTGTGGAGGAAAATAGGCTGTCACTGTAGTTCAGCCGAAAAAAACAAATTAAAAAAGCAAAAACCTTATAAAAACTCTTTATTTTTATAACGTGTAGAATTTTGTATAAGATGTTGTAGCAGTATCTAAGTTGAATGTTTTCGCTTATTGTCGCTGAGTTAGTTGAACTTGCTCGGTGGAGCGCAACAGTCTTTATTTTGTTTATATATAGTGCCTTGTGTCGGCCTTAGTCTCCAGCCACCAAGTGAGCCTCTGTGAAACCATCTTCTCCATCACCTTACCCACCACCGATAACAAGCAGATGGGCCTACGTGAAGATGGTAAAGAGGGATCCTTACCCGGTTTAGGGAACGGAAGGAGGAGGGCCGACTTCCACAGAGCCGGATATGTACCAGTAGACCAGCTCCTGTTATAGAAGTCCAGCAACACATCAAACCCCTCCCGCGGCAGATGGGCAAGCATCTCATACGCCACATCATCGTGACCCACAGCCTTACCCTTGGGGAGTGATTCCAAAGTGCGGTGCAATTCATGGGCGGTCAGCGGATCGGAAAGGCCGTCAGGATCAAGAGATTCAAGATGGTACGAAATTACTGACTCCAGCCGATCCACATCCGGTAGTTGCGGTGGGGCCTCAAACAGCACCCGATAGTGATCTGCCAAACAATCCGCCTGCTCCTGCGCATTGCTGACTAGCCGACCGCCAACAGTAAGAGGGAAAGAAGTGTCCACCCTCTGCCCATTCATCTGCCTAACAAAATGCCACGCCCTCTTGCTGGAGCTGGCAAACCTCAACGTAGGACAGAAGGCAGCCCAAGACCCACGCTTCACCTTCAAGAGAGCGCGTTTGCACCGGGCATCCACCCTCTGTGCCTCCCGCTTGAACTCCACATAGGGATGACGGCGCCAGACAGACCAAGCCCGATGACGAACCCGGACCGCGACCGCACATTCCTCGGTCCACCAAGGAACAGTGGGCCTGTCCGTAGGGGGCCGGCCCGTCATCTGAAAGGCCCCACCGGCCACAGCAGTTAACGCCCTTGAAATGGCCTCAGCGCCCGAGCCCACCGACTCCGCGAGAGAGGGAGGATCCAAGTGGAGGCCACGTTGGAACTGTCCCCATCCCTCAGCACCGAACCTCCACCTCGGGCGGGAACGCGGAGGGGCAGGAGAGGAAAACCCAAAGACATCAAGCAAGACTGGCAGATGATCACTCCCCATGTATGGACCCGTGGTAACCCGAGCACCTAAAAACAGGTCATTACCCAAGCAGAGATCTAAGGTGGAGGAGGACGCGGTATGTGGATCGACGCGGGTAGGGAGACCAGGTGGGGTTAAAAGGTCAAAGGAAGGGCTATCCAATAACGCATCAAAAAGCGAGGTACCAGTACGGTTCCGAGATGGCCTGAGCACCAACGGATCCCAGTACGGGTGACGCTCATTAAAGTCCCCCATCACCAGACAGGGCGACAGCAATTGATTAAAATAATGTTGGAATTCCGGCAGAGCAATATTCCGACAAGGGTTATAACAGATGAACACAGTAGCCCACCCCTTCCGTAAGGCCACGCTCACCGCCAGAACCTCCAGGTCCCCACCATTAAACCGTTGCAAACCGAACAACTTACTTGGGACCGTATCACGCACCGCTATAGCCAAACCACCACCCCTAGAGTCCCTATCCACCCGATACACATTAAAATGAGGGATCCGGAAATGTAACGTGGAAGAAAGCCAAGTTTCGCATAGCCCTACCACTATAGGGGCTTCACGTTCCACCAACAACCGTAAATCCTGAGTCTTACGGTGAACTGACCGAGCATTCCACAAAAGAAACTTCTCTGATAACCTGGGCAACCTTAACGGGACACCAACAGAGCCAACAGTCTGGGTATCAATGCGAGACAAACTTCCTTGAGAGTACGGCCTGACACTATGCACTCCCAGAAATCCGCCACCATCGAGCCAAACGTATCAGTTACAGGGGGGGGAGGGGCAGACTGCTGCCTCACCGTCGGACTACCAGCACTAGACGCTAAAGGACCAGAGGTAGGCCGGGGAGAGACAGAAATATTATTCGGGCAAGGGGGAGGGAGCATCTGGGGGATTGGCGGTGGAGCCCTGGGAGGAGAGGCATCCGACAACCTGTGCCGAGGCCGAGGACCACTACGACGGCGCAGAGGCCTCGGGGACGATGGACGATGAAGGACCACTTCAGCGTCAGAGGAGGCCCCCTCTGAGACCCGAACCACACGCCGAACCACCTCGCCCATTACTCCTACGCCAACACCATGTGGCTGAATCACATCCAGGTCTTCCGCCTGATCCCCTAACACTTCAAACCTGTTGCCCGTGACCACCGAAGCATACAGCCGGTCCCCCGCCGCCGACCTCGGCGGGAGACGCGGGCCAGCAGAGCCACTTACAATCGGAGACAATCCTAAACGCGGAGGAGACCGACGCTGGGTAGGATTCACTTCCCGAACCTTACGGTTGAGATCAGGCAGGCCAAACTTATCCTGTTTGTAGTCCTCATGGATTTCTAGAGCCTTCAAGAAAACGGGGCAGGAGCGGGAGGTCACCCTATGTCCACCACCACAAAAATAACAACTAGGGGAATTAGGGCACGAGTGGTCACCCGACGCCATATGATGAAACCCACTACAGTTCCGACAGCGCACCTTATTCCGACAGGTGATCGAACCATGACCAAAAAAATGGCAGGTGAAACACCGGAGCAGCCTAAAAGAGTACCTCGAAACTGGATAGCACACCGAGCCTAAGACAACCCTGGAAGGCAAGCAACCCCGAAAACGCAAGCGGACCACCCCTGAACTCACCGAGGGAGAACCCGACCCACCCCCCTAGCCTCCACCATCCCTCTCCACGTGTTTAGAGAGCCGCGTGACCTCCTCCAGGGCCACTGACGCAACCCCATGATCATCAGACAGGACCCTAAGGGACCCCATGATGGCACTCTCAGAAATGACAGGGTCAACAGGGCCGATCTTCCCCCAGGAATACCTGCTATCCCCCGGGGAAATGGACTCCCGGCACACCACCGTCCAGTCCCCGAAACTAGTCAACTCCTCTAGAGGCCTAATCCCCTTACCAATAACCCCGCAGGGAAGAGAGACACACAGGGCCTCACCCCTACCCAGTACCTTGATGCCGTGTGGCCGCACATACTCACCAAATTGGAGCGTCCTCCACAGCCGCCGTAACCCTGGCAGAATTGTCAAAGACACGCCGCCGAGGAACAGAATGAATAATGTACGTTACCAAGTCAGCGTCGTCCGATCCATCCGGCACCCCCACCGATCCCCCCACGGCCCCCTGGGCCAGGTCCACCGGCACACCGGGCACCCCATCCACCGACAACTTGCTCTGCACCTTGACCCCATCATTGAGAGGCCCGGGAGGGCCATCAGTGACCTCATCAAGGACCAGACTCCGCTTCAGGCCACCAGACGACTGATCGTCCATGGCCGCCAGGCCCGCCACATCCCCCTCACCACCCCCACTACACACACTCATCCCCTAGCACTACCCACCACGGTCCCACTGACTCTAACCAGGAAAGCCAGCTGGCAAGCCCGATGGCCCACCTGAGCAATAGCTCGTGAATTAAGAAAATGAAATGCACAAGAGACCAGCACGTCTGAACACCATCTCATTGTTTACATTGTCGTCACACGAATTAGCTGGAACTCGCCCAACTGACGGCCGAGGATGCCAACGGCGCTATAAACTAGTATTTTTTTTCTGAAGTTTAATTAAATTATATCGATATTGCCCATATACATATTACAGTATATTCATGCCAAGTTATGATCCTGTAGTAAACTTCGTTTTTTTTCTTCTTCATTCCTGTAGTTCACCTTTAAGGTGAAGCTTGAAGTTACTATAATATCTTATATCATATTTCAGCAAAGTCCTTTAACATCTTCGAGTTATTAACAATTCCACAATGTCAATATACGTAATTTATTATATAAAGGAATTAATCATTATTACCAGTTACTCATATACTTTGTGTTATTATTTTCAAAATATATGTTTATTTTGCAAATGTGTTTTAAAATTGTAACATACACTTTAAAAATATAATATTTTCACCTTATTTAGATAGTATGGAGTCTAAAAGATATTATTTAAAATTAAATACATTGAAAGCATATTTTCTATATTTAAAACAAACAAACATGCTTTTGACAATAACAAAATGTATTTTATATCGCTATATGTATTATTATTTTATAATACTACTATAATATATCTGAGAGTTGTTCATGCATTCATCCTCAATTATGTTTATCTGGTCCACTTCCCTTCTCCTTGTCAGTATAATATATGACACCTGTTGTAGTCCAGGCACTACTTGCCTCTCTCTTTTATACTCTTATCTGGTACACTTTATCTAGTACACTTTTTTTGGTACACTGTATCTCGTACACTTTATATCATACACTTTATCTGGTACACCTTATCTGGTACACTTAATCTCATACACTATACGGTACACTTTATCGGGTACACTTTATCTAGTACACTATCTTGTACTCTTTATCTGGTGCACTTTATCTGGTACACTTTATCTGGTACACTTTATCATCCCCTTCCCTTCTCCTTGTTAGTTTAATATAATACACTTGTTGTAGTCCAGGCACCACTTTCCTCTCTCTCTTGTATAGCCTTATATTATTTTAATAGGGCCCCTTCATCATTGACGACTTCGCCTATTAGTAATAATAGTCTCCATTCAACATCCTGCACCAGCATTTTGAATAGCCCGCGCGGAAGCATCATGGAGTACTCGTCATAAGTGCACGCTTAATTCCCTTATGGGATCGTCATTTTGATCGGGTACCCTGCAGAAAAAAACTCCGTAAAATAAAAAGAGAAGAATTAATTTAATCTCTGTTATCTTATGACTTGCCATATTCGTGAATTTATCATGCTTTGGTTCCCCAACACCAGGCCCTCTAGCGGCCATCTTCGTCCTTCCTTCTTCCGCGTCCCTACCGACAACAGGGCTCGCGCCGTGTCCGCTTCATTCGACGTTCGCAGAGCTTCTAGTGAGTCCTTGCTCATTTGTATACATCTGTGTTGTAGTAACAGGGTTTAGATTAGCTAGCACGGCTGCCAGATTGGTAGGTCCGCAGGAAGAGTGTGTTAAAATAGGGTACCATTCTCACAGGCATCTACGAGCCCCGATTGGGTGTACCGCGTGTGTCGTTGTTTTTGTGATATGCCTTAGCTGTTGTATTTACTTAGCTAGGAGGCGACCACTCTACAAGGCATGATACAGACTCTCATTATTGAGGAGAGTACATGCCATTGTCTTCAAATATCAGCAAAAGCTCTTGTTTAAGGGTGTCTGCACGTGGTGCTCCACCTTCCAGGGTTCGGGTTTTGCTTAGGCCCCTTAGAGGGGCCTCTCTCTGCTTGGTGCGGCTGCTGGGTGCCGGAGCGTCGTCTGCTGGGATGTTCTTCGGACCACATGGTCGCCCGACTTAGGGGTCTCCGACGTAGGCTTCAGGTAATTTAGGTTGCTAAATTTCTGTTGTTATTATTACCTATGTTTGCCCCCTGTGTCGCTTCTTGCTTGCGAGCTTGCTCCGTTGGGGGGTAAGGGAGACGTCCCTACATGTCATTATGCTTTTTATTTATATGTGTGGGACTGCAGGAAAGAGGTTGTGCCAACCCCGGTTCCCGGCAGTTTTTGTATGTTCCGGCGGCCCCGTGCGGTGGGTCCAGGTTATCCGTCTCTAACGGGTAGGAACGTTCAAAAGATTCCGGCGTGGTTTGGCTGAACCACTCTCTCCTGGCGGAATTGCATTCCTAGAAGGGCTACCAACTCGGCCCGCCGAGTTAACGCGCCCTGACTGGCCTAGTGACACTTAAGACTTATAGCCTGCGGCACCACAGGTCAAGTGTACACGAAGTGATCAAGATAGTTTTGAAAACTCATTCAGAATACTCACAACTTAAAAGGTCACGGGACCTGTGACTCTTGTCACAGGTAAGTTATTAAAAAAGTCAGCTAGACGGATCCAGCGGAAGGTTAGCAGGGTGGGGCACCTTCGCTAATTTTCCGGCGGATTTGGATTAGGATGTTTTAATACCTCGCAGGTTATCCTTATGAGCATTGATTCCTGGAAATTTTCTTTCCAGGCCCCAGACTACTTCTCCGGCGGAGTTGGACATCAATTACGGCAACTATGCCTAGGTTTGAACTTTGCGCTACGCCCTCTTGTTCCCTCTTACCCGTTTTTGCTCATACTTTTTGCATTAAATGTGTAAAGTGTTTAGATCGCTCACGTGGCGTGTGGTCGTCTAAAAAATGCGCCATCTGCTCTGAATTAAAATCAGCCTTGCTGGCGAAGAAAGACCTGTCATGTTTAGCAGCCTTGCATGAAATTAAAGCGGCATTCAATTCTTATGCTAAAGACACAGCCCATAAGGCTCTCCAATGTGACGACCAAGTCCTATGGGAAAAGCTAATTATCAAGTCACCTTTAGTAAAACCCGGATCCTCCAAATCGGTCAGACCCAAGGTCAAAGCTAAAGCCATCAGCAAGGAGATTATCAGTAGCGATAGTGAGAGCGACATATCTGAGGTCCCCTCCTCTGACCGTGCCACGTGGCGGAAGTCGAGGTCCAGGTCGAAGTCTCCCTGGAAACACTCTCACCACACCACCTCGGACTCTTCCCGGTCTCACAAGCACCGGAGAGAAGAGTATGACACATCGAGCAGCCGGCGAGGAACTCCTCAGCCGCCTCATCCCACGCCTCCCTCTGACACCCGTACACAGGATTCAGGAGAGTCAGAAATAGGATCTGAAGTATTAGCATCTCCACATAGTCAGGAACATTCTGTGCATGTACCTCCTGATGTGACTTTTGCCATACCAAAGTTGACTGTAGTTCCATGGGGTGTTAGGTCGACCGGCCCGAGTAGGATGCTGGCCGACCAGTTTAGGGGTTATCCGGCGGGGGCCCAATTTAGCTCACAGGTGACTCATAACCCCCAGCCCATAGCGACAGGGGGATACTGGCTCCATTCCGATCCACCTCTGAATGTCATTCCAGAACGGACTGAGGACGGCGACATCAACGTGTTGCCTTCGTCAGTGCCAGATTTGTCTTGGCCCCCGGCGGATAATGATATAGACTCTCAAGAGATAGCTTCACAAGACATCTTGGAGCAGAATGAGGAGCCAACGGATGGCATGTTCTCCCCGGCTCCTCAGTCTCTCCCTAGTATTTATTCTGAGGCTAGTTCGCATTCATCCAAAGACCCCTCTAAGAAATGGATGACTTCTGATCAGGTAAATGAATTATTACATAAGGTAATACAGCATTATCAAATCCCTGCCTCGTCGGAGTCCCCGCTTTCTCTCTCAGCTGCTCCCCCTAGCATTTCTGTGATTAGACCTTTAGAACTCCCGACAGTCACTACTTCTTGCCCGACCCCATTGGTGGTAGCTACCCCAGGCCCTACAGTGCCGGCGGCGCTAGCACTGTCCAACCTCAGGGTTATTACTGATGTCCAACCTCCTCCCTTAGATAGAGCACCTCTGAAGAAGGGCCCCATACCCCTCCTCTATGTACTGATTGCTCTTGGGTACCTGTGGTACCAGAGAATCCCCTTATAGCTCAACCTTCAGTGTCAGGGGACCCACCAGTTCCCGGCGGTTGGACCATCAAAATCAATAAGAACCGTAAATTTCGGGCTAAAGACGAGACAGGGAGGGTCTTAGATGTACTGATTAAGGGTGTCCCAAGTTCACTTAACCCGGCATATTTTGTGTATTCAGCCGCACCGGCCGTCCCTTCCGCCGCGTCTGCACAACTATTTGCTGACTAGTCGAAGACTGATGGCATCAATGATGTCAAAGCCTTAAATGCTATTATGCCGGAGTTGGCTACAACTCCGGCTCTGGACCAAGCTCAGAATCCGGTACTGCAGATGCGGCAGCTGGGAGTAAGCCCTTGGGTAGATTGGGAGGTAGAAGCTCAGGTATTTGCCACTACTATCACCTCCAAATCTTCAGATCAAATTCCCCCTGAGAATCGACGAACCTTTCTCTCCCCCCCCCCCCCCCCTGGCTGCTCACTTGGACCGGGATTTTAAGTTAAGCAGTAAAGCCTACCGGATGTTCTCTCAGTACTTGGTGAGTCATAAAGTAGCCGCCTCTCTTGCACGAACAATCTCGGCCATCACTGAACCCCAAATTAGGAAAGCTATTGAGCTGTCTCGTAGACTTTTGCTACAAAATGCCATTCAGTCCCTAGGAGACGTTAGAATTGCAATCTTGGAGGCGGTTCGGGCCCGCCAAAATCTGAGAGTCCATCTGGTGAGGAAGTTGCCGGCGGACATAGGTCGCCGGGTAACTCTCTCCCCGGTTCTTACTGCCACCCTTCTTAACTCTGAAACTTGGGGTTTAATCTTTAATATGGTAAGTGGGTGGAAGCAGGTAACCTCCCAAGCTAGGAAAGACCCAGCTAAGAAGCCCTTTCATAAACCAAAGGGCGGTAACAAGCCATTCCAACCCCATGCTAAACAAGCACTACGAGACCCCAGACCACCTCCTCAGCAGGGAGGTACTCAGTACAAAACCAAACAAGGTAAACAGCACGGGTATAAGGGTAAGGCCCCATATAAAGGTCATCAGGGCAACGCACCAGCCAAAAATAGTCAAGCGTCCGATGCCAACCTACCCCCACCTCCAAAAAACTAGCTACTCACACTCTCCACATCCTGGGGCCGAGCTCAAACGCCTGAGATTGGGGAGTTGCCTTGAAGGACGAACTCCGGCTGCACCTGGGTTCGTTCCGTGCATTCCGCTCAGCCTGGCCCAAACATACATGGGCCAGGAAGATAGTGAGCAAAGGAATCACCTGGCGGTGGCGCCGGCGGCCTCGACTGTGTCAGCCACGATAGTATACCCCAGTGTCTCAGGAGGAGGAGGTCATGTTACAGGAAATGATTGCCAAACAAGTACTTATTCAGGTCAATACCTCCCAGCCAGTGTTCACGTCAAGACTCTTCTTAGTGCCAAAAAGGGACAGTGTGCAGATGCGACCAGTTCTAGATCTCTCGCACCTGAACACCTTTGTAGAGAATTCACCCTTCAGGATGCTGACACTACAGCAACTCAGACTGACACTCCCGCCGCAAGGTTGGATGTGTTCGATCGATCTCAAAGATGCCTATTGGCATGTCCCCATAAACAAGAGGTTCCAAAAGTTTCTCGCTCTGAGAATCCGGAACGAGACATATCTTTCAAAGGATGCCGTTCGGGTTGAACCTAGCACCAAGAATATTTACCAAACTCGCCCAGCAAGCTCTTTTACCCTTGATAGTCAGAGGCATACAGGTGTTTTGGTATCTGGACAATTGGCTAGTAGTGGCGAACTCTGTAGAATTATGTCAAGACCATGTCAACCAAGTGTTAGCTCATGTACAAGCCCTAGGGTTCAAGGTGAACTTGGCAAAGTCACACTTGGTCCCCTCAAGGACGATTCAGTGGATAGGGCTGGTCTGAGATACCGCCACTCTGACTCTTACTCAGAGTGCGGACAACCGCAACAGATTTCGAAGGAAACTGTTCGGGTTCCTCCACAGTCTGGATACGACCAGGAAAACGTGGGATTCCCTGATCGGTTCTCTCAACTGGGTGCAATTAACAATCAAGTTGGGCCGATTGAAAACCAAGCGATTAATCCTGGAAGGCAACAAAGTGTTCCCTCTCTTGCCGGAGAAGAAATTATGGCCAATTCCTCCATTAATCCACACTTTACTATCGGCCTGGACCAAGCACGAAGTCCTCTACTCAGTCATGTCATGGGTGTCTACCCCACCTACAGTATGGATAGACACGGATGCCTCAGGGACCCTAGGTTGGGGGTACCAGTCAAGCCTAGGCCATCAGGGACAGGGCATTTGGGGGGTAGACAGCCAAGCCCATATCAACAAGCAAGAGCTTCTAGTTCCTCTGTTTTTTCTCCAAACTCATGGCGGGACATTGAAGAACAAATCAATAGCATTCAGAATGGACAATCAAACCGCAGTTTTTTGCATTCAGAAGCAAGGCTCAGTGAGGTCACGAGAGTTGTTGAACGTTTCAGAACAAATTTTTACCCTAGCCGACTCGCTAGGGATTTCCCTGCATGCCACCTATCTCCCCGGCGTAGCGAACGTCTGGGCAGACGCTCTCTCTCGCCGGCGGAGCACTCTAGTAGAATGGACTATCAAACAGGCGATCTTCAACGAGATCATTGCAAAGCCGGCCTGTCCACAGGTGGACTTGTTTGCATCAACAACGAACCACAGACTTCCCCTCTTTCTTACCAGGCACGCGGTAACCCCGGCGGGGGGACCCGATGCGTTGCTGGGGGATTGGAACAGGTGGACCTCAATCTATCTGTTTCCGCCACCAGACTCTGTGTTAATGTGCAAGGTCATTCACAAACTGAGGGATTACCGGGGCCGGGTAGCCTTGATCGCGCCGCTTTGGCCGGCCCAGGTATGGTACCACCAATTGCACACACGCTACCTGTCTGTTGCTCTAGATAAACCAAAGCGTACCTGTGTAGCTTTACGGCAACGGGTACAGTAGTTTATATTATATTATATGTCGAGTGTCAAAAAGGGGGGGAGGGTGTGCGGAATAGTCCATATCCTCCCTGTACCCTTGGAGATTGTGATATATCACGAGCTGTGATAGGACGGGTTCTACAGTCCAGTATTAGCTACTTATTTTAGATTCTAAGAAATTTATCGCATAGTTGCAACTATGTCTGTTTTACCAAAGTGTACAAAAAACGATATTAAGGTACAATTATTTTAAGGACATAACACATAACTACCGCTAAGTTATAGTTCTACTGGACACATGTGTGTCACATCTTTTCATGCATACGATCGATTGCACCGATCCGACCATGAGCGAGCAGTTTCTTAATGCCACGCACTGCTAGCAAATCTTTTATACCTTTTTATATTTTTGTATTACATACAATAAATCTTGAATTTTTTTATCTGGATTCTTCTTCCCTAAAGGTTAGGATATTTTGCGAATGTTCCGCCTCCAGTCTTGATATTCAGGCGAAGTCGTCAATGATGAAGGGGCCCTATTAAATTATAGGTTTGATTCCCGAAGGGAAGTAATGAAAACCTAATATTTAGTAGGGCCCCGTAATCATTGACGACTCGGGCCCTCCCTACCATCCCACTTCCCATTCGCTGATTTCTATAGTTTATTCTTGGGATATCAGTAAAGGACGAACATGGCCGCTAGAGGGCCTGGTGTTGGGGAAACACAGCATGAGAAATCCACGAGTATGGCAAGTCATAAGATAACAGAGGTTAAATTAATTCTTCTCTTTTTATTTTTTACAGAGTTTTTTTCTGTAGGGTACCCGATCAAAATGACGATCCCATAAGCGAATTAAGCGTGCACTTATGACGAGTACTCCATGATGCTTCCGCGCGGGCTATTCAAAATGCTAGCGCAGGATGTTGAATGGAGACTATTATTACTAATAGGCGAAGTCGTCAATGATTACGGGGCCCTACTAAATATTAGGTTTTCATTACTTCCCTTCGGGAATCAAACCTATACTCTGTTTGTTGTCTCTCTCTCAAGTCATTAACATATACACTCTTTTTATATTATCTCCACAACTTCCTCCCTTCACATTCACTGCTCTGGTCTGCCTTTTCATCGAGTGGTGTGTGTGTGTGTGTGTTTGTCAGTGTATACGAAATCTGCGTGTACATTATTTATATATATATATATATATATATATATATATATATATATATATATACAGTATACTGCGTGATAAGGAATACTTAACCTTTTCCTATTTTTATTAAGAAGGGAAATCCTAATTGTAGAAAGGGGTGACAGGTCAGTTGAACCAGTGCCACTTCAACCAGTGCCACTTTCAGTAGTGCTAACTCAACCAGTGGCCACTTCAACCAGTGACCATTTTAACCAGTAGGTTAGGTTAGGTTAGGTTAGGTTAGGTTAGCTTAGCTTAGGTTAGGTTAGGTTAGGTTAGGTTAGTTAGGTTAGGTTAGGTTAGGTTAGGTTAGGTTAGGTTAGGTTAGGCTACTGGTTAAAATGGTCACTGGTTGAAGTGGCCACTGGTTGAGTTAGCACTGGTTAAAGTGGCACTGGTTGAAGTGGCACTGGTTCAACTGACATGGAACCGTAGAAAGTATTTCAATTCATACACAAGTCGTAGGACCCATATTCCAGGATACATGGATTATTGAAAGTGTTCTCGAGTATTCTATAGCTCTATAGTTTTTGTTTTGTTTTTCTGTTTATATAATTATATCTGTGCGTGAAAACCTGTTCCTAGTGAATTCATCTGTGAGGCAATGGTCAGGAAGTAGTTCAGGTGGTGTTATGTAAGATACCTCTCTCTTTCTCTCTCTCTCTCTCTCTCCCTCCATGTCTTAATATTGTTCATTATATATAAACGTTACAATGGAGCCACATCAACACACTTTGATAGACACCTGCCCAATTTATAATGCATACTTCATAATACCTCCTCCCTCCTCACACACACACACACTCAAACACACACATGCGCGCACGCACGCGCGCGCACACACACCCCTTACACTATAATTATGTGAAATTGGATAATGGACAAGGAAAGTTCAGCACTGAGTTCTGGCACCCAAATTTGAGCGTCAATTTTGTGCACAAGGAAATTTAGAGACAACGTAATTTGGGCACCGACAGAATTGAAAATCTTAACATTTGACCACCTGGATTTTGCGTACTATTAATATCTATATCTATCTATCTATCTATCTATCTATATACATATATATATATTGAGAATATATCACAAATACACGTGAGCCACTAAATGTTTCTAGTCTCTCAGTGGGGATCGAACCACCGACCACCGTCCTGGTGGTCGATGGTTCGATCCCCACTGAGAGACTAGAAACATTTAGTGGCTCACGTGTATTTGTGATATATTCTCAATATATATATATGTATATAGATAGATAGATAGATAGATAGATAGCCGACGCTTTAAAGACTGCCGTGGTGTAATTGATTAAAGCGTCGGCTATCGTCCTGATGGTCGATGGTTCGATCCCCACTGAGAGACTAGAAACACATATATATATATATATATATATATATATATATATATATATATATATATATATATATATATATATATATATATATATATATATATATATATATATATATATATATATATATACTGTATATCTATATATATATATATATATATATATATATATATATATACGAGTATATATATATATGTATATATATATATATATATATATATATATATATATATATATGTGTGTGTATATATATATATATACAGTATATACCGTTGCTATAGATAGAATAAAAGAAAGAGGATGTGTGTGTCTATAATATTTATAATCGGTTTATTTCAAGCCGACAGCCAATGAGGCTCATAATACACAAACTCAACCTAGATCTTATCCTAAACCTAAGGGATCAACAGACTGATCCTGGCTGCTAACGAGTGTGCCTATATACCCCTGAGGGAGTAGGACGTGAGCAGGACACTTTGTGAGCCAGACCTAGCCTTCACGGCCATGGAAAGTTTATGTTTGAATTTTCCCTACCGGCGCGTGGGATCGAACCCTGGACACCAAAGCTAGCGCTCCCAATACAGTGATTAACCTGACAAGCGCGATATAGACCTAGGGGCTAGGGTAGTTATTTGTGTATTTCTAGCCTTGGATTCTGACAGAATTCGTTATATTTACAATATAGAGCATTATTTGTTTTCGGTATGCTTTTATTTTACATATATGATGTATATATGAACCTTCAAGAGTGCTAAAATAAGTTGGAAAAGCATTTGGGTGGTGAAAAACGAAGATATTGGCCACCCGGTCATAATCTCAGGCGAGAGAGAGCCACAGGCAACCCTCCCCTCTCGCTGTCTGGGAGTCAACTGAGACGAGCGGGGCGGTGTGTGCCGGTGTCTGGGTGTTGCATAACGATCTTTTATGCAACCCACTTGTGCTACATTATCGCGGGAGAGAAAAATAACCGATAAATAATGATAATAAGAGGAAAAATAGGTGATAATTAAGGAGGGGGGGAGGGGGGAATAAGGTGGGGAAGGAGGGGAGGGGGAGGGGTGAGAAACACATGGATGAGTACTAGAGGGGAATTATCTCACCTAGAGACAAATTCCTTTGTTTTGATAGACCCTTTTTTTGGGGGAAGGCTTTTTTTATGGTCTTGCTTCCGTGAGGCCTATCGCGTTCCCTATAGGAAGCCTTCCGTGAGGCCTATCGCGCTTGCCGGGTTAAGCGCCCTCGGCCACCATGACCAGTCTGTGTGTGTGTGTGTGTGTGTGTGTGACTGAAGGTAAGTGGTGATGGTGGTAGTAGGAGTGACCGGTGTTAGCATTAAAGGTCACACTGATAACAACCTTTCTGTCTACACCAGAACAGTAGGGGTGTGGCATCTCCCTGCTGTGGCTAGCTCACATAGTACTGTCTCTTTTACTTCCCCCTGTCAACTACTCTCTCTCTCTCTCTCTGTAGCCTATATGTGTCTGAGTGTGTGTTTGTGTGTTCGTGTGGCTGAGTGTGTGTGTGTGTGTGTGTGTGTGTGTGTGTGTGTATTAGCATCAAATATCAGACACATATTATCCTCTCTGTTTTTACACAATTATGGTCCGCGGTTCCATCCCTCCTGGTTCTTCTTACTTCCTCCCGTCTTCCTCCTCCTCCTCCTCCTTATTCACTCTCGCTTTTTATATTATATTTTCTTACTTTTTTATAGATTCTGTGTCCTCTTGCTTAAGGTGGAGGTAGTTGTTTTATCTGGACCACCTTCTCTCTCGTGTTAACCCCATTAGTTTTGAGATTTTATGACGTTCGCTCCATTAGTTTGTCGATTTTAAGTCCTTTTGTCCCATTCTTTATCAATATCAAGATTTGTTGTGCCATTTAGGTGTCGATTTTTTCCTGGAGAGCGATAGCGAGCCTGTAACATTGGAGGAACTGGCCTTCGGCCAAAACATTGTTCTACCGAAAAAATTACAAATTTATCTTGAATGGGGATCTTGATAATTTATTAAGATTGATGCAGGTCTAGGGAGGAAACTAAAACAATAATAAAGCAATACTAAATATATAAACAATAATAAAGCAATACTAAATATATAAACAATAATAAAGCAATACTAAATATATAAACAATAATAAAGCAATACTAAATATATAAACTAATAAATAAACTCCCTAGGTTGGGGAGATTGTAGGCACCAATGTAGCAGGGCAGTACCCAGGGGAGGCATCATAGGCATAGGATAAGGAGTTGCTGGAACTCCTGTTTCATTTGCTTGGCTTCCCCCACTGTTTCTATTTGTGCCTCACCTACACAGAGAGTAATTCAGCCAACTCTCACAAACACCTCCTCCTCTTATTAATTTCACTAAACTTAACAAGCTAACCACACTTCTTTCTAAACACCTAAATTACCTCCAACGTACCTTAAAGGTGGGGGCTCATGGGTTGAGATAAATATGGAATGATAATCGCCAAGCTGTACATAATTATCTTGCAAAATACAATGGCACTGAAATAATTATTAACAATGGTATAAAGGATTTTGTGGATCGTCTATACCGGGCCTGTGACGTCATAGTGACGTCACACCAGTATCCTTATCCTAGACTGGATGGTGGACTTACACTCCTGTGACGTCACAGGCCCGGTATAGACGATCCACAAAATCCTTTATACCATTGTTAATAATTATTTCAGTGCCATTGCATTTTGCAAGATAATTATGTACAGCTTGGCGATTATCATTCCATGTTTATCTCAACCCATGAGCCCCACCTTTAAGTTTGGCTCTGTATCACTCTTTACAACCTTGGGGGTGATACTTGTTACAGGCAGCTTTGTCTTTTGTCTCCGTCATGCACATAGAAAACAACAACCCTTAATTGTATTGATATTCACTTTGACCCTGGGCTATCAAGGGCATGTCTTAAGGGGAGATGAGTCGTTTTTCTGGTCCCCCTTCTTCCTCATGTTCAGCCCCATTAGTTTTCAGATTTTAAGACTTTCGCCCCAAAAGTTTGTTGATTATAAAACCTTTCGTCCAATTTCTATATCAATATCAAGAGAGACCTTTCGTGCCATTTAGGTGTCGATGTTTTCCTGGCGAGCGATAGCGAGCCTGTAATTTTAATCGTACTCTGGAAACTATTAGACGATTTTATTCAGTTTAAAAAGGGCCTCCAGCAATTAACAGGCTTCAAACTGTCTCATTTAACTCTTTTTACTACCACAGATCCTTCTTGAACTGCACAAAAATATCTAAAAATAGCTAGAATAAAACTAAAAAGATGTCGCCGGTACAGAAGGGGTTAACCCTAAAAACATTACAAGCTCGCTAACGCTCACCAGAAACAAATAGACACCTAAATGGCACGAAAGGTCTTAATGTTGACAAAGATATGGGGCTAAAGTCTTAAAATCGCCAAACTAATGGGACAAACGTCTTAAAATCTAAAAACCAGTGGGGTTAAACACGAGGGAGAAGGGGACCAGAAAAACTGGCCCATCCCACAAATTCTTTGTAGTCTCTCTTTCTTCGCCGCAATGTTGCATCTCCCTCACTATTCTTCCGCTATTACAATAATCAGTGTTCCTCAGAGCTTTCTCAGTGCACATAGCACCCGTCTTGCAACACAATCCTACCCCTACTCTGTGCAACTCTCCAACCCAAGAGTGAAACGTTACTCTTAAACTTTCTTCTATTCAACAGCTGAGCTCTGGAACTCTCTCCCAGAATAAGTCTTTCCCTCTTCCTATGACTTAAATTGCTTCAAACTCCATGTGTCTGGAATTTTGGTTCGAATGTCCCATGATTTTGGCCCTGTCACTCTTTCAACTCTGGGGAAGGCACTCGTCACAGGCAGTTCTGCCTTTCGTCTCTCTCACTCGCTTAGAAACGATAAAATATAATCCCCCCTTAAGACAGAGCTCAACTACATAACTTTTTACTGGGCCCTACATTCACCCTCCCTTAATGACATCCCCCCCCCCCCCTCCCCCTCCAGCTCATTATACTACAACAACCACCACTATCACTTATACCCCAATACCGAAAACCCTCCAGCAGAAAAAAACAAAACAAAACACCCAAACAAAAAAGAAAACCACCAGGATCGGAGAAAAACCACCAGGATCGGAGAAAAGGCGACCTCTTCCACACTCGCCCTTTCTTTGGCGGGTGGAGGGTATATAAGGCGGGGACTGGACCATTGGGGCATCAGTCGCTCGATACCCTCCTTGGCTAACGTTGCCCTTCCACCTCCAGAACCACAGACAACATGAAGGTGCTGTATAGAGCTGTTTTTCCTTTTTGTGCAACATACTTTGACTATATCTTTCACTCCCAAAAGGTTAGAACAAAATCATAAAACATATAATAATAGAAAATATAATTTTGCAGACAAAATATAATTTAAAAAAAAAATCGACTAGTAGCCAATCCAGGAATTTGTAAAAATATTTTAATTAAGGTAAAATATATTAAGTGGATAACTGAAAGGGAAAGACTCCGTTATGAAAGTATAATTGGAATAATTTACCCACATTATATAAGGATACCAAGGTAAATGAGTCAATATAAGCTTTTTCTATGATTTTTGACAGTGTACAAAAAATGGCGTCTTTTTACCTCTGAATCTGGCAAAAATAGATTGTATGCAGTTTTAGAAGAACCTATGTCATCCAGAGAGTTTAATGAGATCCTATATACCCCTTTGAGTTCTAGAGTTAGATTATAAGCTAAAGAAAATCGTCTAATTGTAACCAAAATATGATGAATATTACGTCATTGTGGTGAAGGGGTTAATTCTACGGATTCCACACACATACTTTAACATTATACATTTCCACTCCTCTCACTGTAAACGACTACAGTATAGTCCATTCATTATAAGTAGGCCAAACATCTTGACCACTAACCTCTATAACTCATAAACGACTACAGTATAGTCCATTCATTATAAGTAGGCCAAACATCTTGACCACTAACCTCTATAACTCATAAATGACTAGAGCAATCGAGCTATTATTTCTACCATTTAGGAAGGGTCAGCCAGGGAATAGGTGTGGAAAGTTATTGCCCATTTGCTCTAACCCTTTTAGAGTTACAGAGGTTATGGGCCACGATATATGGCCTAGACAGGTCGACCGAGTGAGAGGTGGAAGGATGGAGTTAAGAAGTATATAAGCGAAAGCGGTGCTGGATGGGAGGAGGGCCGTCGACTGACTGGGGACAGAGGTGCATGGGGGCGTTTCGTTGGTGGCCACCCCTTCGGGGATCACGGCGTCCGGCAATAGATAGATAGATAGAAATGTTTCTGTCGAAAAATGTACAAAGTTTAGCTTGAAAGAGGTCTGTTTGGACATTTATAGCAAGTTTGCAGGACATCTGGGAAAGCGTATTTGTTAGCCAAGAGGAGAAACTAAAATGCATTGCTTGGGAAAAAAAATAAAAAAATACGATAACAAACTGAATGCAAAAATTATATCGATTCCGTTTCCTGCCGGCCTGTTAATCCAATGTCTGAAGTGTGTGTTAACAGTTTGGAAGAATATAGTAAGACTTTCCCTCAATGAAGACTATTATCAGGGGAGGTGTGGTGGAGTGGTCTTCCCACTGGACTGGTAATCCAATGGACAAGGGTTCGAATCCCGATATGTCAATGGGAAGATACTATTGGGATGGAATTTGTGCTGTACTTAGTATCAGTGTATTACCACAAAGCCCGCCGAGACGCCAGATAAATTCCCTGATTAAATAGCACTGTATGAATATTCCCATATTCAAAATATGCTACAGGGTGACAATGCCTAATGAGTTCATTGCTCAATAGGTGGCGTTCTGAGAGTGAGGGTCCGAGTCTTGGAGGTGAGAAGCACTGGAGCGAGGCAGCTTCAGAGATGGGGCTGCTTCGATCTGTGAGTGGGCAACTAAGCCCCATGCATCCTGCGAAGGCAAGATGGCAGGGGCTGGTTGCAGATAAAAGTGCTTCACATGTCTCACCCCCTAGGCTGGAACAAGACCTCACAGGCTTCACCGTTCAATGATTAGCGGTTGAATGTACGGGCTCTCAGCCTATGCCCGAGAGGGAGTAGTTGGAATATAGAAAAAAGAAGAAAAAAACTCGGCATTGATTCCTCACGATTACAAGGTGGTGTCAAACGAGCTCTTTATCCGTCAATCTTTTACGGCCAATTGTATTCTGGCATCTTAAAGCCTTAAGTTATATCAAACATCAGCCACCTAACATAATGTACCTTCATTCTAGTTTCCGATTCCAATGCAAAAGAGCCTCCCAATATTACGGGGAAATAACTTGTTTATCAAAAATTGCCGGAAAAAGCTCACGTGTGACATTGGTTGAAGCATTATGAATCTGATATTTACAAAGGCTACTATTTCTTTTATGTTATCCGTTCAAATGTGGGTATTATTTTATATGAATACAGTATACGATTTCGGAAGAAAAGTAGTTGTAGTGCAAATTAATATTTGATAAGTTTAATATTTTTGTTTTGTTTAAAGTAATTGCGCTCTCTCTTTACCTCCGGCCCCCCCCCCCCACACACACACGCACACTCACTCTCACTCTCTCTCTCAAGTACTATAAGTACTTTATCAACAATACTGCAATGACGACTTTAACTATACTAGTTTCCAGCAACTCTGAGATAATAAGGGCCTACCATTATGTCAACCATTACAGCTAATTGGCTCTAGCAACCATGTCCATGTTTTGTCTTGTAATAATTATAATTATATTCTTGACCCAATAACTGCGGGCTTATTTCAGGACGCAATAAGTTAATCAGCTGGACCTATTGCCATCTAAGTAGGCTGTCTATTTTTCAGTCGCTGACGCCGCTTATAAAGCTTTTGAGCTTAATATTTATTTTGTTCGTTCAGGTGACTTTGGTGATCTTGTCCGCGCTCGTAGCCGTGGCCACCTCTGCCCCGACCCCCCAACAACAAGAAGGCTACAACTACGACCAGCCCGCCGCCTACAACTTTGCCTACACCGTCAACGCCAACGACCCCTACAACAACCCTGTCCAGTTCGGCCACAACGAGGAGCGGCAGGGTGTGAGGACCCAGGGCACCTACTACGTCCTCCTCCCCGACACCCGTACTATGACTGTGGAATACTATGTGGACGAGACCGGCTACCACCCCACCTACACCTTCCAGGGCACCGCTCAGTACCCCCAGGACAACACGGGCTATGGGAACGCCGGTAGATAAGCTGCCAGAATGACCGTATTATGGGGGATCGCTGGTAGATAAGCTTCCAGTAATATTCTAACCTGTCTGGCTCATTTGCAACTATTGAGATCTCGTATTCCTGAATGACGACTCCGAACGAATGTAATATCGTTAAAGAAATGTACTCTTTTCACCAATCATCTATTGTTTCCCCATTACATTTTCACAGCTTCTCATTTTCTTTGGCTGCTAAAACGCTTTTGCTGCTTTTCTTTTATCATCCGTTTTCTATTATCACCATCTTCTATTTTCTATTATCACCATCTCCCATTTTCTATTATCACCATCTTCCGTTTTCTATTACCACCATCTTCCATTTTCTATTATCACCATCTTCCATTTTCTATTATTTGTGTGATGGTCTTTTTCATCAGTCAACGTTGACTTGTTATTTACGTCTCACAGAGTTTACAAATATTGTTATATATTTTCTACCTTGCATATTAAATGTTTATTGTGTTTCTTGTCATTGTTAATGTGATGATATCTGATGTTTTACAAATGAATACAGGCATATATTTTGTAATTTACAAATATAGTTATATATTTCTACCTTTCAAATTAAATGTACTTATTGTATTTATTGTAAATTTCAATAAGATATCAGAGGTTTTATAAATGAATAAAGATTTATATTTGAAAGAGGTTTTATTTGTTGTTCAATATCCCTGCCATCTCCAGCAATTACGTTTTATTTTTCCGTATTCTTCTACTGTATACTACATAGGAGGAGCCACTAGGAAGGAAGGAGTTAAAGGGATGTTTTTTGTATTAGTTTGTTCTCTAGTCCTCCATTAATCTCTCTCTCTCTCTCTCTCTTTCTCTATGTCTTAATATTGTTCATTATATATAAACGTTACAATGGAACCAAAATAACACACTTTGATAGACACCTGCCCAATTTATTATGCATACTTAATAATCCTTCCCCCTCACATTCACATACACACATGCACACACACACACACACACACATACAAATGCACACACACACACACATATATGCACACACAAATGCACACGCACAAGCACACACACACACACACAAGCACACACACACACACACACATGCACATGCACACCCCTTACACTATAATTATATGAAACTTGGACAAGGAATGTTCGGCACTGAGTTTCGGCACCCAAATTTGAGCATCATTTTTTTTGCACAAGGAAATTTACACACAACATAATTTGGCCACCTAGATTTGAAAATATCAACACTTCACCACCTGGATTTTTGCGTACTATATATATATATATATATATATATATATATATATATATAACGCTGCTATTAATATAATTAGAGGAAGACGATGTGTGTGTGGACTGAAGTGGTGATGGTGGACCTGGTAGTAGTAGTAGTAGTGACCGGTGTTAGCCTCAAAGGTCACACTGATAACAACCTTTCTGTCTATACCAGAACAGTAGGGGTGTGGCTACCTCTCTCTCTCTCTCTCTCTCATAGTACTGTTTCTTTTACTTCCTACTGTCTCTTACTGTGTGTGTGTATGTGTGGCTATAGTCAACCTCAACTGAAATGAGCTCCAAGGAGGTCAAGGTCGCCCTGTGCGGTGGTGCCACATTTTTACCAAAACAAACCTATTAGAAAATGGGAAACCAAGCAACGTTCTCTTCTATCACATTTAGAAGGGAAACTTGAAATAAATGTAAAAGACATTTTTATGTCTGGAAGGGTTATTGGTATTCTTGTATAAAAGTTACAGAAACGAAATAATAGGTAGGCTATATTTGTATATAATTACATGAATAGACTTTTTATATAATTACATGAATAGACTTTCCATTAACCCCTTCTTTACCGGCAATGTCTATATAGTTTTATGGTAGCTACTGTTAGACAATTTGATCTCAGTCTTTAATGTTTCGCCTTTTTTTCCACACCACCATTGAGGTAAAAGTCTGGACGCGTTTTTTTAATAGAGGTGTCCCCTGGAAGCCTATTCCTCTCTCTGATTATGATGATTACTCCAGTAATTCTTCATCAGAACTATCGTCTGCAATGTTGATGACGAACGAATCCACTAGATGATCAACTGCAACATCCAGCTTTGCATCACTTTCCTGAAGCTGTTCAGCATGCTTCACTGCCTGCTCCCAGTTGTACGGCGTAACTTGATCAAATGCTTCCTTGACGAGCAGTTTGACGTCGGCCATTTTAAATGTATTTTTCTTGGCCACGTACGTTTGACTTGAGCCCAAATGAGTTCAATAGGGTTGTATTGACAGTGGTATGGCGGTAGCCGTACAACCCTATGTCCTGCTTGTTGAGCCAGAGTATCAATTACATACTTTTTGCCTGTGACATATTATTTAGCCAGCTCAAGTAACTGAGCTTTCAATAGCTCGTCACTGGGCTGAGCTCCTTTTTTTAGTAGCCAGTCCTTGACTTCTGCTTTTCTCCAGGATGAGGTGGGCTGTTTTTCAACTTGGGCTGAATGGTAGGAAGCATTATCCATGACGATGACCGAGTTGGGTGCAATGTTTGGAAGTAACTGGTCCTTAAACCAGTTTTCAAACACTGTCGAGTTCATCTGGTTATGGTAGTCTCCATCATTCTTTGCTTGGAAAACCAAATCAGCAGTGTTGATGAAGCCATACTTGGTCCCTGCATGCAGAATAATTAAGCGGCTGCCTTTACCAGTGGGTGCCTAAATCCCTGTAGCTTTGGGGGATGCAGAGTCAATCCAACACTTAGGGACAGTGTAATTTTGGTTTACCCAGGTTTCATCTAGGTAAACAAAATTATGGCACGATTTTCGTAGGCGTTGCATCTCTTGTAAAAATGTTGAACGGGCCGCAAGCACGTCGCTTCTTTCCATGAGAAATTGGCGCCCATTAATCTTTGGCAAATTTGAAGCCAATTTTCAACACAACTCTGCGAAGAGACTCAGGGCTACCAGTGTAGTTGATCTTTTCTTTGATCTCTTCCATGATTTTGTATATTGTAGGGATTTCATTCCTCTCGTAGAATTCCAAGATTGTTCTCCTTAACCTCTGAAGTGCGCATGGGGGTAATTGGAAACGTCCCCCTGTGCTGACGTATTTGAGGTGTTTCCGTCACTAAAATATTCATTGTGCCATTAATAGCATTAATACTTATCCATATGCACCTATTATGGGTTGATTATAAAGGTATTAACCTGAAACAACAATAAAACGAGTGAAAACAGCGTTTGGATGGTCAAAATCGGAGATATAGCCCGCGAGTTGTATAATGTATGGGTGAGGCAATCTGCTTTCCCGCCAATTTCCCCCAAGGCCACTGAGACACACTCGATCGATACTCTCTCTCTCTCTCTTGCACTCGCTTGCTATCAGTGATGACCACACCCTCCAATCGGATTTCTAATGTTAGCACGAAAATATACCTCAGAATAAGGGAATAACAGGGAAAATAGGTGATAACTGAAGGAGAGGAGGAAAGTGGGGAAGGAGGGGAGGTAGAGGACTGAGATTTTGCATGGCCTAGGGGCCAAAAAAAAAAAAATATTTTTTTTTTTTTTTTTTCGATGTCAAAAGTTGATTTTTTTTTTCTCTGACTCTTAAGAGTCTCCCCGCAGTGCGCCGGGGGAACTCTTAAGAGTCTCCCCGCAGCTCCCGGGTTAACACACATATATCGAAATCATCAAAATTTGTTACTGTTTGAGGACGATTTTTTGTTGGTGAGGAGAATATGGGCTTCTAAGGTTCATTCTCAGTATCACCAATTTTGTTTAATTTGGAGCAAATTCGCTTCACTGTTGATTCACTCACGTTGATAGCTTGGGCTGTACGAACAACAGCTTTTGAGGGATCTACCATAGGTCCTCTGTTTCCCTTCTCTCGTTGAAAATACCTATTTACATTGTACAGCATCTCCCTTGCCTGGCTATGAAGATGAGAGTAACTTTTGCAAGTTTTTCCTTCCATGGAGGTCGCGCTATGAATGAGGGTTAGTGACCGTCTTACCTGGGTGATGTTGTTGTCGTTGTTTGAGACCCTTTAAAGCATTTCCATTACTCATATCCAGCTCTCTCGCTCTCTCTCTTTTGATGGGATTACATTGTGCTATATTGCATTTTGGAGATTGCGTATGTATGTGTGTGTTTGTGTGTGTATCTGTAGGGGTGTGTGTGAGTGCGTGCGTAGCCAACAGAACCGCATTGACATTACTTGGCAACGTCGCATATCATACCACTCCTTCGATCTATTTATAGCTGTCCCCAGAAAAATGGCAACATGTTCTAAATAGCATGCCATATGTTGTATAAATTCCTTCTATATATCCTTAAAATGATATGTGTCTTAACACCACATAACCTTTATAAATTGTAATATAATATATATAGTAATAAAAGCTAAAATTAATTTGTTAATAGCCTGAAAAACTAACATTTGTTGTTAAAGCTTTGAATATTTGACAACAACGCACAGGGTGAGGGACACCACCTTGTAGCTCATTTCATAGGAGGATGACTTATAGCTCTCTATCCCACAGTACTGTCTCTTTTACTTCCTACTGTCTCTTACTGTGTGTGTGTGTGTGTGTGTGTGTGTGTGTGTGTGTTTAGCTCTCTCACATAGTACTGTTTCTTATACTTCCTACTTTCTCTCTCTGTTTCTACACAATTAGGGGCCGCGGTTCAAATGCTCCTGGTTCTTCTTAGTTTCTCCCAGGTCAGTGGTAATGACCTGTTCTTTAAAGGAAATAAAGTCGGTGCCACAGAGTCAATCATAGGAGAGGTCATGACTCTGGCTGATAAGCTCCGACTCAAAACAGACAGAGGCATGATACTTGGTATTTTGCCCAGGATGTATGGAGGGGATTGTGCTACCAGCAAAGCAATAGGCTTAAATGGTAGGTTAGCTGACCTGTGTACCCAGAAAGGGGTGAGATTTATGGACCCATTTGATGAGTTCTATGGGAAGCGCAACCTCTACCTCCATGACGGTGTGCACTTAACCTGTCCAATGCCAGCGACGGCAGGGAGCCGTCAGTAGATAAGTCACTCCCCAGACCTAGCGACGGCAGGGAGCCATCAGTAATGTACTTTCCTTGTAACTGCCAGTATCAGGCAGTGCCTGGTACCATGACCGTTTGAGCACTGCTCTCGATGGCATCACTTCTCAGCTTATATCCAACCCTCTGCAGGCTGGGAGAGCCAGTATTCCTTCATCTTTTGAGGTGGGAGGTTGTTCTATCTTGCCATTTTGGCCACATTGCTAGGGACTGGTGGGGGGGGGGGGACTTTTATTACTGTACCTTCCGGTACAGAAGAGGTTAAGCACTAGTGGTAAAATCAGACTTGGTGATTTCCTAAATCACCATCTTTACAGCTTGCTGAGAGCAATAAAAAATGTAGAAAGCACCCCCCAGCACGAAAAATGCAAACCTTCATCAGCAGCTGATCTCAAACTTCCAAAAAGAGGTCCCACAAAAGAAGGAGTTAGTCCCTCTGAGAGCAAGACTACCTCTCAACAAATGACAGAGTTCCCTAGTAGTTTGAGTGATGACCTGCAACTCCCTCTAGACTCTACACCTCAGTGGCCAATTTCTGAATCACTAGAAAGTGGTTCTTCTACCTCAGGTGAGGTTTCACCAAGTATAGGAGATTGCAACACCTCTGACAGTGTACAGAGAAATAGTGTGCACGAAAATGCACTACCTCCAGAGACCCCTTTCTGTTCGGGAAACGGGGTAAGCTATATAGGGGGTTCTAAGAAAAACCTGAATCCCCTTAAAGTAGTATTATTTAATGCCAGGTCAATTAGGAATAAATACTCCGAACTTGGGCATTGTTGTCTACAGAATGCTTCGATGTAGTGGCTATCACTGAATCCTGGATTTACAGTGATACCAGAGATTATGTTGGGGAATTTGAAATACCTGGACATAGAATGTTCCACAAAGACCGAACCATGCAGGAAGGGGGCGGATTTCTTTTGTACATCAAAGATTTCCTAAACTCAATTGACTGCAAGATCAGGTCAGAACATGAACTGCTTGGAGTAGACCTCAATCTAGGTAACTCTATCTATAGAATTGTTCTGGTGTACAGGCCTCCACATCAAAATGTTGAAAAGGATGAACTTCTGTACACACAACTGAGTGCTTTTAATTCTGTTTATGAAATTCAAAATAATCTTAATATTGATAACTTAATCGATGAACATACCAAGAAAAATATAATATTTGATATTAAACTTTCTGATAAGAACAAGTGCATTGCAAAATTATACATGTTACCTAAATTTCATAAAAGACCTTATAAATATCGCTTTATTGCCGGAGCAAAATTTGCTACCACTAAAACTCTCAGAACAAGTCGTAAATTGCTTAAAATACATTAAAAGTACTCATAAAAGATATTGTAATACCATCATGAGAAGAACTGGCATTAACTATTATTGGAGTGTTGACAATTCGTTAGAAGTTATTGATAAAATAAATACCATGCCGAAAGTTACCTCGGTACATAGCTTCGACTTTTCAACTTTGTATACCAATTTGCCTTTAGATTTAGTATATTCAGAGCTTTGCTTTATTATAGATTTGCACTTTGACAGGTTCGTTAGGAATGGTAATTATTTCATAAATGTTTATACATATTTTAATAATGCATCACTTAGCTCTACTCCCACTAGTTCTGTATATTTTGATAGAACTAAACTTAAAGATGCCCTTAAATTCTTCCTTTTCAATACTTATGTTAGATTCGGGCCGTACATTTTCAAACAAATATTAGGAATTCCTATGGGTGGAAATGCTAGCCCTTTAATTGCAGACTTATTCTTGCTTGCTTTAGAATTTAAATATATAAAAGACTTAGTTGACAGTAGCAAGAAAAATAAAATTCCAGAAAAATTAGCACTTGCTAAACTGTTAAGTAATAATAGTAGATATATTGATGATATTCTTGTTTGCAATTTGTTAAATTTTAATCAAGTTGCTAAACTTATTTACCCTAATTCTATTCCCCTCACACAATGTAACGTAAATTATAAAGTTGAAAATTTTCTTGATATAAATATAGAGATTGTTAATGAACAGTGCATACTTAAAGTATATCACAAAGTTGATGATTTTAATTTTAACGTAATAAACTTTCCTTTCCCTAGTAGTAATATCGATAGTAAAATAACTTATAATTGTTTTTATTCCCAATTAATAAGATTTTGTAAAATCTGCACTAAAGTAGATGACTTTTGGGCTAGAGCTAGGTTACTATACAGACTCTTAGTGGACAGAGGTTTTGAGGCAAGTAAATTGTTCCATAAATTTAATCTTTTTAGGGTCAATTATTGTGACTGTATTCTAAAATTTGACATCAATAATTTTAATCAAGCATTTTAACTTGAAGTTTCTTGTATAACCTCTGCTTACTTTTTGTCTGTATTTATTGTTTATCTTTTTTTTATATTATAATTAATATTATTAATATTAATATTGATGATTTTTTTAAATTTATTGTTCTTGTTAAAAGAGTACTCTTTGTTTAAATCTGTTGTTACTTCATATTTTGCAATTATTTGTCTTTATATTATATGTATTCATTGTCGATAGTATCAATTGCTTACTTTTGCGATTTCCTTAGTTTATTTGTGCTATAAATGTAGGTTATTTGTAGGGTAGTTATTGATAGGGGTCACTTGAGGCATGCTATGCTTACCCGATAGCACTATCGTTAGTGAGTGCTGTACTGTATTTTATATATTATTTTGTAATAGTATAGATATCTTATCAATATTTGTATTTTGTACTATTGTTAATGTCTTGTCATGTTGCAAATTTGATTTTAAATAATATTTTGACATTTAACATGTAGTTTCTTTATTCATGCAGAGTTTAGCAAAATTTGCCAGAATGTCCCGGACTTCCCATACTTGACTACTTCCTTTAACGTGACGATAGTGTGTTGTTATATGTGCGATTAGTTTGCTTGGGAAACAGATTAACTTGCTCATGTAGTAATGTACACCCTATGTGGTGGATTGTGTTCTTTTATCTAATAATTTTCATTTTAGTAAGCGTTGTTTCCACATAGCGATTTTGATAATTTAATTTGACTTTATATTGTCCTTGTCCCAATTTTGGTTTGTTTAGTTTGCAAGTTTTACATTTTAATTGAAGGTAAAACCAGTGTGATCTTAGGCGACTTCAATTGCCTAGTAAACTGGAAAGCAAGAACTGCATATGCTGAAGGTAGGCATTTTGTGGACTTTGCTAATGATATCTTTTTGACCCAGTGGGTGAATGAGCCAACTAGAGGGAACAATCCACTTGATCTTGTGCTCACCACTGAAGATGAAAGTGTGATCAGCTTCTCTGTTGGGGAATCACTCATAGGTAGTGACCACAATCTAGTCAGGTTCTCTCTTCGCACCTTTATGCCTGGTTCACACATTGGCGAGTCAGAGCGCGAGGCCAACGCGAGTCACACTCGCCGCATACCGCCGTTGATGGAGCCCGAACCCAACGCGAGTAGCATCTGATGCGAGTAAACACGCATATAACACGAATATAACACTAGTTTACACGAGTTTACATGAGTTTACACGAGTTCACAGGAGTATCCGTGAGTGTCGGCGAGTGTAACACGACCCCAACACGCACCGCCGAGATTTGAAAAATAACGGTCACATTCCAGGGTACGAATAGTGCGAGTCTACAGGAGTCTACACGAGTGTCACAGAAGTTTACATGAGTTTACACGTGTTTACACGAGATGAACGCGAGTCTACAGGAAGTTAACAGGAGTGTATGGGAGTCTAACATGAGTGTGTGCGAGTGTTGGCGAGTGTCAGGAAACGTATAAAGAGACCCCCACTGGCACCATTTCTCACACCACGCAACACCACCACGGACGGACGTACGTGTTACTCTGCAGGATACAGCCCAACCCACCCACCCACCCACACACCATGTCCATCACGAGGCGCAGAGCGGCAGCTGTGGTCATACTCCTGCAGATGCAGATGCATCTCGTAGACCTAGAGGAGCTGGAGGAGAAGGAGGCTGAAGAAAGACGTCAAGGGGAAAGGCCACGAAGGACAGTTTGCGCTAGGAGGCGGCTACTGAGACGGCCACAGTTCGGTGTGTACGAACAACTTATGGAGGAGCTTGAGAGAGAGGACCCCAAAGGATTCCGGAACTTCCTACGTGTGGACGTCCACATGTTTAGGGAGTTGGTGGCACGTGTCGGGCCTAGGGTAGAGAAGCAGGACACCTTCTGGAGGCAGGCTTTGTCACCTGGGCTGAGGATTGCAATCACACTCCGCTACCTGGCCACTGGTGACTCATATCCTAGCCTACAGTAGCATCACCCTTGTCAGCTTCTTCTTCTTGATGGCGCCATAACGAACAGGGTCCGCGCTGCCAGGGGGGCCAGGGGGGTCAGGGGTATCATCATCACTGTCAGTGTCCTCTAGGCTACCTTGGCTACCTTGGCTACCTTGGGTGTCCTGACTGGTCTGAGTATCCTGGCTGGGCTGAGTATCCTGGCTGCCGGCATCTTCAATGTCTCCGTCAAACAGGTCCATGTACTCATGTCCACTGGGCTGGCTGTCCGGCACAATTTCATCAGAGTCATCCAACTCTTGCGATGCAACAGACCTCCTGGCAGGGTGTGCGATGCGGGGTTGTTCGGGTGGTATAGCCTTATTCTTCAAAACACCAACACCACCCTTCCGAGACTTGGTGGCCGACACCTTCTCCTTGGTCAAAGGCATGGTGCAGGGCAGGCAGGTAGGGCAGCGTGGTAGGGCAGGCAGCGTGGTAGGGCATTGTGGGTCGATGTGTGGCATGGGTCGATGGGTCCTTGCTGGGGTCACGGTAGGCAGCGTGGGCGGTCCTTTTATAGGGGGTGTATGACGTGGTGGTGCCACCTACTCGCGCGGTGTTGCCAGCAGTCGCACACCGCTCGTGTAGACTCACGTTGGTTTCGCCGTTCCTCGCGTAGACTCACGTTGGTTTCGCCGTTCCTCGCGTAGACTCACGTTGGTTTCGCCGTTCCTCGCGTAGACTCGCATAGACCCGCGTTAATATCGCGTAAACTCATGTATACTCATGTTGGTTTCGCATAGACTCGCCACACATATTGTGAAATTCAGACCACCACGTGGGTACTCTCGTTTACGCGTGTTACACTCGCGTTACCCCATGTTAACTCGCGTTAGGGTCGTGTTGACTCCTGTTTGACTCCTGTTAAACTCGCCTTTGCCAATATTGGCACCCACATGGTTATTTGCATATAGTGTTGACTCATGTTGTACTCGTGTAGACTCACGTAGACTCGCGTAGACTCATGTAGACTCGCGATCATTTAATGTCTAAATAGTACAACGCGAGTCTACATGAGTGTCACGCGAGTCTACATGAGTGTCACACGAGTCTACAGGAGTGTACAGGAGTTTACGCGAGTATACAAAGGAAAGGAAATCAAGCAACAACAGATCTAGTGACCCTTCTAGGTTGCTTGTCCTCCAAAACACTGAGGATCAAGTGTCCAAACAGTGGTTTAGAGTGGGTAAGGGAACATTGGAAAGGGAATTACTTCCCTGGAACTAATGTCCGTGGCATTACTAGTAGACAAGATAGTTGACTACCTAGAAATCCACAATTTTATTACAGATTCCAAACATGGATTCAGGCAACACCGATCATGTTTTACCAATTTGCTGGAATTTTCTATGAAATGCTGAGTGAGTATGACAAAAGTAGAGCCATAGACATCCTTTACATAGATTTTCAAAAAGCTTTAGACGAAGACGAAGTGCCTCATTGCAGGCTAATGTAAAAAGTGAGTGCGCTATATATCAATACAGAGGTCACAGATTGGATAGAAAGTTGGCTAACAGGTAGACAACAACGAGTAGTATTCAATGGTGTTTCTTCTGAGTGGACTTCAGTCACTTCTGGAGTTCTGCAGGGATCTGTCCTTGGCCCCACTACTGTTTATCATTTATGTCAATGACATCGATACTGGTCTGTTGAGTGTGATCTCCAAGTTTGCAGATGACATAAAGCTTGGAATGAATGTGAAAGACCCCAAGGGGTTGAACAGCTCAGGATGGACATCAACAGACTGGGTGATTGGTCAGAAACATGGCAGATGCCTCTAAACTTGGAAAAGTGCAAGGTGATGCATATTGGCCAAGCAAACCCCAATTCAGGCTATTCACTACTGGGAATGCCTCTGGAAGTGACTGACTTGGAAAAGGATTTGGGTGTTCTGATTAGCAGTGACCTAAAGTTTTCGAAGCAGTGCATTGAAGTAGAGAAGAAAGCGAAGAAAGCTCAGCAATTATTGGGCTATATTTAGAGGCAATTTTAAGCATCGAAATAAGGAAATAATCCTCCCCCCCTCCCCCCCCCCCCCCCTTCATTATACTACAACACCACCACTATCACTTATACCCCAATACCGAAAACCCTCCAGCAGAAAACATCAAACACCCAGACAAAAAACCAAACCACCAGGATCAGAGAAAAAGCGACCTCTGCCACCCCCGCCCTTTCTTTGGCGGGTATATAAGGCGGGGACTGGACCATTGGGGCATCAGTCGCTCGATACCTTCCTTGGCTTACTTTGCCCTTCCACCTCCAGAACCACAGACAACATGAAGGTGCTGTATAGATTTTTGTTTCTTTTTGTTTTGTTACAACGTAACAACATACTTCACTCCCAAAAGGGTAGAACAAAATCATAAAACACACAATAATAGAAAATCTAATTTTACAGACAACATATAATTTAAAAAAATCGACCAGTAGCCAATCCAGGAATTGCTATAAAGGGGTAACGGGGATGAATTATTAATAGAAATATATTAATATACGTAAAATATATTAAGTGGATAACTGAAAGGGAAAGACACCATTAGGAAGGTATATTAGGGATAATTTACCCACATTATATAAGGATTAAAAGGTAAATCACTCAATATAACCTTTTTCTGACTGATTTTTTAATGTTTTAATGACTGTTAACCCCTTTAGCACGATGGTCTCTTTTTACCTCTGAATCTGGCAAAATAATAGACGATTTTATGCAGTTTTAGAAGGACCTATTGCATGCGGAGTTTATTGAGATCGTATTTATGAGTTCTAGAGTTAGATTATAAGCTAAAGAAAATCGTCTAATTGTAACCAGAATATGAGAATATTACGTCATCGTGGTGAAGGGGTTAATTCTACGGATTCCACACACATACTTTAACATATCCATTTCCACTCCTCTCACTGTAAACGACTACAGTATAGTCCATTCATTATAAGTAGGCCAAACATCTTGACCACTAACCTCTATAACTCATAAACGACTACAGTATAGTCCATTCATTATAAGTAGGCCAAACATCTTGACCACTAACCTCTATAACTCATAAATGGCTAGAGCAATCGAGCTATTATTTCTACCATTTAGGAAGGGTCAGCCAGGGAATAGGTGTGGAAAGTTATTGCCCATTTGCTCTAACCCTTTTAGAGTTACAGAGGTTATGGGCCACGATTTATGGCCTAGACAGGTCGACCGAGTGAGAGTTGGAAGGATGGCGTTAAGAAGTATATGAGCGAAAGCGGTGCTGGTTGGGAGGAGGGCCGTCGACTGACTGGGGACCGAGGTGCATGGGGGCGTTTCGTTGGTGGCCACCCCTTCGGGGATCACGGCGTCCGGCAATAGATAGATAGATAGAAATGTTTCTGTCGAAAAATGTACAAAGTTTAGCTTGAAAGAGGTCTGTTTGGACATTTATAGCAAGTTTGCAGGACATCTGGGAAAGTGTATATGTTATCCAAGAGGAGAAACTAAAATGCATTGCATGGAGAAAAAAAAAAAAAACGATAACAATGTAACAATGTTAATAACCTGTAAGACGTCGGATCAAATAGTTAAATAGAAAGTAAAACTGAATGCAAAAAGTAGATCGATTCCGTTTCCTGCCGGCCTGGTAATCCAATGTCTGAAGTGTGTGTTAACAGTTTGGAAGAATATAGTAAGACTTTCCCTCAATGAAGACTATTATCAGGGGAGGTGTGGTGGAGTGGTCTTCCCACTGGACTGGTAATCCAATGGACAAGGGTTCGAATCCCGATATGTCAATGGGAAGATACTATTGGGATGGAATTTGTGCTGTACTTAGTATCAGTGTATTACCACAAAGCCCGCCGAGACGCCAGATAAATTCCCTGATTAAATAGCACTGTATGAATATTCCCATATTCAAAATATGCTACAGGGTGACAATGCCTAGTGAGTTCATTGCTCAATAGGTGGCGTTCTGAGAGTGAGGGTCCGAGTCTTGGAGGTGAGAAGCACTGGAGCGAGGCAGCTTCAGAGATGGGGCTGCTTCGATCTGTGAGTGGGCAACTAAGCCCCATGCATCCTGCGAAGGCAAGATGGCAGGGGCTGGTTGCAGATAAAAGTGCTTCACATGTTTCACCCCCTAAACTGGAACAAGACCTCACAGGCTTCACCGTTCAATGATTCGCGGTTGAATGTACGGGCTCTCAGCCTATGCCCGAGAGGGAGTAGTTGGAATATAGAAAAAAGAAGAAAAAACTTGGCATTGATTCCTCACGATTACAAGGTGGTGTCAAACGAGCTCTTTATCCGTCAATCTTTTACGGCCAATTGTATTCTGGCATCTTAAAGCCTTAAGTTATATCAAACATCATCCACCTAACATAATGTACCTTCATTCTAGTTTCCGATTCCAATGCAAAAGAGCCTTCCATAATTACGGGGAAAAAACTTGTTTATCAAAAATTGCTGGAAAAAGCTCAAGTATGACATTGGTTGAAACATTGGGAATCTGATATTTACAAAGGCTGCTATTTCTTTTATATTATCCGTTCAAATGTGGGTATTATTTTATATGAATACAGTATACGCTTTCGGAAGAAAAGTAGTTGTAGTGCAAATTAATATTTGATAAGTTTAATATTTTTGTTTTGTTTAAAGTAATTGCGCTCTCTCTTTACCTCCGCCCCTCCCCCCCCCACACACACACGCACACTCACTCTCGCAAGTACTATAAGTACTTTATCAACAATACTGCAATGACGACTTTAACTATACTAGTTTCCAGCAACTCTGAGATAATAAGGGCCTACCATTATGTCAACCTTTCCAGCTGATTGGCTCTTGCAACCATGTCCATGTTTTGTCTTGTAATAATTATAATTATATTCTTAACCCAATAACTGCGGGCTTATTTCAGGATGCAATAAGTTAATCAGCTGGACCTATTGCCATCTAAGTAGGCTGTCTATTTTTCAGTCGCTGATGCCGCTTATAAAGCTTTTGAGCTTAATATTTATTTTGTTCGTTCAGGTGACTTTGGTGATCTTGTCCGCGCTCGTAGCCGTGGCAACCTCCGCCCCGACCCCCCAACAACAAGAAGGCTACAACTACGACCAGCCCGCCGCCTACAACTTTGCCTACACCGTCAACGCCAACGACCCCTACAACAACCCTGTCCAGTTCGGCCACAACGAGGAGCGGCAGGGCGTGAGGACCCAGGGCACCTACTACGTCCTCCTCCCCGACACCCGTACTATGACTGTGGAATACTATGTGGACGAGACTGGCTACCACCCCACCTACACCTTCCAGGGCACCGCTCAGTACCCCCAGGACAACACGGGCTATGGGAACGCCGGTAGATAAGCTGCCAGAACGACCGTATTATGGGAGATCGCTGGTAGATAAGCTTCCAGTAATATTCTAACCTGTCTGGCTCATTTGCAACTATTGAGATCTCGTATTCCTGAATGACGACTCCGAACGAATGTAATATCGTTAAAGAAATGTACTCTTTTCACCAATCGTCTATTGTTTCCCCATTACATTTTCACAGCTTCTCATTTTCTTTGGCTGCTAAAACGCTTTTGCTGCTTTTCTTTTATCATCCGTTTTCTATTATCACCATCTTCTATTTTCTATTATCAGCATCTCCCATTTTCTATTATCACCATCTTCCATTTTCTATTATCACCATCTTCCATTTTCTATTATCACCATCTTCCAGTTTCTATTATTTGTGTGATGGTCTTTTTCATCAGTCAACGTTAACTTGTTATTTACGTCTCACAGAGTTTACAATATTGTTATATATTTTCTACCTTGCATATTAAATGTTTATTGTGTTTCTTGTCATTGTTAATGTGATGATATCTGATGTTTTACAAATGAATACAGGTATATATTTTGTAATTTAAAAATATAGTTATATATTTCTACCTTTCAAATTAAATGTACTTATTGTATTTATTGTCAATTTCAATAAGATATCAGAGGTTTTATAAATGAATAAAGATTTATATTTGAAAGAGGTTTTATTTGTTGTTCAATATCCCTGCCATCTCCAGCAATTACGTTTTATTTTTCCGTATTCTTCTACTGTATACTACATAGGAGGAGCCGCTAGGAAGGAAGGAGTTAAAGGGATGTGTTTTGTATTAGTTTGTTCTCTAGTCCTCCATTAATCTCTCTCTCTCTCTCTCTCTTTCTCTCTATGTCTTAATATTGTTCATTATATATAAACGTTACAATGGAACCAAAATAACACACTTTGATAGACACCTGCCCAATTTATTATGCATACTTAATAATCCTTCCCCCTCACATTCACATACACACATGCACACACACACACACACACACAAATGCACACACACACACATATGCACACACAAATGCACACGCACAAGCACACACACACACACACACACACATGCACATGCACACCCCTTACACTATAATTATATGAAACTTGGACAAGGAATGTTCGGCACTGAGTTTCGGCACCCAAATTTGAGCATCAATTTTTTTGCACAAGGAAATTTACACACAACATAATTTGGCCACCTAGATTTGAAAATATCAACACTTCACCACTTGGATTTTTGCGTACTATATATATACTGTATATATATATATATATATATATATATATATATATATATATAACGCTGCTATAAATATAATTAGAGAAAGACGATGTGTGTGTGTGTGTGAGACTGAAGGTAAGTGGTGATGGTGGACCTGGTAGTAGTAGTAGTGACCGGTGTTAGCCTCAAAGGTCACACTGATAACAACCTTTCTGTCTATACCAGAACAGTAGGGGTGTGGCTACCTCTCTCTCTCTCTCTCTCTCTCATAGTACTGTTTCTTTTACTTCCTACTGTCTCTTACTGTGTGTGTGTGTCTGTGTGTGTGTATGTGTGGCTAGCTCTCTCTATCCCATAGTACTGTCTCTTTTACTTCCTACTGCCTCCTACTCTGTGTGTGTGTAGCTAGCTCTCACACATAGTACTGTCTCCTACTGAGAGCGTTTGTACAAAGGAGTACAAAGGAGTATAAAGGAAATCAAGCAACAACAGATCTAGTGACCCTTCTAGGTTGCTTGTCCTCCAAAACACTGAGGATCAAGTGTCCAAACAGTGGTTTAGATAGGGTAAGGGAACATTGGAAAGGGAATTACTACCCTGGAACTAATGTCCGTGGCAGGATTAGGAAGTTAGTAGAGGACAGATGGGTTAGTAACTGAGGGGGGGATAAAATAAAGTTATTCATTTACAAACGCAGTCAGTCGCGGGTTTGATGGAGATATTTGTCTAGGCGGAGTTTAAATGAATCTACGGTGATGCAGTCTATAACGTTTCGGGGAAGCCCATACCACAAGTTGACAACTCGATTGAAGAAGAAATTCTTAGATTCGTGCGAGTTAAAAGATTTACCAATAATTTTGCAACCATTTCCCCGCGTGTAATTAGATTGGTCGATAGTGAAGTGCTTACTACAATTCATATTGTCGATGCCTTTGATGATTTTGAACACTTGAATTAAGTCACCTCTTAATCTGCGCTGGGTTAAAGGAAATAGATTTAATTCTCTAAGACGCTCTTTGTATGGTTTGTTCTTTAGGCTAGGTATCATTTTGGTAACTCTACGTTGAACTCGTTCTAGCTTGTTTATATCTTTTTGGTAATAAGGGCACCAGGATTGAACACAGTATTCCAGAAGAGGGCGGACTAAGGAATTGTAAAGGGTTAGGATAACTTCTTTGGATTTATGCTCAAATGACCTGCCTATAAAGCCAATTATTTTGTTTGCCTTCTTAACAACTTCTGAACATTGTTGACTCGGTTTTAGGTTACTCGATATTGTTACTCCCAGATAGGTTTCTCTGTTTACATTCTTAAGCTGAGTGCCATTCATCGAATAGTTTGCTTTCTCATTTAGGTATCCGATATGTAGTACTTTACATTTATCCGCATTGAAACTCATTTGCCAAATTTGGGCCCAACATGACAATTTATCTAGATTGTGTTGCATATCGTCAACTTGTTCTTTTGAGAGTACGCTATTTGCAATTTTTGTATCGTCAGCAAATTTTGAGATTGTACAAGTGAGACCCTCATCTATGTCGTTGATGTAAATTAGAAAGATAATTGGTCCTAGTACCGATCCCTGGGGTACCCCGCTACTTACATTGGTCCATTTAGATGCCTTACCGTTTATGACTACTCTTTGCTTTCTGTTGCTGAGCCAATTTTCTATCCATTTCAACACACCGTCTTGTATTCCATGCGCTTTTAGTTTTAGCAGTAAACGTTTGTGGGGAACTTTGTCAAAGAACTTTTGAAAATCAAGGTATATAATATCTACAGCTTTACTCTCATCGTAGAGGTTGAGGATATCGTGGAAGAAGTCTAAGAGGTTTGTTAAACAAGAACGTTTTTTACGAAAGCCGTCTTGAGTATCTTTAAGTATGTTATTTTCCTCTAAGTGATTTACGAGTCTGTCTCGTATGACCGTTTCTAGCATTTTACATACAACTGAGGTTAAGCTAATTGGACGATAGTTACTGGGTAGGGATTTGCTGCCTTTTTTGAATATCGGTGTTACGTTGGCTAGCTTCCACTGATCAGGCATAGTTCCAGACTGCAAGGATTTATTGAATAGTAATGTCAGTGGTTTGGAGAGCTCATCCTTAGCTTCCTTTAGAACTCTAGGCGAAATTGTATCAGGTCCAGGCGTTTTATTTACCTTGAGTTTATCTAAACAATTCAATACTTCTCTCTCTGTAACGGTGATATTGCTTAGAACATCTGAATTATCAATCTGAATCGGCGATGGTGTAGGGATATCACTGAGGTCTTCTGTTGTAAAAACTGATGCAAAGAAGGTATTGAGGGCATTACTCATTTGTACTTCGTCTTTGGTGTATTCTCCATTTTCATCGACTAAAGGTCCAACAGTTGAAGTAACTACTTTTTTCTTTCTGATATGACTATAGAATTCTTTCGGGTTTGTTTTACTTTGATTCGCAATATGTAACTCTAAGGTCTTTTTACTTTGCTTAATTAACTTTTTGGCTTAGCGTCGTAGGTCTACAAATTTCACCCGTTCTTCGTCATTTTGTGAGGATTTTAATCTATCATTAGCAAATTTTTTAGCAAGCAGGCAGTTTGAAATATCTTTATTCCACCATTTGGGCTTATTATTATGGCCTGGACGCCGTATTTTCGATGGTATGCAGTCTTGCACTGCTTTTAGGTAAGTGGTTTCGAATAACTTCCAAGATGTATTTATGTCGTTATTGTTAATTAAAAAGCTCCAGTCAGTTTCTTTAAACATAGCTCTAAGTTTATGGAAGTTTGCTTTCTTGAAATTAGGGACTTTTTCGATGCTACTATTTGGTTCGTTACTAGTAAACTTTAAAGTGAAAGTTATCGTACGATGGTCGCTGTTACTGAATTCATCACCAACATTCAAATTCTCTATCAATTCTTCTTTTGTTGTAAGTACAATGTCAAGAACGTTATTACCACGGGTCGGCGTTCGAACAAATTGATAAAGCGAACTCTCTTACAAGTTCGTATACAAGTCATGTCCGGAGTTTGAAGTAAGAGTATCGCCCCACTTGGTCACAGGTAAATTAAAGTCGCCAAAACTTACGGTATCTTGTGAGTTACTTACATCTGCAATTTGTTCGTAAATTTCTCGGTCAGTTTGCACTGATTGAGCTGGAGGTCTGTATATTAACGCAAGTATTATTTTTGTACCTTTATTATTCTTTATTAGCACAAAAGATGTGTCGACGTTCACAATTTGAGGTTTTGACAAGAGGGTAGGGTTAAGACTTTCTTTGATATAAAGTAAAATGCCACCTCCATTTCGATTTATTCGGCTTTTCTCAAACATTACATAACCAGGAAGTGAATACTCTGCTAAAAAGTCTCTATCTTCTGTATTGAGCCAAGATTCTGTTATGCCAATCACATCATCATTTTCTGTAAACACTAGCTCCACTAACTCTGAAAATTTATTGCGTATGCTACGAGCGTTTGCATAGCAAACCTTTAAATTTGTTATTTTAGAACTCACGGAACGCTCTTTAATAATATTTTTGGTTCTGGTCGGATCTACATTTATGTTCATGGCTGTCCTCGGTCCTCGCTGTCTTCGGTCCTTATCGCTGGTGGTCCTCGGTTGCCTCTGTTTTTTGCTTGGCGTTGGATGATTTATGTCACTGCTGCTTCTTCTCGGATGGCGTTTTTTGATCCATGGCTGCGGACTGCTTCGTGTAGGAGACGACCCATGCGTGCTGAACCCACAGGGTTTAGATGAGTGCCATCCTTGCGGAACAGAGTAGGCTGGTTGTAGAAGTTGTCCCAGAGGTTGATGAATTCAACTTCTTCCCGCAGACACAAATATTTTAGTTGGCTATTTGTGCTGAAGGCCTTGTCGTAGAATTTGTCAGGTGCGTTGATCTTGGGGAGAATGCCTGAGAATGCCTGTGTGTGTGTGTGTGTGTGTGTGTGTATGTGTGGTTAGCTTTCTCTATCCCATAGTACTGTCTCTTTTACTTCCTACTGCCTCCTACTCTGTGTGTGTGTGTGTGTGTGTGTATGTGTGGCTAGCTCTTTCTATCCCATAGTACTGTCTCTTTTACTTCCTACTGCCTCCTACTCTGTGTGTGTGTAGCTAGCTCTCACACATAGTACTGTCTCCTACTGAGAGTGTGTGTGTGTGTGTGTAGCTCTCTCACATAGTACTGTTTCTTATACTTCCTACTTTCTCTCTCTGTTTCTACACAATTAGGGGCCGCAGTTCAAACCCTCCTGGTTCTTCTTACTTCCTCCCAGGTCAGTGGTAATGACCTGTTCCTTAAAGGAAATAAAGTCGGTGCCACAGAGTCAATAATAGGAGAGGTCATGACTCTGGCTGATGAGCTCCGACTCAAAACAGACAGAGGCATGATACTTGGTATTTTGCCCAGGATGTATGGAGGGGATTGTGCTACCAGCAAAGCAATAGGCTTAAATGGTAGGTTAGCTGACCTGTGTACCCAGAAAGGGGTGAGATTTATGGACCCATTTGATGAGTTCTATGGGAAGCGCAACCTCTACCTCCATGACGGTGTGCACTTAACCTGTCCAATGCCAGCGACGGCAGGGAGCCGTCAGTAGATAAGTCACTCCCCAGACCCAGCGACGGCAGGGAGCCGTCAGTAATGTACTTTCCTTGTAACTGCCAGTATCAGGCAGTGCCTGGTACCATGACCGTTTGAGCACTGCTCTCGATATGGAATCACTTCTCAGCTTATATCCAACCCTCTGCAGGCTGGGAGAGCCAGTATTCCTTCATCTTTTGTGGTGGGAGGTTGTTCTATCTTGCCATTTTGGCCACATTCCTAGGGACTGGGTGGGGGGACTTTTATTACTGTATCTTCCGGTACAGAAGAGGTTAAGCACTAGTGGTAAAATCAAACTTGGTGATTTCCTAAATCACCATCTTTACAGCTTGCTGAGAGCAATAACAAATGTAGAAAGCACCCCCCAGCACGAAAAATGCAAACCTTCATCAGCAGCTGATCTCAAACTTTTAAAAAGAAGTCCCACAAAAGAAGGAGTTAGTCCCTCTGAGAGCAAGACTACCTCTCAACAAATGACAGAGTTCCCTAGTAGTTTGAGTGATGACCCGCAACTCCCTCTAGACTCTACACCTCAGTGGCCAATTTCTGAATCACTAGAAAGTGGTTCTTCTACCTCAGGTGAGGTTTCACCAAGTGTAGGAGATTGCAGCACCTCTGATAGTGTACAGAGAAATAGTGTGCACGAAATGCACTACCTCCAGAGACCCCTTTCTGTTCGGGAAACGGGGTAAGCTAGGGGGCTCTAAGAAAAACCTGAATCCCCTTAAGGTAGTATTATTTAATGCCAGGTCAATTAGGAATAAATTCTCCGAACTTGGGCATTGTTGTCTACAGAATGCTTCGATGTAGTGGCTATCACTGAATCCTGGATTTACAGTGATACCAGAGATTATGTTGGGGAATTTGAAATACCTGGATTATAGAATGTTGCACAAAGACCGAACCATGCAGCAAGGGGGCGGAATTCTTTTGTACATCAAAGATTTTCTAAACCCAATTGACTGCAAGATCAGGTCAGAACATGAACTGCTTGGAGTAGACCTCAATCTAGGTAATTCTATCTATAGAATTGTTCTGGTGTACAGGCCTCCACATCAAAATGTTGAAAAGGATGAACTTCTGTACACACAACTGAGTGCTTTTATCGAGGGTAAAACCAGTGTGATCTTAGGCGACTTCAATTGCCTAGTAAACTGGAAAGCAAGAACTGCATATGCTGAAGGTAGGCATTTTGTGGACTTTGCTAATGATATCTTTTTGACCCAGTGGGTGAATGAGCCAACTAGAGGGAACAATATACTTGATCTTGTGCTCACCACTGAAGATGAAAGTGTGATCAGCTTCTCTGTTGGGGAATCACTCATAGGTAGTGACCACAATCTAGTCAGGTTCTCTCTTCGCACCTTTAGCAGCAAACCCACCAGTCCTCAGAGTGCAGAACTAGATTTTCGTTGTGCAAATTTTGAAGGCCTTCGGGGAAGTTTATCCCAAATCAGACTCAACGGTGAGAATGTTAATGCGATTTGGTGCTCATTCAAAGAGCAGTTTATGGCTCGAAAAGCTGCATTCGTTCCTACTAAACTTACCAAATTAGGCTCAACCCAACCAAAATGGTTCACAAGTTAAATAGCTTCAGCAATTAGAAGGAGAAAGGTTGCATACAGAAAGGCCAAAAGAAGTCAAGACCAAAGAGATTTAGAGTCCTTCGAAAATATGTGTAGAAGAGTGATAATGCTTATAAAGGAAGCAAAGCAGAATGAAGAACTCAGGGTTGCAGCCTTCTGCAAAGAGAGTCCTAAAGAGTTCTTCAGCTATGTGAACAGCAGGAAGCCATTCAAAAGTATCATTGGACCTCTAAAGGATCCAACAGGCCAACTACAAACCTCTGACACTGATATAGCTAAATCCTTAATTAAACAACTATTTTGCCTCAGTATTCACAAGGGAAAATACCAGTGACATGCCAAGTCCAGGTTTAGTGTATGAGGGTGAAGTTCTTAGCAGAATCAGATGTACCCCAGAGAATGTAGCAAAAAGAATAGATAAGTTAAATAGGTTAAAGTCATCCGGCCCAGATGGCCTTCTTCCTCGAGTTGTACGTGAAGTGCGAGATGAAATCGCACCTTTCTTAGCAGACATCTTCAATAAATCACTAGAAAATGGAGAAGTCTCTGAAGACTGGAAACTGGCCAATGTGACCCCAATATTTAAGAAAGGGGATCACGCGTGTCCCAAGAATTATCAGCCAATTAGCTTGACTTCTATCATAGTAAAATTCTTAGAAGGGATACTAGTAGACAAGATAGTTGACTACCTAGAAATCCACAATTTTATTACAGATTCCAAACATGGATTCAGGCAACACCGATCATGTTTTACCAATTTGCTGGAATTTTTCTATGAAATGCTGAGTGACAAAAGTAGAGCCATAGACATCCTTTACATAGATTTTCAAAAAGCTTTAGACGAAGACGAAGTGCCTCATTGCAGGCTAATGTAAAAAGTGAGTGCGCTATATATCAATACAGAGGTCACAGATTGGATAGAAAGTTGGCTAACAGGTAGACAACAACGAGTAGTATTCAATGGTGTTTCTTCTGAGTGGACTTCAGTCACTTCTGGAGTTCCGCAGGGATCTGTCCTTGGTCCCACTACTGTTTATTATTTATGTCAATGACATCGATACTGGTCTGTTGAGTGTGATCTCCAAGTTTGCAGATGACATAAAGCTTGGAATGAATGTGAAATACCCCAAGGGGTTGAACAGTTCAGGATGGACATCAACAGACTGGGTGATTGGTCAGAAACATGGCAGATGCCTCTAAACTTGGAAAAGTGCAAGGTGATGCATATTGGCCAAGCAAAGGCTATTCACTATTGGGAATGCCTCTGGAAGTGACTGACTTGGAAAAGGATTTGGGTGTTCTGATTAGCAGTGACCTAAAGTTTTCGAAGCAGTGCATTGAAGTAGAGAAGAAAGCTCAGAAAGCTCAGCAATTTTTGGGCTATATTTAGAGGCAATTTTAAGCATCGAAATAAAGAAATAATCCTCCCCCTCCCCCCCCCCCCCCTTCATTATACTACAACACCACCACTATCACTTATACCCCAATACCGAAAACCCTCCAGCAGAAAACATCAAACACCCAGACAAAAAACCAAACCACCAGGATCAGAGAAAAAGCGACCTCTGCCACCCCCGCCCTTTCTTTGGCGGGTATATAAGGCGGGGACTGGACCATTGGGGCATCAGTCGCTCGATACCTTCCTTGGCTTACTTTGCCCTTCCACCTCCAGAACCACAGACAACATGAAGGTGCTGTATAGATTTTTGTTTCTTTTTGTTTTGTTACAACGTAACAACATACTTCACTCCCAAAAGGGTAGAACAAAATCATAAAACACACAATAATAGAAAATCTAATTTTACAGACAACATATAATTTAAAAAAATCGACCAGTAGCCAATCCAGGAATTGCTATAAAGGGGTAACGGGGATGAATTATTAATAGAAATATATTAATATACGTAAAATATATTAAGTGGATAACTGAAAGGGAAAGACACCATTAGGAAGGTATATTAGGGATAATTTACCCACATTATATAAGGATTAAAAGGTAAATCACTCAATATAACCTTTTTCTGACTGATTTTTTAATGTTTTAAAGACTGTTAACCCCTTTAGCACGATGGTCTCTTTTTACCTCTGAATCTGGCAAAATAATAGACGATTTTATGCAGTTTTAGAAGGACCTATTGCATGCGGAGTTTAATGAGATCGTATTTATGAGTTCTAGAGTTAGATTATAAGCTAAAGAAAATCGTCTAATTGTAACCAGAATATGATGAATATTACGTCATCGTGGTGAAGGGGTTAATTCTACGGATTCCACACACATACTTTAACATATACATTTCCATTCCTCTCACTGTAAACGACTACAGTATAGTCCATTCATTATAAGTAGGCCAAACATCTTGACCACTAACCTCTATAACTCATAAACGACTACAGTATAGTCCATTCATTATAAGTAGGCCAAACATCTTGACCACTAACCTCTATAACTCATAAATGGCTAGAGCAATCGAGCTATTATTTCTACCATTTAGGAAGGGTCAGCCAGGGAATAGGTGTGGAAAGTTATTGCCCATTTGCTCTAACCCTTTTAGAGTTACAGAGGTTATGGGCCACGATTTATGGCCTAGACAGGTCGACCGAGTGAGAGTTGGAAGGATGGCGTTAAGAAGTATATGAGCGAAAGCGGTGCTGGTTGGGAGGAGGGCCGTCGACTGACTGGGGACCGAGGTGCATGGGGGCGTTTCGTTGGTGGCCACCCCTTCGGGGATCACGGCGTCCGGCAATAGATAGATAGATAGAAATGTTTCTGTCGAAAAATGTACAAAGTTTAGCTTGAAAGAGGTCTGTTTGGACATTTATAACAAGTTTGCAGGACATCTGGGAAATGTTATCCAAGAGGAGAAACTAAAATGCATTGCTTGGAGAAAGAAAAAAAAAACGATTACAATGTAACAATGTTAATAACCTGTAAGACGTCGGATCAAATAGTTAAATAGAAAGTAAAACTGAATGCAAAAATTAGATCGATTCCGTTTCCTGCCGGCCTGGTAATCCAATGTCTGAAGTGTGTGTTAACAGTTTGGAAGAATATAGTAAGACTTTCCCTCAATGAAGACTATTATCAGGGGAGGTGTGGTGGAGTGGTCTTCCCACTGGACTGGTAATCCAATGGACAAGGGTTCGAATCCCGATATGTCAATGGGAAGATACTATTGGGATGGAATTTGTGCTGTACTTAGTATCAGTGTATTACCACAAAGCCCGCCGAGACGCCAGATAAATTCCCTGATTAAATAGCACTGTATGAATATTCCCATATTCAAAATATGCTACAGGGTGACAATGCCTAGTGAGTTCATTGCTCAATAGGTGGCGTTCTGAGAGTGAGGGTCCGAGTCTTGGAGGTGAGAAGCACTGGAGCGAGGCAGCTTAAGAGATGGGGCTGCTTCGATCTGTGAGTGGGCAACTAAGCCCCATGCATCCTGCGAAGGCAAGATGGCAGGGGCTGGTTGCAGATAAAAGTGCTTCACATGTTTTACCCCCTAAACTGGAACAAGACCTCACAGGCTTCACCGTTCAATGATTCGCGGTTGAATGTACGGGCTCTCAGCCTATGCCCGAGAGTTGGAATATAGAAAAAAGAAGAAAAAACTTGGCATTGATTCCTCACGATTACAAGGTGGTGTCAAACGAGCTCTTTATCCGTCAATCTTTTACGGCCAATTGTATTCTGGCATCTTAAAGCCTTAAGTTATATCAAACATCAGCCACCTAACATAATGTACCTTCATTCTAGTTTCCGATTCCAATGCAAAAGAGCCTCCCAATATTACGGGGAAAAAACTTGTTTATCAAAAATTGCTGGAAAAAGCTCAAGTGTGACATTGGTTGAAACATTGGGAATCTGATATTTACAAAGGCTGCTATTTCTTTTATGTTATCCGTTCAAATGTGGGTATTATTTTATATGAATACAGTATACGCTTTCGGAAGAAAAGTAGTTGTAGTGCAAATTAATATTTGATAAGTTTAATATTTTTGTTTTGTTTAAAGTAATTGCGCTCTCTCTTTACCTCCGCCCCTCCCCCCCCCCCCCCCCCACACACACACACACGCACACTCACTCTCGCTCTCTCTCGCAAGTACTATAAGTACTTTATCAACAATACTGCAATGACGACTTTAACTATACTAGTTTCCAGCAACTCTGAGATAATAAGGGCCTACCATTATGTCAACCTTTCCAGCTGATTGGCTCTTGCAACCATGCCCATGTTTTGTCTTGTAATAATTTTAATTATATTCTTAACCCAATAACTGCGGGCTTATTTCAGGATGCAATAAGTTAATCAGCTGGACCTATTGCCATCTAAGTAGGCTGTCTATTTTTCAGTCGCTGATGCCGCTTATAAAGCTTTTGAGCTTAATATTTATTTTGTTCGTTCAGGTGACTTTGGTGATCTTGTCCGCGCTCGTAGCCGTGGCCACCTCCGCCCCGACCCCCCAACAACAAGAAGGCTACAACTACGACCAGCCCGCCGCCTACAACTTTGCCTACACCGTCAACGCCAACGACCCCTACAACAACCCTGTCCAGTTCGGCCACAACGAGGAGCGGCAGGGTGTGAGGACCCAGGGCACCTACTACGTCCTCCTCCCCGACACCCGTACTATGACTGTGGAATACTATGTGGACGAGACTGGCTACCACCCCACCTACACCTTCCAGGGCACCGCTCAGTACCCCCAGGACAACACGGGCTATGGGAACGCCGGTAGATAAGCTGCCAGAATGACCGTATTATGGGAGATCGCTGGTAGATAAGCTTCCAGTAATATTCTAACCTGTCTGGCTCATTTGCAACTATTGAGATCTCGTATTCCTGAATGACGACTCCGAACGAATGTAATATCGTTAAAGAAATGTACTCTTTTCACCAATCGTCTATTGTTTCCCCATTACATTTTCACAGCTTCTCATTTTCTTTGGCTGCTAAAACGCTTTTGCTGCTTTTCTTTTATCATCCGTTTTCTATTATCACCATCTTCTATTTTCTATTATCAGCATCTCCCATTTTCTATTATCACCATCTTCCATTTTCTATTATCACCATCTTCCATTTTCTATTATCACCATCTTCCAGTTTCTATTATTTGTGTGATGGTCTTTTTCATCAGTCAACGTTAACTTGTTATTTACGTCTCACAGAGTTTACAAATATTGTTATATATTTTCTACCTTGCATATTAAATGTTTATTGTGTTTCTTGTCATTGTTAATGTGATGATATCTGATGTTTTACAAATGAATACAGGTATATATTTTGTAATTTAAAAATATAGTTATATATTTCTACCTTTCAAATTAAATGTACTTATTGTATTTATTGTCAATTTCAATAAGATATCAGAGGTTTTATAAATGAATAAAGATTTATATTTGAAAGAGGTTTTATTTGTTGTTCAATATCCCTGCCATCTCCAGCAATTACGTTTTATTTTCCGTATGCTTCTACTGTATACTACATAGGAGGAGCCGCTAGGAAGGAAGGAGTTAAAGGGATGTGTTTTGTATTAGTTTGTTCTCTAGTCCTCCATTAATCTCTCTCTCTCTCTCTCTCTCTTTCTCTCTATGTCTTAATATTGTTCATTATATATAAACGTTACAATGGAACCAAAATAACACACTTTGATAGACACCTGCCCAATTTATTATGCATACTTAATAATCCTTCCCCCTCACATTCACATACACACATGCACACACACACACACACACAAATGCACACACACACATATGCACACACAAATGCACACGCACAAGCACACACACACACACACACACACACATGCACATGCACACCCCTTACACTATAATTATATGAAACTTGGACAAGGAATGTTCGGCACTGAGTTCCGGCACCCAAATTTGAGCATCAATTTTTTTGCACAAGGAAATTTACACACAACATAATTTGGCCACCTAGATTTGAAAATATCAACACTTCACCACTTGGATTTTTGCGTACTATATATATATATATATATATATATATATATAACGCTGCTATAAATATAATTAGAGAAAGACGATGTGTGTGTGTGTGTGAGACTGAAGGTAAGTGGTGATGGTGGACCTGGTAGTAGTAGTAGTGACCGGTGTTAGCCTCAAAGGTCACACTGATAACAACCTTTCTGTCTATACCAGAACAGTAGGGGTGTGGCTACCTCTCTCTCTCTCTCTCTCTCTCATAGTACTGTTTCTTTTACTTCCTACTGTCTCTTACTGTGTGTGTGTGTGTGTGTGTGTGTATGTGTGGCTAGCTCTCTCTATCCCATAGTACTGTCTCTTTTACTTCCTACTGCCTCCTACTCTGTGTGTGTGTAGCTAGCTCTCACACATAGTACTGTCTCCTACTGAGAGTGTGTGTACAAAGGAGTATAAAGGAAATCAAGCAACAACAGATCTAGTGACCCTTCTAGGTTGCTTGTCCTCCAAAACACTGAGGATCAAGTGTCCAAACAGTGGTTTAGATTGGGTAAGGGAACATTGGAAAGGGAATTACTACCCTGGAACTAATGTCCGTGGCAGGATTAGGAAGTTAGTAGAGGACAGATGGGTTAGTAACTGAGGGGGGGATAAAATAAAGTTATTCATTTACAAACGCAGTCAGTCGCGGGTTTGATGGAGATATTTGTCTAGGCGGAGTTTAAATGAATCTACGGTGATGCAGTCTATAACGTTTCGGGGAAGCCCATACCACAAGTTGACAACTCGATTGAAGAAGAAATTCTTAGATTCGTGCGAGTTAAAAGATTTACCAATAATTTTGCAACCGTTTCCCCGCGTGTAATTAGATTGGTCGATAGTGAAGTGCTTACTACAATTCATATTGTCGATGCCTTTGATGATTTTGAACACTTGAATTAAGTCACCTCTTAATCTGCGCTGGGTTAAAGGAAATAGATTTAATTCTCTAAGACGCTCTTTGTATGGTTTGTTCTTTAGGCTAGGTATCATTTTGGTAACTCTACGTTGAACTCGTTCTAGCTTGTTTATATCTTTTTGGTAATAAGGGCACCAGGATTGAACACAGTATTCCAGAAGAGGGCGGACTAAGGAATTGTAAAGGGTTAGGATAACTTCTTTGGATTTATGCTCAAATGACCTGCCTATAAAGCCAATTATTTTGTTTGCCTTCTTAACAACTTCTGAACATTGTTGACTCGGTTTTAGGTTACTCGATATTGTTACTCCCAGATCGGTTTCTCTGTTTACATTCTTAAGCTGAGTGCCATTCATCGAATAGTTTGCTTTCTCATTTAGGTATCCGATATGTAGTACTTTACATTTATCCGCATTGAAACTCATTTGCCAAATTTGGGCCCAACATGACAATTTATCTAGATTGTGTTGCATATCGTCAACTTGTTCTTTTGAGAGTACGCTATTTGCAATTTTTGTATCGTCAGCAAATTTTGAGATTGTACAAGTGAGACCCTCATCTATGTCGTTGATGTAAATTAGAAAGATAATTGGTCCTAGTACCGATCCCTGGGTTACCCCGCTACTTACATTGGTCCATTTAGATGCCTTACCGTTTATGACTACTCTTTGCTTTCTGTTACTGAGCCAATTTTCTATCCATTTCAACACACCGTCTTGTATTCCATGCGCTTTTAGTTTTAGCAGTAAACGTTTGTGGGGAACTTTGTCAAAGGCCTTTTGAAAATCAAGGTATATAATATCTACAGCTTTACTCTCATCGTAGAGGTTGAGGATATCGTGGAAGAAGTCTAAGAGGTTTGTTAAACAAGAACGTTTTTTACGAAAGCCGTGTTGAGTATCTTTAAGTATGTTATTTTCCTCTAAGTGATTTACGAGTCTGTCTCGTATGACCGTTTCTAGCATTTTACATACAACTGAGGTTAAGCTAATTGGACGATAGTTACTGGGTAGGGATTTGCTGCCTTTTTTGAATATCGGTGTTATGTTGGCTAGCTTCCACTGATCAGGCATAGTTCCAGACTGCAAGGATTTATTGAATAGTAATGTCAGTGGTTTGGAGAGCTCATCCTTATCTTCCTTTAGAACTCTAGGCGAAATTGTATCAGGTCCAGGCGTTTTATTTACCTTGAGTTTATCTAAACAATTCAATACTTCTCTCTCTGTAACGGTGATATTGCTTAGAACATCTGAATTATCAATCTGAATCGGCGATGGTGTAGGGATATCACTGAGGTCTTCTGTTGTAAAAACTGATGCAAAGAAGGTATTGAGGGCATTACTCATTTGTACTTCGTCTTTGGTGTATTCTCCATTTTCATCGACTAAAGGTCCAACAGTTGAAGTAACTACTTTTTTCTTTCTGATATGACTATAGAATTCTTTCGGGTTTGTTTTACTTTGATTCGCAATATGTAACTCTAAGGTCTTTTTACTTTGCTTAATTAACTTTTTGGCTTAGCGTCGTAGGTCTACAAATTTCACCCGTTCTTCGTCATTTTGTGAGGATTTTAATCTATCATTAGCAAATTTTTTAGCAAGCAGGCAGTTTGAAATATCTTTATTCCACCATTTGGGCTTATTATTATGGCCTGGACGCCGTATTTTCGATGGTATGCAGTCTTGCACTGCTTTTAGGTAAGTGGTTTCGAATAACTTCCAAGATGTATTTATGTCGTTATTGTTAATTAAAAAGCTCCAGTCAGTTTCTTTAAACATAGCTCTAAGTTTATGGAAGTTTGCTTTCTTGAAATTAGGGACTTTTTCGATGCTACTATTTGGTTCGTTACTAGTAAACTTTAAAGTGAAAGTTATCGTACGATGGTCGCTGTTACTGAATTCATCACCAACATTCAAATTCTCTATCAATTCTTCTTTTGTTGCAAGTACAATGTCAAGAACGTTATTACCACGGGTCGGCGTTCGAACAAATTGATAAAGCGAACTCTCTTGCAAGTTCGTATACAAGTCATGTCCGGAGTTTGAAGTAAGAGTATCGCCCCACTTGGTCACAGGTAAATTAAAGTCGCCAAAACTTACGGTATCTTGTGAGTTACTTACATCTGCAATTTGTTCGTAAATTTCTCGGTCAGTTTGCACTGATTGAGCTGGAGGTCTGTATATTAACGCAAGTATTATTTTTGTACCTTTATTATTCTTTATTAGCACAAAAGATGTGTCGACGTTCACAATTTGAGGTTTTGACAAGAGGGTAGGGTTAAGACTTTCTTTGATATAAAGTAAAATGCCACCTCCATTTCGATTTATTCGGCTTTTCTCAAACATTACATAACCAGGAAGTGAATACTCTGCTAAAAAGTCTCTATCTTCTGTATTGAGCCAAGATTCTGTTATGCCAATCACATCATAATTTTCTGTAAACACTAGCTCCACTAAATCTGAAAATTTATTGCGTATGCTACGAGCGTTTGCATAGCAAACCTTTAAATTTGTTATTTTAGAACTCACGGAACGCTCTTTAATAATATTTTTGGTTCTTGTCGGATCTACATTTATGTTCATGGCTGTCCTCGGTCCTCGCTGTCTTCGGTCCTCTGTTTTTTGCTTGGCGTTGGATGATTTATGTCACTGCTGCTTCTTCTCGGATGGCGTTTTTTGATCCATGGCTGCGGACTGCTTCGTGTAGGAGACGACCCATGCGTGCTGAACCCACAGGGTTTAGATGAGTGCCATCCTTGCGGAACAGAGTAGGCTGGTTGTAGAAGTTGTCCCAGAGGTTGATGAATTCAACTTCTTCCCGCAGACACAAATATTTTAGTTGGCTATTTGTGCTGAAGGCCTTGTCGTAGAATTTGTCAGGTGCGTCGATCTTGGGGAGAATGCCTGAGAATGCCTGTGTGTGTGTGTGTGTGTGTGTGTGTATGTGTGGTTAGCTTTCTCTATCCCATAGTACTGTCTCTTTTACTTCCTACTGCCTCCTACTCTGTGTGTGTGTGTGTGTGTGTGTGTGTGTGTGTGTGTGTATGTGTGGCTAGCTCTTTCTATCCCATAGTACTGTCTCTTTTACTTCCTACTGCCTCCTACTCTGTGTGTGTGTAGCTAGCTCTCACACATAGTACTGTCTCCTACTGAGAGTGTGTGTGTGTGTGTGTAGCTCTCTCACATAGTACTGTTTCTTATACTTCCTACTTTCTCTCTCTGTTTCTACACAATTAGGGGCCGCAGTTCAAACCCTCCTGGTTCTTCTTACTTCCTCCCAGGTCAGTGGTAATGACCTGTTCCTTAAAGGAAATAAAGTCGGTGCCACAGAGTCAATAATAGGAGAGGTCATGACTCTGGCTGATGAGCTCCGACTCAAAACAGACAGAGGCATGATACTTGGTATTTTGCCCAGGATGTATGGAGGGGATTGTGCTACCAGCAAAGCAATAGGCTTAAATGGTAGGTTAGCTGACCTGTGTACCCAGAAAGGGGTGAGATTTATGGACCCATTTGATGAGTTCTATGGGAAGCGCAACCTCTACCTCCATGATGGTGTGCATTTAACCTGTCCAATACCAGCGACGGCAGTGAGCCGTCAGTAGATAAGTCACTCCCCAGACCCAGCGACGGCAGGGAGCCGTCAGTAATGTACTTTCCTTGTAACTGCCAGTATCAGGCAGTGCCTGGTACCATGACCGTTTGAGCACTGCTCTCGATATGGCATCACTTCTCAGCTTATATCCAACCCTCTGCAGGCTGGGAGAGCCAGTATTCCTTCATCTTTTGTGGTGGGAGGTTGTTCTATCTTGCCATTTTGGCCACATTGCTAGGGACTGGGTGGGGGGGACTTTTATTACTGTATCTTCCGGTACAGAAGAGGTTAAGCACTAGTGGTAAAATCAAACTTGGTGATTTCCTAAATCACCATCTTTACAGCTTGCTGAGAGCAATAACAAATGTAGAAAGCACCCCCCAGCACGAAAAATGCAAACCTTCATCAGCAGCTGATCTCAAACTTTTAAAAAGAAGTCCCACAAAAGAAGGAGTTAGTCCCTCTGAGAGCAAGACTACCTCTCAACAAATGACAGAGTTCCCTAGTAGTTTGAGTGATGACCCGCAACTCCCTCTAGACTCTACACCTCAGTGGCCAATTTCTGAATCACTAGAAAGTGGTTCTTCTACCTCAGGTGAGGTTTCACCAAGTGTAGGAGATTGCAGCACCTCTGATAGTGTACAGAGAAATAGTGTGCACGAAAATGCACTACCTCCAGAGACCCCTTTCTGTTCGGGAAACGGGGTAAGCTAGGGGGCTCTAAGAAAAACCTGAATCCCCTTAAGGTAGTATTATTTAATGCCAGGTCAATTAGGAATAAATTCTCCGAACTTGGGCATTGTTGTCTACAGAATGCTTCGATGTAGTGGCTATCACTGAATCCTGGATTTACAGTGATACCAGAGATTATGTTGGGGAATTTGAAATACCTGGATTATAGAATGTTGCACAAAGACCGAACCATGCAGGAAGGGGGCGGAATTCTTTTGTACATCAAAGATTTTCTAAACCCAATTGACTGCAAGATCAGGTCAGAACATGAACTGCTTGGAGTAGACCTCAATCTAGGTAATTCTATCTATAGAATTGTTCTGGTGTACAGGCCTCCACATCAAAATGTTGAAAAGGATGAACTTCTGTACACACAACTGAGTGCTTTTATCGAGGGTAAAACCAGTGTGATCTTAGGCGACTTCAATTGCCTAGTAAACTGGAAAGCAAGAACTGCATACGCTGAAGGTAGGCATTTTGTGGACTTTGCTAATGATATCTTTTTGACCCAGTGGGTGAATGAGCCAACTAGAGGGAACAATATACTTGATCTTGTGCTCACCACTGAAGATGAAAGTGTGATCAGCTTCTCTGTTGGGGAATCACTCATAGGTAGTGACCACAATCTAGTCAGGTTCTCTCTTCGCACCTTTAGCAGCAGACCCACCAGTCCTCAGAGTGCAGAACTAGATTTTCGTTGTGCAAATTTTGAAGGCCTTCGGGGAAGTTTATCCCAAATCAGACTCAAGGGTGAGAATGTTAATGCGATTTGGTGCTCATTCAAAGAGCAGTTTATGGCTCGAAAAACTGCATTCGTTCCTACTAAACTTACCAAATTAGGCTCAACCCAACCAAAATGGTTCACAAGTTAAATAGCTTCAGCAATTAGAAGGAGAAAGGTTGCATACAGAAAGGCCAAAAGAAGTCAAGACCAAAGAGATTTAGAGTCCTTCGAAAATATGTGTAGAAGAGTGATATTGCTTATAAAGGAAGCAAAGCAGAATGAAGAACTCAGGGTTGCAGCCTTCTGCAAAGAGAGTCCTAAAGAGTTCTTCAGCTATGTGAACAGCAGGAAGCCATTCAAAAGTATCATTGGACCTCTAAAGGATCCAACAGGCCAACTACAAACCTCTGACACTGATATAGCTAAATCCTTAATTAAACAACTATTTTGCTTCAGTATTCACAAGGGAAAATACTAGTGACATGCCAAGTCCAGGTTTAGTGTATGAGAGTGAAGTTCTTAGCAGAATCAGATGTACCCCAGAGAATGTAGCAAAAAGAATAGATAAGTTAAATAGGTTAAAGTCATCCGGCCCAGATGGCCTTCTTCCTCGAGTTGTACGTGAAGTGCGAGATGAAATCGCACCTTTCTTAGCAGACATCTTCAATAAATCACTAGAAAATGGAGAAGTCCCTGAAGACTGGAAACTGGCCAATGTGACCCCAATCTTTAAGAAAGGGGATCACGAGTGTCCCAAGAATTATCAGCCAATTAGCTTGACTTCTATCATAGTAAAACTCTTAGAAGGGATACTAGTAGACAAGATAGTTGACTACCTAGAAATCCACAATTTATAGATTCCCAACATGGATTCAGGCGACACCGATCATGTCTTACCAATTTGCTGGAATTTTTCAATGAAATGCTGAGTGACAAAAGTAGAGCCATAGACATCCTTTACATAGATTTTCAAAAAGCTTTAGACGAAGACGAAGTGCCTCATTGCAGGCTAATGTAAAAAGTGAGTGCGCTATATATCAATACAGAGGTCACAGATTGGATAGAAAGTTGGCTAACAGGTAGACAACAACGAGTAGTATTCAATGGTTTCTTCTGAGTGGACTTCAGTCACTTCTGGAGTTCCGCAGGGATCTGTCCTTGGTCCCACTACTGTTTATTATTTATGTCAATGACATCGATACTGGTCTGTTGAGTGTGATCTCCAAGTTTGCAGATGACATAAAGCTTGGAATGAATGTGAAATACCCCAAGGGGTTGAACAGTTCAGGATGGACATCAACAGACTGGGTGATTGGTCAGAAACATGGCAGATGCCTCTAAACTTGGAAAAGTGCAAGGTGATGCATATTGGCCAAGCAAAGGCTATTCACTATTGGGAATGCCTCTGGAAGTGACTGACTTGGAAAAGGATTTGGGTGTTCTGATTAGCAGTGACCTAAAGTTTTCGAAGCAGTGCATTGAAGTAGAGAAGAAAGCGAAGAAAGCTCAGCAATTTTTGGGCTATATTTAGAGGCAATTTTAAGCATCGAAATAAAGAAATAATCCTCCCCCTCCCCCCCCCCCCCCCTTCATTATACTACAACACCACCACTATCACTTATACCCTAATACCGAAAACCCTCCAGCAGAAAACATCAAACACCCAGACAAAAAACCAAACCACCAGGATCAGAGAAAAAGCGAACTCTGCCACCCCCGCCCTTTCTTTGGCGGGTGGAGGGTATATAAGGCGGGGACTGGACCATTGGGGCATCAGTCGCTCGATACCTTCCTTGGCTTACTTTGCCCTTCCACCTCCAGAACCACAGACAACATGAAGGTGCTGTATAGAGTTGTTTTTCTTTGTTTTTTGTTACAACATGCTTCACTCCCAAAAGGGTAGAACAAAATCATAAAACACACAATAAAGAAAATATAATTTTACAGACTACATAATTATAATTTAAAAAAAACGACCAGTAGCCAATCCAGGAATTGCTATAAAGGGGTAACTGGGATCAATAATTTATAGAAATATATTAATACAGGGCAAATATATTAAGTGGATAACTGAAAGGGAAAGACACCATTAGGAAGGTATATTAGGGATAATTTACCCACATTATATAAGGATTAAAAGGTAAATCACTCAATATAACCTTTTTATGACTGATTTTTTAATGTTTTAAAGACTGTTAACCCCTTCAGCACGATGGTCTCTTTTTACCTCTGAATCTGGCAAAAAAAAAGACGATTTTATGCAGTCTTAGAAGGACATATTGCATCCGGAGTTTAATGAGATCGTATTTAACTCCGAGTTCTAGAGTTAGATTATGAGTTCTAGAGTTAGATTATAAGCTAAAGAAAATCGTCTAATAATTGTAACCAGAATATGATGAATATTACGACACCGTGCTGAAGAGGTTAATTCTACGGATTCCACACACATACTTTAACATATACATTTCCATTCCTCTCACTGTAAACGACTACAGTATAGTCCATTCATTATAAGTAGGCCAAACATCTTGACCACTAACCTCTATAACTCATAAACGACTACAGTATAGTCCATTCATTATAAGTAGGCCAAACATCTTGACCACTAACCTCTATAACTCATAAACGACTACAGTATAGTCCATTCATTATAAGTAGGCCAAACATCTTGACCACTAACCTCTATAACTCATAAACGACTACAGTATAGTCCAATCATTATGGGTAAGCCAAACATCTTGACCACTAACTTCTATAACTCATAAACGACTACAGTATAGTCCATTCATTATAAGTAGGCCAAACATCTTGACCACTAACCTCTATAACTCATAAACGACTACAGTATAGTCCATTCATTATAAGTAGGCCAAACATCTTGACCACTAACCTCTATAACTCATAAACGACTAGAGCGATCTAGCTATTATTTCTACAATTTAGGAAGGGTCAGCCAGGGAATAGGTGTGGAAAGTTATTGCCCATTTGCTCTAACCCTTTTAGAGCTACAGAGGTTAAGGGCCACGATTTATGGCCTAGACAACTCGACCGAGTGAGAGGTGGAAGGACGGAGTTAAGAAGTATATGAGCGAAAGCGGTGTTTGATGGGAGGAGGGGCGTCGACTAACAGGTGCATGGGAGTGTTTCGTTCGTGGTCACCCCTTCGGGGATGACGGCGTCCGGGAATAGATAGATAGATACTTTTCTATCAAAAAATGTACAAATTTAGCTTGAAAGGGGTCTGGATGGATATTTCTATTAAGTGTGTAGGAAATCTGGGAAAGGGGATTTGTTAGCCGAAGGGAGAAACTAAAGTGTATTGCTCGGGGGAAAAAAATAAAATAAATAAATAAATAATAATGTAACAATTTTTATAACCTGTAAGACGTCTGATCAGATAGTTAGATAGAATGAAAAACTGAATGAAAAAAGTGAGATCGATTCCGTTTCCTGCCGGTCCAGTAATCCAATGTCTGAAGTATATGTTACCAGTTTGGAAGAATTTAATAAGACTACTATCAGGGGAGATGAGGTGGAGTGGTCTTGCCGCTGGACTGGCAATCCAATGGACCTGGGTTCGAATCCCGAAATGTCAATGGGAAGATATTATTGGGATTGAATTTGTGCTGTACCTAGTATCAGTACATTACCACAAAACCTGCCAAAACGCCAAATAACTACCCTCATTGTTCCCTGATTAAATAGCACTGTATGAATATTCCCATATTCAAAATATGATACAGGGGGACAATGCCTAGTGAGTTCATTGCTCAATAGGTGGCGTTCTGAGAGTGAGGGTCCTAGTCTAGGAGATGAGACAGTGAAGCACTGGAGTGAGGCAGCTTCAGAGATGGGTCTGCTTCAAGCCGTGAGTGGGCAACTAAGCCCTATGCATCCTGCGAAGGCAAGATGGCAGGGGCTGGTTGAAGCTAAATGTGCTTCACATGTCTAACCCCCTAGACTGGAACGAGACCTCACAGGCTTCACCGTTCAATGATTAGTGGTTGAATGTACAGGCTCTCAGCTCACTGCGACACTGGTTGAAGTAATGGGAATCTGATATTTACACAGGCTGCTATTTCTTTTATGTTATCCGTTCAAATGTGGATATTATTTTATATTAATACAGTATACGCTTTGGAAGAAAAGTAGTTGTAGTGGCAATTAATATTTGATAAGTTTAATAAATTGTTTTTAAAGTAATTACGCTCTCTCTTTACCTCTTCCTCCCCCCCCCCCCCCCCACACACACACACACTCACTCTCACTCTCTTAAGTACTCTAAGTATTTTATCAACAATGCTGTAATGACGACTTTAACTATACTCGTTTCCAGTGACTCTGAGATAATAAGGGCCAACCATTATGTCATCCATTCCGGCTGATTGGCTCTTGCAACCATGTCCATGTTTCATCTTGTAATAATTATATATTATTAACCCAATCACTGCGGGCTTATTTACGGACACAATCACGGACGCAATAAGTCAATCAGCTGGAACTACTGCCATCTAAGTCGGCCGTCGTTTTTTCAGAGTCGCTGACGCCGCTTATAAAGCTCTTGACCTTAATATATATTTTGTGCATTCAGGTGACTTTGGTGATCTTGTCCGCTCTCGTCGCTGTGGCCACCTCCGTCCCGACCCCCCAACAACAAGGACAACAACAACAAGGCTACAACTACGACCAGCCCGCCGCCTACAACTTCGGCTACAACGTCAACGCCAACGACGCCAACAACAACCCTGTCCAGTTCGGCCACAACGAAGAGCGGCAGGGTGTGAGGACCCAGGGCACCTACTACGTCCTCCTCCCCGACACCCGTACTATGACTGTGGAATACTATGTGGACGAGACTGGCTACCACCCCACCTACACCTTCCAGGGCACCGCTCAGTATCCCCAGGACAACACAGGCTATGGGAACGCCGGTAGATAAGCTGCCAGAACGACCATATAATGGGGGATCGCCGGTAGATAAGCTTCTAGTAATATTCTAATCTTTTTGGTTTATTTGCAACTATTGAGATCCCTTATTCCTGAATGACGACTCCGAACGAATGTGATATCGTTAAAGAAATGTCATCTATTCACCAATCATCTATAGTTTCCTTCCTCATTACATTTTCATGATTTCATATTTTCTTTGCCTGCTAATACGCTTTTGCTGCTTTTTAATTGATCTTTCGTTTTCTGTTATCACCATCTTCCTTTTTCTATTATCACCATATTCAGTTTTCTATTATCACCATCTTCCGTTTTCTATTATCACCGTCTTGTGTTTTCAATTATTTTTGTGATGCTCTTCATCATCCTAGTCAACGTTGACTTGTTATTTACGTCTCACAGAGTTTACAAATACTGTTACATATTTTTTACCTTGCATATTAAATGTTTATTGTTTTTGTTGTCATTGTTAATGTGATGATATCTGATGTTTTACAAATGAATACAGGTATATATTTTGTAATTTACAAATATAGTTATATATTTCTACCTTTCAAATTAAATGTACTTATTGTATTTATTGTCAATTTCAATAAGATATCAGAGGTTTTATAAATGAATAAAGATTTATATTTGAAATAGGTTTTATTTGTTGTTCAATATCCCTACCATCTCCAGCAATTACGTTGTAATTTTTTCGTATGCTTCTACTGTATACTACATACGAGGAGCCGCTAGGAAGGAAGGAGTTGAAGGGATGTTTATTGTATTAGTTTGCTCTCTAGTCCTCCTTTAAGCTTTAAGCTCGGGTCACACATACACGTTCTAACGTCCCGTCCGTCCACGACCAAGAAAATAACTTCTGTGTGTGTCCGTGTATGTCCCGTGGGTGTCCCGGCATAACAAGTTTTCTGGCAGTTGCCCCGACCAACACGGACCATTTTATGCATGCACAAAAAGGACGCCGCCTAGGCACGGCGAATGAAGAGGTCGGGGCCGGACGGGACGTTAGAACGTGTATGTGTGACCCGAGCTTAACACACACACACATACACACACCCCAGGCCATAAGATATCAGGTACCACCTATAGTCTATTTGCTGTAAGTAGGCGAGAACATGACCTATAACCTCTGGTAACTCAAAATGTTAGTAATCAAGCTAGTGATATCTGGAAGAGTACATTAAGGATATGGACATTTAGCCTTGCTCGCACTGAGTTGCAGCTTAGAGGTCTAATTTCTCGCCTACTTATAGCGATGCAATAGAGCTTACCCAACAATTAAAGAGATTTTTAGCGTGTCCTTCTCTCTCTTTCCCTGCGTTTTCATTTGGGCCCCATTCAGCCAACTGTGCTTAAGAAGTTTATCCCATCGAGATGTCGATTTCTTGCGAGCGATAGCAGCCAGCATTGTATGGATTATATTCTCCTTCGCCAGACATTTGTTCCTAGGTATTTTTCAAAATTTCCTCATATTTCAGAAGAAAAAAAACATATACTGGCTTGCTACCGTTCGCCAGGAAAATATTCCTCGAGGGGTAAAACTTCTTAACACAGTGCTGAATCCTTACATCCAGGGGGACAGAAAAGATATATTCTAAACAGCTCTTGACACTCTTATTGTATTCTCTACAACTCTTGAGTCTATTCGCTATAAGTAGGTGTATTAATCATAGTTTTCTCCATAGGTTGACTGACCGAACAGCTGTGTATTTCATATTTGGGGATTTTTTATCTGGATACTATTGGGCGATAATTTATTGAATTTTGAAAGGAGCAAACATATGTACAGGCTTCGTTTCTCATGTAACTTTTTGTATTACACAGATCCTTCTTTGCCAAAACCGTTATGGTGATATTTTTTGCAGGGGGTGTCGACTGTTTAAATACGGCCGAGTGGACCATCTGCGAGAAGAGAGCACGTCGACTGTATCCTCCACTGACCTTCTGATGAAGACAGCGATGCTCTGGTGTCACCACAGGATTGGACTCCTGGAACACTCTTGCTCAGCGGCCCACCACTTCACGATCCGGCTGTACTTAGAGAGGTCAATTCCAGGCTTCCATAGTCGCAAGCGGCTGGAAGGCCTTGAAAGGAATATTATGATCATTTCCACACATACTCACAATTATCAACTGGAGGAATGTCGTAGTCTCTTTACAATGAGAGAAGTTCCGCACTGGATTCTATCCTTGCCTATTTCAATGCAGCTGGAAGGAATCAGCAATATTAGCGTCGACCCCAGGTTTTTAGGAGGGCATCAATTCTGCCTTCCTTAGTACTAGCTGGCTGGAAGGAAAGTATGTATCTTCTGAGAGGTCAATTCCACAGCTATCGCAATCCCATAAGGAAACAACAAGCTGTACTTAAGGAGTTCTGCAGGCCTCTATGTGTTGAGCTACGGAAGCAAGGAATTTATGATTCTAAAGTACTTAGAGCAGCAATTCCGCAAGGCTCAACAATGAATCCTTGGTTTAGTTAGGAAGGATATTATGATCGGGTCTACAGTACTTAGAGAAGTCATTCCGCCAGGCTTCGTGCTACAAACTCTTCACAAAAGATGAATTCCCTTACGAGGGCAGTTCGCCAGGCTTCCATCGTTACAAGCCGGCTGGAAAATCAGGAATAAAGCGGGCTACAGTACTTACGAGAGGCAGTTGAGACTTCCATCGTTAATGCCGGCTCGAGGAACTATGCTTGTATATAAGGACCTAGAGAGGGCAGTTCCGCAGGCTTCCCAGTTGTACAATGCCGGCTGGCAGGACAGAATATTATAGCTTGAGATCCATTAGAGACGGCAGTTCCGCAGGTATCCATCGTTAAACCAGCGACAAAGGAAGGACATGTTCTGATCGAACAGATTGAAACCGAGTTCCGCAGATCACTACGCTTTACAATCCCAGATGAGAAGGAAAGCTATCTAATCTAGGGTCCACAGTACTTAGACAGGGCAGTTCCGCAGGTTCCACGTTACCTTGCCGCGCAAGCACACAAATGGCAAAAGACCTGCTACAGTAATCAGAGCAGCCGCAGGCTATCTTACAATGTCTGGAACCAGGAAGCATGTCGAATGTACTTAGCTGAGGTCAATTTCGCAGATCCATAAATGCAGATGTTTCTGGTCAGCCATGTTCCCCATACAGATCAGAGATGTCATTTCACCCGCAGTTTGGCGATTTATAGACCTTTTGTGCCACTTAGGCGTAAAAAATTTCCTGGCGAACAATAATGAGCCAGCAATTTGTGAGGGGAACCGGCCTCTGAAAGAGCTCATGGTCTTTCTACCGAATAATGCACAAATTCATTGGCAGTGACTTGGTCTTTGCTGTTACCAGTGGCAAGACACCACCAAGCACGTACGGCTGACCATGCTGTATTATTAGGGGTTCGACCCCTATGGGGAAACACAGAACTATTGATCCGAACTCTTCTTATTCTTCCAAATTATTTTTCCACGCCGGTTTTTTAACTTCAAGATGTTTGAGGAGATCGATACAGCCAGCTTTGTATCCAAACGAGCTTGGAATGCTCATTTCATGATAAACAAGAGCCAGAGCGTAATACAAGTCTATATCCCTAAAAGGCGTATTCAGGTTTCCACACAGAACCATCCTTCCTGGATAACATTTGTCTTACACGACTCGTGCAACCGAGACCCTAAGTGGAGCAGGTACGGTTCCTAGAGTCAATGGCATTGCTGTCAAACGAGTCCAGGTAGGTGCAGTACATCTGTGCCACAGAAAGTGGCCTGCCAGAGATTACCAAGTCCAACCGCTCTGCTCTCTCTCAGAGCATTACGTGCTCAATGCTGCCATATAGCGGCCCCGCCACATGTCCTTGGTTCTTCTTGCCCGGGCAGGGCCACGGCAGTTAAGGATTCGAGACTGTTTATTTTTTTTGTTGTCATGTTAATGTGATGATATCCGGATTTTTTAAAATGAATACAAGAACCATATCTGGCTTCTTACAATATAGTTATATGTCTACCATGAGGACAATCCATCATCAGTTGACTGGGTTGTCACATTTCTATAAGATGCGCGAGACATTGCAGTGGTTCATTTGAAACTAGGTTTTAAGCTACCTGTTCAATATCCCTACCAACAGAAATGTCCACCGGTTATGAAATCTTCGCATGCTATCACTGTAGTCCTAATACAGCTATACTACAAGATTGTGTGCGTGTTTTGATCAGTGCACTCTATGCCAAGCTGCCGAAGGATTATCTGGAAATAAGAGAGAAGTTCAAAAAACAGTGACTAAGAGCATCATGACGCCACATGGGCGTCTTCCACACACCCAGAGTGCCCCGACTGCCACATAGGAAAGTTCGCAGGTTTCAAAAAAATGCAGGTCTTAGAGATCTGTGTGTGCTGCAGGTATTTTTGCATCGCAGAAGGATCAGTGTCCTATCAAATTCTCACTATGCAAAAACGGCAAGGAAATTCATGCAAAACATGCTCCCTAACATGAGACTTGACACAAAAGCTCGTGTATGAAGCAGAAGCAGCCGTTCTTGCATGGAAAGGCTTCACTTTCTGGAGCTAAGTAGTAAGAAAAATCCATGTTCAGCCCCAGAGCACCATCTAGATGTCACCAACACTGAATGACAATAGGCCTACTCCAAAAACCAAGCAATGCACTGTCTCAGGGACCCATACCCAAGAGCTGATGGAGAGTGACAACCCCATACCATATCACCAATGGCTATAGGCTTTTCAGTTTATCTTGGGAACCCTCAGAGATATTAGCATCACAACCTCTCAGATGCACATGCCCCCCCACCGTCAACCTAGCAGACACGGTTGAGCCCCTCATGCTGCAAGACTTAATTCGAGCCTCCCCAACGAGCACACACCCCACATGCAACGGATGCGGCCAAAATGCTCCTACACAGATGATACCGTGGTGTTTTGCCTGTAAATACAAATTCAGTGAACCTATGCCCGGTTCCTAACCGACTACTATGCCTTGATGTCTCAATTTCTGCCCAAGAAATTGAACACCGATACGAGTAGTGGCAGGCATGAACACTTCATGCCCAAATAGTGGCAAAATTCATGAAGTCCAGATCGGGATGAAAGAATCCAAGCTTTGGACGGAATGCATCCCTATGTATGCAGAATCTCACTAACAAGAGGCATGTCAACATGAGAGACTGCAATCTTCCAGACACCAGGGGGCACAAAATCCTGACGTCAGCAACGTCAACAGACGGAACACGCGCCAGGACACATTCAAAAGGAGTATCGCAGCAGGTATGAGGAAAAAATAGAAGCGCAATGCCCTATGGTAAGTAGGCCAACCATCCAGTATACTGACTTCCCACCAGCAGACCTACACGGCTATGCCCGAGGTGCTTTTTTAGAAGGTAGATGATGGCCGATGTCCAATCTTAGGTCTCAACTGATTATGGAGAGATTCCTAGCCCAAACCGAGGGGCCCCTTCAACCACAGAGCAAGAAGATCTTAGTCAGTTTGTGGGCAACTGCGACTTACCCACGACAATCAATGTAAGTCCCTATGTTGGGAGAAATTTCAGAGGAAGCCAACTCAATTTTTCTAGGGGCCCTCACAGAAACACATGAACGAACATTTTGGATGCAGATCAATATCCATAATTTCAAGGAAGAGCCGACAGAGAGACGATACGCCAACTATAGCACTCTACCTAAGGGAGATATGGCTGCATACCGAAACTTTAGTTGCATTCTCAAACGGCAGAAACTGAGAACGTTCACATTAACATCAAACCGAATGCTCATCATAGTCATGACCTCCAAACACCACAGGAGGTTATCTTCAAGGAGGCTGACAGAGAAAATACCTATTTCCTACAATGATCCTTCCAGAACAGAAGATGTCATCATCACAGGAGTGATGTCTTGCCCATCATCAATTGGGCAACCATGAAAATAGATGGAGGAACCAGGGAGGCAAAAAACTTGCCAGCGGTGATGACTATCTCCTGCAAGACCAACAAGAGAACCTACAGAGGCAACCTCGCAAAGGACTTACTATTAGACTGGTACACTCGTTTCTCCTGTAAACATAATGATACCCGAGCCCTCATGCTACACCAATTGAAGATGTCACAGGAATCCACCAAATACCCTGCACCTCTCTGAAAGATCTCAACTTTCTTCACAGCTTGCACTGTACAGACTGAGTCACAGAACTGGCAGGAAGGTGCTGATTGGAGTGGGCGCATTGAAGATAAAACGTCGTAACTCTCAGTATCCTCCAGCAACAATGCCTAGGATGTAAAAGAACGAGCATACCACCCAAATCAAGTGCAGGAAGCAGATCAGGATTCCCAGAGATAGAACATTCTAACCTGGAAGCACAGGACGTCCAGCCAAGCAA
>CM064541.1:29116316-29288816 GCA_032716605.1 Paralithodes platypus
AATGGGACCCAGGACCCAGTGCTTCTATTCAAGGTTAGCAGAGATCATCGCAGAGAAGAAGCAACTGCCCAGGAGCCAAGTTGTAGCCTGGATGAGGTGCCGCCTATCTTTCTTGCTGCTCAGATCAGCACTACTATGTCTGCGGGGAGCAATATGGTCTGCACCAAAACCAACGACAGTAGCAGACATGGACTACGAGGCAGCAGTAGCAGAGACAGGCATGATGTTTGCAACAGCTAAAATGTAAAATGTAATGAATGTGATATTATAAATACAAATAAAAGAAAAAAAAAATCAACAATGATGAGTCTGAGTGCAAACCCCGGAATAGGAAGCAGCTGTATGACTACATAGTCATGCACATTGATGACTGTTCCGACCTTGTCTAGGATACAGAGAGGGATGCACAGGCTGAGTGGTAGTAGTAGCATTAGTAGTATTAGTAGTAGAAGCAGTAGTGATAGTAGAAGTACTTGAAGTAATAGTAGTAGTAGTAGAAGTATACCGCAGTAACTAAATTTTACTACATTTATTATATTACATTTGATACATAATAGAGTGTATGGTACTGACCTATAAGCGACATATCAGCCACGGTGACCTTATTGCCAGCAGCGAAGGTGAAGTCAGCGAGGACAGTATTAAACCAGCCCAGAGCTTCATGTAACTTCTCTAAATTCTCGGGCAATACTGGTCCTCCTCGTAGGGATGGGTACTGTAGGGGAAGAGGGAGGGGTAGTTAGTATAAAGGGACACTTCGACAACGTTTCATTTACCTGGTTTCCCCACTGTTTCTGTTGTGCCTCACCTACACAGAGCGTAATCCAGCTAACTCTCACAAAAGCTTCCTCCTTCTATTTATTTCACTACACTTTACAAACACGCCACACTTTTTTCCCACCCACCTAAATTACCGCTAATGTACCTAGATTTTGGCTGCTACCATCCTTTCAACCTTGGGGGTGGGGGTGGGGGGGGGGCATTTGTTACTGGCAGATTTGCCTTTTGTTACCTTCATACACATAGAAAAAAGTATATAGACTAATAACACACACACCAAAGCTCCTTCAACAGCATCGAGTAATTTATCTAAATTCCCAGACGACACTGGTCCTCCTCTTATGGTTGGGTACTGCAGAGGGAGAGGGAGATTATTTAGTACAAATGGATACCTCCACGATGTATGTAGACTAATAACACACACGACGAAGCCACTCCAACTGCTTATTCATGTCACTTCTCTAAATTCTCAGACGACACTGTCCCTCCTCATATGGATGGGTACTGCAGGGGAAGAGGATGGGATAGGGAGATAAATTATTTGTTTGGATTGTTTATAGATCAAGGTATTTATGTCTCTCTATTTTTTGTCTCTGTCTGTCTCTTTCTGTATAATTTGTTGTGTATTTACTGTATGTATGTATGTATGTATGTGTGTGTGTGTGTGTGTGTGTGTGTGTGTGTGTGTGTGTGTGTGTGTGTGTGAGATAAATATTCAACCAGCCCAAAGCTTCATGTATAACTTCTCTAAATTCTCAGACAACACTAGTCCTATGGATGGGTACTGCAGGGGAAGAGGGCGTTTATTTAGCATATAGGGACACTTCGACAACGTATATAGTATATATGCAGACTCATAGTATAGTAAAGTCAATCATAGCACAGTCAATTCAATTACAGGATAGTCAAATCTGTCACAAAGTATATAGTTAATTCAGTTAAAGCATGATCAACTCAATCAAAATGCAGTCCACGCAATCTTGTGCAAGGGTGTACTATACTCGATTTCTTTTAATCTGGCGAAAATTTGACTCCCTTAGCAGCTCTTTTCTCTACAACTAATTGAAAAATAGGAAATTAGTATATTTCTGCATCCTATTATTGCCAAGTTATCGTAATTAACAACACATTTTGCTATAAAAATTATATAATAGCCAAGTAATTAAGACAGAAATTTTTCGCCAGTGCAGGGGATTTTCTGCTATATTAGGGTTCAGTCAGGCACTCCTAATGTTCCGCTACATTTTTCTTTGTCATCACTGAATATGAAATCACTCCACAAGTCTCGTGAGCATATCTCCACAGTCTCTAAAAATATAAATTATCCAGACGTGCAGAGCAAGTCATAATACAAATAAAAGAAGTATAGTACAGTAGGCTGAGAAGCATTTTATACTGCATATTCGTGAGAGGCGGGCGTCGATAATACAGAATTCCAGGGTTGTTCCGGCGTAAGGGAGTTAGAGTCGTCCTTAACCAGTATAGGCGGGACGCAAAGATAAATATAGTATAGGTAGGGCTCAGATGGAGGTAATGGGAGAAGAGAGTGGATTAGAGTCGCAGTCAGGGGGGAAAGGGAGGTGCGTTGAATTAGGGATGGGGAGAGGTAGTCAGAATTAGTGATGGTAAGATTGGGGAGAGTCAGAATTAGTGTAAGTCAGGGATGGGGAGAGTCAGAATTAGTGTGAGTTAAGATTGGGGAGAGTCAGAATTAGTGTAAGTCAGGGATGGGGAGAGTCAGAATTAGTGTGAGTTAAGGATGGGGAGAGTCAGAATTAGTGTGAGTTAGGGATGGGGAGAGTCAGAATTAGTGTGAGTCAGGGATGGGGAGAGTCAGAATTAGTGTGAGTTAGGGATGGGGAGAGTCAGAATTAGTGTGAGTCAGGGATGGGGAGAGTCAGAATTAGTGTGAAGGAATGGGGAGAGTCAATAATGAGAGGGATAGTGTGAGTTAGGGATGGGGAGAGTCAGAATTAATGTGAGTCAGGGATGGGTGAGGCAGAATTAGTGTGAGTTAGGGATGGGAAGAGAATTAGAGAGGAGGGAAGAGAATAATTAGGAGAGGAGGAGACATGATGAGAGTGAGTTAGAGGAGAGAGTGATTAGGAGAGAGTGAGTTAGAGAGAGTGAATTAGGGAGAGAGTGAGTTAGGGAAGAGAGTGAGAGGAGTGATTAGGGAGAGAGAGAGAGTTAGGGAGAGGGTGAGAGAGAGAGAGAGAGAGTAAGTTAGAGAGAGAGAGTGAGTTAGGGAGAGAGTGAATTAGATTAGAGAGAGAGTGAGTTAGGGAGAGGGTGAGTTAGAGAGAGAGAGAGAGAGTGAGAGAGGAGAGATTAGATAGAGAGAGAGAGAGAGAGAGTGAATTAGATTAGAGAGAGAGTGAGTTAGGGAGAGGGTGAGTTAGAGAGAGAGAGAGAGAGTGAGCTAGGGAGAGAGTGAATTAGATTAGAGAGAGAGTGAGTTAGGGAGAGAGAGTGAGTTAGGGTGAGAGTGAGTTAGAGAGAGAGTGAGTTAGGGAGAGAGTAAGTTAGAGAGGAGTGAGTTAGGGAGAGAGTGAGTCAGGGAGAGAGTGAGTCAGAGAAGGAGAGAGTGAGTCAGGGAAGGAGAGAGTGAGTCAGAGAGAGAGTGAGTTAGGGAGAGAGTGAGTTAGGGTGAGAGTGAGTTAGAGAGAGAGTGAGTTAGGGAGAGAGTGAGTTAGAGAGAGAGAGTGAGTTAGGGAGAGAATGAGTTAGGGAGAGAGTGAGTTAGGGTGAGAGTTAGTTAGGGAGAGGGAGAGAGTGGGTTATGAGGGTATTAGTCTACCAAAAAATGCACGAATTTATCTCAAAGTGGGGGAGGGGGGGGGGGGGGGGGCAGGTCTTGGGCACATTTGTATAAGCTTGATGGGTGTCTAGGGAGCAAACTTTAAAAGAAAAAATCAACAAGAGAGAAGAGAGAGAGAGAGAGAGAGAGAGAGAGAGAGAGAGAGATAATACAAATCAGCTTTGTATCTCTTTTACCCCACGTACCTTTCCCAGAGCTTAATATTGCCGTCGACGAGGGTGGGGACGGTGTGTTGGGGGTTGATGGCCAAGAACTCCGGCTTGAGGTGCTCGCCGGTGAGGATGTCGATCTTCTTGAAGGTGAGGTCGATCTTGAGGTACTTGGCCACTAGCATGATAGCGCGGGAGGGAGGGGACATGGGGTGGTAGTAGAAATCCATGGTTCTTGTGGTGGAGGTCTTGGAAGTTAGTGTATCTGGAAAAAGAGTTGGAGTACATGAAAAAAAGGATTAATACAGTTGATAGAATGGTTAGAAAAGACAGAAAAGTTGGACCAGTTGAAAGAAGGGTTTTAAAAGAGTTAAGGTCCATTTTGAGATACTTGTCCAAAAGCATGATGGTTCGGGAGGGTGGTAGTAAAAATCCATGGTTCTGGTGGTGGTGTTGGGGGTTAGTGTATCTGGAAAAAGAGTTAGAATAGATGAGATAAGGAAGGATTAAAACTGGTGATAGCAAAATTAGATGTGATGGAATAGAGTTAGAATAGTTGAAAGAAGGTTTATAATCCACTGTTGTTGTTGTTGTGGAGGCTGTGAGGTTCATATTGCTGGAATGAGAGTTGGAATAGATGAGAAAAGGATTAAAACAGTTGATAGAATGTTTAGAGGAGACTGAGAAGAGTCAGAATAGTTTAAAGAAGGTTTGTAATGCATTATTCTTGTTGTGGAGGTCTTAGGGAGGGGGGGGGGGTTGTGTGGCTGGATAAATAGTTGGAATACAATAAAATAAAAAAAAACATAAAGAAAGCCAAGGTTCTAGTTTCTATAGGTTTTCGGGCTTCGTGTATATACCTGAAAAGAGAGTTAGAATATATGAGAGAAGTTATGATAATAGAGAGAAAAGTTAGGAGGGTTTGAGAGAAATGTTATATTAACCCTTTCACGCTTATGACGCAATTTTGAGCCTATTAGGGATACTTTAAAGCCTTTGTTACCATCAGGGGTATTTAGAAACCTTTCGTTTAGTTACTTCAACCTCTGCAGTTGTCTTTGAGTTAGCTGTGGGCAGAAAACTAATTTTGGAGAGGTAATTATAAGAGTGAGAGAACTCTATTTCTTATTGCTAATCTGGCAACCTCTGTGTCATAAAAGCGTGAAAGAGTTAAGGGCAGATGGGCTGTGTTCTTGGTTTATTATTTAATTATTTTTTTAGTTTTCTCGCTAGACCTCCCTCGAACTTAGAAAAACACCCCCTAGACGGGGTACCCCCTCAAGATAAATTTGTGCATTATTCGGGCCGGTTCCTCTTATAATTACAGGCTCGCTATCGCCCGCCAGGAAAAAGCGACACCTAAATGGCACGATGAGTCTTAAAATTGACAACGAAATGGCGCTAAAGATATTAAAATCGACAAACTATTGGGCTGAACGTTTTTAAAATCTCAAACTAATGGGGCTAAACATGAGGGAAAAGAAGATCCAGAAACGCGGCCTATCTCCCTTTAAATGAAACAGTTGATAGAACAGTTGAAAGAAGATTTATGAGCTGAATATATGTTTAGAAAGATGTATGTATGTACAGTATACAGTATATGTATGTATGTATGTATGTATGTATGTATGTATGTATGTATACATGTATTTATATATTCAGGCACGTACCCCATAGCTGGGGGTGGCCAACTCAAGACAGAGCCCGAACAGAAACAACATATAAAGTTCCAATTCTTAAGATCCGGGACCACTTTCGCATTCCCTCGCCCCTTACTCTGTCTCGTCTAGTAGGTGAATTATCAAGACCAAGTTGATATAAGTAGCACTATAATTCACCACAAAAACTTCAAAATAACCTAGAAATGTATAAAATTTATATAAATAATGTATCAATGTATCCATTGATCTTATAAACCCTCTGCCATACTTGTGTATAGCCTAGAGACAATGAACCCCAGATCCATTATTAAGCTTAGGTCCTCCATTTAGGAGGGTCACCGTTATTTTTTGTTTTTATCTTTCTCTCCTTTTCTCTCATTCCCTGGCTTGTATCCATTCGGCCCCATTCAGCCAACTGTTTTAAGACGTGTATCCCCATCCAGGTGTCGATTTCTTCCTGGCGAGCGATAGCGAGACAGCATTGTATGGAGAAATCCGGCTTCGCCGGTGAGTACAAATTTAGCTTGCTGTCAAAACAAAAATATATATATGCTAGCTCGCGGAAAATATTGACACTTGGATGGAGGTAAACGTCTTAAAACAGTAGGCTGAATGGGGCCGAATGGATAAAAGACAAAGAGAGAGAGGGAGAGAAAGAGAAAAAAAGCGAGGTGGGCTCCCTTAAGAATTCTGGTACTACTAATACTACTATTTTATAAGGGGGCTGTATATACAGTACAGTATACTGTACAGTAATGTTTGTTTGTTGTAGTATTACGTATTTTGATTAATTAGAACTATTATGCATAAACAACGTTCCTTTTATCCCTATCTAACCGTGAGTGGTGTTTTGGTTGAGTTGGTTCTTCAGGTCAGGTGAAGGTATTGAGGGATGAGCCTTTACAATGGCACCTCGTAGCTACTTTCTACGTTTTCTATTTTTTGAAGAATGTAGAGATGGGAGAAGGGGTGTTGGAGAGATAGGAAGCTGTTAGAGTGGCTTTGTTATGCGTGTTATTATGTAAATGAACTCCAATAAACCCTGCCAAAGACATGGTTGATACTTAAGGTTAGATGGGCCGTTTTTCTGGTCCCCTTTCTTCCTCATGTTTAGCCCCATTAGTTTTGACATTTAAAGACGTTTTCCCCATTAGTTTGGTGATTTTAAGACTGTTTGTCCCATTTCTTTGTCAATATTAAGGCCTTTCGTGCCCTCTAGGTGTCGATCTTTTGCCTGGCGAGCGATAGCGAGCCTGTAATTGTGGAGGAACCAGCCTTCGGCCGTGACATTTTTCTACCGAAAATTGTAAAAAATAATCTTGAAGGGGGATCTAATGGATTTTTTTAAAGTTTGATGGAGGTCTAGGGAGGAAACTAAAAAAATATATGAATATATAAATAAAGTAGAAGTGCCGCTTTGCCCAAAATCAAAACGGCATACCCAACTCTGCGATGGGTTACCGTCATCTATGATCACTATTATTACCACCATTAAAACTACTACTATCACCATCATCACTACTGCTATCTTCTCTACAACTGTCACCATCACACTACAACTATCACTACAACTGCCACTATCATCACTACAGCAGTCAGCATCACCATCGTCACTAACATAATCACTATTGTCATCATTATCACTATAACTATCACCATCACTAATATTATCACCACCATCTTACAATCATCATTACTACTGTCACCATCATCATTACCACAGATCCTTCTTAAGCTCCACAAAATCGTCTAGGCTAATTATACCTAGAACATGATAAAAAAAAAAAAACGTCGACAGTATAGAAAGTGTTAAACAGTCTAGGAAATGTTTGGGGAAAATTATTACCACTCTTAATTTGATCTTTGACCTTGACCTTTGACTTTAAGTATAAGAATATTTACACGAAATGTTTATATATATATATATATATATATATATATATATATATATATATATATATATATATATTTTTTTTTTTTTTTTTTTTTTTTTTTTTTTTTCTATATTCCAACTACTCCCTCTCGGGCATAGGCTGAGATCCTGTACATTCCTCCGCTCAACACGGTGAAGCCCGTGAGGTCTTGTTCCAGTCTGGAGAGTGAGACATGCGAAGCATCCATCATGGCTCGAAGCAGCTCCATCTCTGAAGCGGCTGGTTGCTTCGCTCAAGTGCTTCACCGTCTCACCCTCCAGACTCAGACCCTCACTCTCAGAACGCCACCTATTGAGCAGTGAACTCACTAGGCATTGTCCCCCTGTAACATATTTTGAATATGGGAATATTCATACAGTGTTATTTAATCAGAGAACAATGAGGGTATTTTTTTGGCATTTCGGTGGGCTTTGTGGTAATGCACTGATACCTAGGTACAGCACAAATTCAATCCCAATAATATCTTCCCATTGACATATCGGGATTTGAACCCGGGTCCATTGGATTACCAATCCAGTGGCATGACCACTCCACCACACCTCCCCTATATATATATATATATATATATATATATATATATATATATATATATATATATATATACTGTATATATATGTTATTTATTTAAAATGAAACTAACACTCAGCTTATCAAAAATTGAGCATTCTTATGATGAAGGTTGACTTTTGACTTTGACCTGTGACCTTAACCATTATGTAGGATTATATTTGTTGTTTGCATTGATGTAACCCTGGAAAATCAAATAAGCGTGCCAAACTTAATTAATGCTCATCAACTAGTTCCAGAGGTTTTAAAGGAATAGCTGACCTTGACCTTTGACCTTCACCTTGACTTTCATGTCTGAAAATTTAACATTTTCATTTTCATTTAAAGCACAACTGTCAACAAATGTGAAGTTTATATGAATAGCAAAGAAATTAGCATATTGACCTTATTTTTTACCTTGACCTCTGACCTTGACCTATCAAATGGAATTATGTTTATTCTTGTATGACTTTGGCCTAGAAATTTCGAATATACATGATATACCGGGTGAGAATCTTACATTAAATAGGAAATACTAGTAAAAATCTTATTTTGACCTTTAACCTTGACCTTCGACCTTATAAATTCTTATCAAGGATTTAGTTAGCTTAACATCAATGTTCGTATTAATTATCATTATGAATATGGTGTAATTTGTATAAAAATGTATAGATTACAAATAGTGATCATATACTGTGACCTTGACCTTTGACCTTTGACTAAAAATAAAATACATATATTTGGATTGTCGTCGCATTGACCAACTGAATTTGCCTGTACAATTTGGTGACAATACATTAAACAGTCTAGGAGATTAGGGAAAATGACAAACACTCTTGTTTTGACCTTGACCTTAATTATTACAATATTTGTGTGAAATTTGGTATACAATATTTATTATTTATGTAATAAGCAACTAACACAGCCAGTTTTCCAAAATTTGAGTAATCTTTTTTAATAAATAATAAAAGTTGACCTCTGACCTTGACCTTTATGTAGGAGTACATTTGTTTTGCATTGACATTGCTCATGAAAATCAAATAAGCATGCCTAATTTCATTAAAAACCCATCAGTTAGTTATATAGGCCTATATATATTTATAGAATAGTTGACCTTGACCTTTGACCTTTATGATATCTCAAAATATATTATTTTCATTTTTATTTAAAGTGCAACTAGGCTATCTCACCAAATTTTGTGAAGTTTGCATGAAATGTAAAGAAAACAGCATATTGACATTTTATTTGACCTTGACCTTTCATATGGAATTGTATAGTTTCTTCTATAAGCTTGGTCTAGGTATTCCTATTATACATGGTAAGCTTAGTGAGAATCTCAGTTAGTGTAAGAAATACTAATAAAAAACTTATTTTGACCTTTGACCTTGATCTTTGACCTTACCCTTTAGAATATTTGTCTAAAATTTGGGCAATACGATATCAAGGTTGCCAGTAACTTGTATAGTGAAAATGAAGATATTTGAGTAAAAAGTAAAATATATCGTAAAAGTTGACCTTTGACCTTGACCTGAGACCTTGACCTTTATGTTAGAGTATTTTTTTGTTTTCATTGACATTGCCCCGGAAAATAAAATAAGCATGCCTAATTTCATTAAAACCCATCAGTTAGTTTCATATACAGTATATTAATAGAATAGTTGACCTTGACCTTTGACCTTTATATGTGTCCAAATGTATTGTTTTCCTTTTCATTTAAAGTGCAACTCTCTCACCAAATTTTGCGAAGTTTTCATGAAAAGTAAAGAAAATAGCATATTGACCTTTTATTTGACCTTGACCTGTGACCTTGACCTTTCATGTGGAATTGTATAGTTTCTTGTATGACTTTGGCCTAGGTATTCCGAATATACATGGTAAGCCTAGTGAGAATCTAACAGTTAGTATAAGAAATGCTAGTGAAAAACATATTTTGACCTTTGACCTTAACCTTTGACCTTACCCTTTAGAATATTTACCTGAAATTTGGTCAATACAATATTAAGGTTATCAGCAACTTGTATAGTAAAAATGAAGATATTTGAGTAAAAACTAAAAAATATGAAACATTGACCTTATTTTTAACCTTGACCTTTGACCTTAACCTTTAAGTTAAATGGAAAATTTCTTTTTGACTGACCATCGCATTGACCAAATGGATATACCTGTGAAATTTTGTGAAAATCCATCAAACGGTCTAGGAGTTTCCGGACAGACAGACGGACGACGACGGGCGCGATACCACTCTGCTTCACAGAGTTGATAAATAGACCCCCAAAATAACCACTGTCCCCTTAACTTGGAGGGTTATGTAGGTGAACTCCAATAAACCCAGCCAAAGACACAGAAGATGTTGGGTGAATGGACCCTTTGTAATCTCTCTATCAACTCCTTATCTTATCAACGGTATAAATTCCTCCAGACAAAACACTACAAACCAAATATAAAAGGAAGAAAATTAAGTAAGAGAAGGAAGAGGTGTATAACAGAATAGTATGTACTAAAACACACATACATTTATACAATATATATATATATATATATATATATATATATATATTATATTATGTTCCTTCCAACAACCAACTATACTCCTAAAATCGATTAATGAAATTTACAAACACATGTGGCAGTCCGTGGATTCGAATCCAGGATGCTCACACCGAAAATCAACACCTTATGCATCGCACCACGAAGACAGTTAAAGAATGGTGGACACTGCTTACGATTTATTATGCAACTTCGAATCCTGCATATCAATCTAAGCATGTACACACATCCCAACTGCAACTCACGTAGGCTATGCATATGTGAATGGAAAGAGCAATTAATGGGGCCTTAACCACTAGGGAAGTCCTCTCGATAAATTACCCCTGAACCAATATCAATTATTATGTTCCTTCCAACAACCAACTATACTCCTAAAATCGATTAATGAAATTTACAAACACATGTGGCAGTCCGTGGATTCGAATCCAGGATGCTCACACCGAAAATCAACACCTTATGCATCGCACCACGAAGACAGTTAAAGAATGGTGGACACTGCTTACGATTTATTATGCAACTTCGAATCCTGCATATCAATCTAAGCATGTACACACATCCCAACTGCAACTCACGTAGGCTATGCATATGTGAATGGAAAGAACAATTAATGGGGCCTTAACCACTAGGGAAGTCCTCTCGATAAATTACCCCTGAACCAATATCAATTATTATGTTCCTTCCAACAACCAACTATACTCCTAAAATCGATTAATGAAATTTACAAACACATGTGGCAGTCCGTGGATTCGAATCCAGGATGCTCACACCGAAAATCAACACCTTATGCATCGCACCACGAAGACAGTTAAAGAATGGTGGACACTGCTTACGATTTATTATGCAACTTCGAATCCTGCATATCAATCTAAGCATGTACACACATCCCAACTGCAACTCACGTAGGCTATGCATATGTGAATGGAAAGAGCAATTAATGGGGCCTTAACCACTAGGGAAGTCCTCTCGATAAATTACCCCTGAACCAATATCAATTATTATGTTCCTTCCAACAACCAACTATACTCCTAAAATCGATTAATGAAATTTACAAACACATGTGGCAGTCCGTGGATTCGAATCCAGGATGCTCACACCGAAAATCAACACCTTATGTATCGCACCACGAAGACAGTTAAAGAATGGTGGACACTGCTTACGATTTATTATGCAACTTCGAATCCTGCATATCAATCTAAGCATGTACAGTATATATATTGTTATGCCGGGTTGTAATACAACTTAGCTTCGTTATTGTCTTCACTCAAATCCACCTATGGACTTTTAGACTCAATATATGCTCAACAAGGACACATCGAACACGTTCTTATTCACAATTATGTACTCAATCAGGTTGTAATAAACACACATAGATAATTATATACTCTCATTTATTAAATGGCATAGAAAGAGATCATTAGGTTCACTTAGCTACTATTTGGGAGTAGCAAGAGAATCTGGTATAGTTAGTTATAACACAATAGGTGTCTTAATCACATACACTATATATCTGGACCTGAAATGTGAACTTAAACTTTACTTAACTATTATAAGCAATAGTAAGTAAATCACTGAATGTATTTAGAACACACAAAGGTCTCTGAATATCATACTAATGAACATAAAATAATGGATAGTATTACTGTGGAAATATGCAATTATATATAGACATACATATACATAGAATAACTCCTTGATAATAATATTTATGAGAGTTGAGTATCTATCGTGAAGTATTATAATAAGTTCAAGAAGTATTGATTTGAACTCGGGAATTGTTTACTCAACAATATGGTTAACCGCACGAAGATTTCTAGTTATCGTTCAAGAGCGCAAGACGAGAGACGTCCATGAAATATGAAAGAGGCCGCGCGTAAATAAATATGACCAGGTAAGTCAACAGGTCATCTACTAGATTGAGGTGCGGAAAATAGTTTATGCGGTTAATGCGATGTTTATCTTGAATATGGGAGGAATATTTTAATTTAAAAAGGAGAAGGGAGCTGAATTGTTTTTTACAATTAATTACGTAGTTAGTTTGTTGCGAGAAAAATTATATTATGAACATACAATTTATGAACTTTGTTTATGTAATAATAATCTCACGGGTCGTCGAGGAATTCAGATTTAATGATTTAGTTCTACTGAATAAGAATTAAATGTTGAATACAACCTGACCTGAATCAAATGATCTGTTGACTACAGGAGGTTAAGGAACGCATAAATAAAATAGCGTGTACTAATAGATATAATAATACTAATAGTAAAATATGGCGTACACGACGAAGTTGTACTTAGTTGGAAATACCTGATAAGGTATGAAGGAATTCTGAACTAGTTAACAGATTCCTATAAGGAATACAGAACGAATTGGCGTTGTATTCGAGATGGTGAAATAATTAGGTAACAGATCTATACAAAGCTAGAATTCCTAGACGAGATGGATCGAAATTATCTATTTCATAGCAGAATAAGCAAATAAGTTATTCCTGAATAAACAAGTTAACGCACAGGATCATAAAGCGTACATTGGGTTTTCGAAGAAATTATATTTAAATTATGATTCTAATCAATAGTATTTCTTCTAAAGAATGAGAATCTGAGTTTAATTAAATATGAAATTGAGCGTAGGTTCTAGGTAAAAGTTAGATTTGAGTAGGGAATAGATACACGGTATACACTTCAACTTCAACTTGTTACATACATAATAGAATGGACATATACAAGGAAAATCTGTGAGTATTCGGCTTGGATATCAGTTAACACGAGTATGTAACGTATGCGTAATACGATTTATAAGGGGTTAGACCCAAGTTAAAACTAGATCTTGGGCACAGATCTAACTCAATAATTAATATAGCTTCTGAAGGATTAATACATATCGCAATAAATATCGATCTTGGGCACAGATCTACATAAGAATTAGCACTGGAATACTCGCATATTTTACCTTGCCTTCACATCAATAATCACAACGTAAGACACTCAGAGACACTTAGGGTAGGTTAAGAGGATAGTAGTTCGAGTGCAAGTCTGGCCGACGTGGATCGTAGATTCTGCTGTCTGGACTTCAGGGGGAACCTCTCACGAACAGGAATCCAAGGTCCTGGCATCAGAAGGAACACAGAGGCGCGCGTTTGCGAGCGTTTTGGCTTAAGCCAAGAGCGAAATTCGTTTTTGCGAGGACAAAACTTAAGCCAAACTCGAGCCGCGCTTATTAAGCAGGATCGACTTTTCTCAATCCGCCCTGAAAGGCCGCTTGACTTTGGGACCTTGGCTTAAGCGGGAATTGTTTGTAAACAATATCTGTTGTGATGGGTTTTTTTTCATTGTTTTGTATTGGGTAAATACCATAGAGACTAGATCGAGTGTATATTATGAATACATAAGTAATGTAATATAATTATATTATATTAAATAATGATATTCTATTATATTATAGTTAGCTTGATATGCACTATTACAGGAAACACGGTAGGCTATTAGCAGAATCATCCAGGCCGATCTGGAAAAAATCGTTCAGTGTGTGTAAAGAACATCCGTCTAGTTTCCAAATCGTGTTATTGATGCTGGGTATTGTCATAACACTGGATAATTTTTTACTATATTGTGAACTATAGTGTTTGTATATCTTGGTAACCCAAGATATACAAACACTATAGTTCGGTCATTCTAGGTTGGGCAGAAATCGTAACCTCTAACCTCTGTAACTCAAAAAGGGCTTAAGCAAATGAGTCGTCAAATTATACACATATTCCCTAGCCAAGCCTGCCTAGTTGGTAGACATATTAGCTCGATTACTGTAGTCCTTTTTTAGCTAGGCTATGAGAGGTTGGGGTTTACGATTTCTGCCCAACCTACAGTATAATGTACGGACTAGGCCTAGACCTATAGCAAACTATTTGATCGGCCTTACACAAATAATATAATAGCCGACATACTATTCAGAGAACAATAGAGCAGGAAATGGACAAAAAGACAAAAGAAGTTGAAATATCAGTAAATAATGAAGCTTAATCAATAACAAATAAGGGGGGGGGCCATTGAAAAGGTGATCTCCCCGAACAATTGAGGGAAAAGCCTTTACAACGGCACTAGACCAGACCACTATATAGGTCGTCTTGTTGTTCCGCCATTTTCAGTGTTTGTGTTTATGTCACGTGACTTGTGGTCGAAGTTGAGCCAAACCATTTTCGCGCGGCTGCTCTTGCTTAAGCCAAAAGGGGAAGCCAGGCTTAAGCCAAAAAGCTCGCAAAAACGCGCCAGACTACTGCTGTAGTCTCGAGGGGGAGGGGGAGGCAGTTTCTACTTCAGTTAGATACTCCGTGCTTTTCAGCCTTAGGAATATTACTTAGGTAGAGGTGCTTACTTTCTTTAATTTCAGTGAGACTATGTTCAAGTTATTTCTTAGGTTTAACTGTAGTAACTCAATTCTAAAAGGATATAGTGAATGGTTGTGATGTAAATTGCAAAGGCAATACTTAGTCTAACAATACATGGTGGTTATAGGTTTGTACATAATTATTTTAAGTATTTTATTTAATACTCTCATGGTGGTTACGAGTCTAGAGGTCTAGGTAAGAGATAATTGTAACTTCCGTGATTCTATGATAATCAGGAGTTATTAATGATGAAGTTGATATCTCTGTTCTTCTCTAGGTTCTCGGGGTTATGATGATTTCTCTGGAACGATACTGCAAGGGAGGTCCTAGTATCCCCACTGGTTTCTATAACATTTCGGTCTCTGATGTCTAACTTGCATAAGCATTTGTTCGTTATACTGCAAGTCTGGCTGTTGGTCGAATGGAGGCTGGTGATAGGTCGAGATGGTTTGAAAGCTCGATGGTGATTGGCCCAGCTTCTCACTCTTTTGTATGGGAGACTGACCTAACTTCCTGGTCTTTAGAGAACAGGAAAGACCTGAGGTCATGGGGCACTTCTCTGTTCTGTTTTCCTCTAAAGCATGGGAAGCTTGTATATATTCCCATTTCTTCTGTTGGTTTCTTCTGTCTTTTCTATTCTCCTGCAGGCTAGCAATCCTACAGATCTTACTCAACCCCGTTACTTCATATATATATAATACTGTATATATATATATATATATATATATATATATATAATACTGTATATATATATATATAGATAGATAGATAGATAGATAGATAGATATAGATAGATATATAAAGAGAGAGAGAGAGAGAGTTAGTGGGGTGAGTGGGAGTGAAAGATTAAAGGTGAAGTACTCGCTTTTTCTGGACCCTCTTCACCCTCATGTTTAGCATATTAGTTTTGAGATTTTAAGATGCTCGTTCCATTAGTTTGGCGATTTCGAGACCTTGAGCCCCATTTCTTTGTCAATTTTTAAGACCTTTCATGCCAGTTAAGTGTCTATTTTTTCCTGGCGAGCGATAACAAGCCTGTAATTTCAGAAGGAACCGGCCAAACTAACCGAAAAATTTACACATTTATCTTGAAAACAGGTCTAGGGGGGTGTTTTTAAAGCTTGATGGAGGTCTAGCGAGGAAACTAAAAAAATAAAGTTATTGAATAAATATACAGTAGACAACAAAAAAAAAAGCACCAGAGAGAGTGAGAGTGTGTGTGTGTGTGTGTGTGTAAGTGGGTAGGTAAAACAAAGAGATAAGATAGGACCACAGAGACACAACTTATAACTAATCTCCACTATAGTCCATTCATTATAGGTAGGCCAAACATCATGATACCCTTACTAACCTCTGTAACTCAAAAAGGGCTAGAGCAAATGGGCTGTAAATTTCCACACCTATTCCCTGGCTGACTCTGCCCAAATGGTAGAAATGTTAGCTTGATTATTCTAGTTGTTTCTGAGTAATAGAGGTTAGAGGTGAATTATTTTCAGTCAAATTATAATGAACTGACTATAGTACATAAAGGCTACATAATGATCAACACACTACCAGAACTCTCACACTTCAGTTCTATTGGGCACCAGGGAGTTTGGTTTTCAGTCTCCCCTGTTTGGATCCATTACCCATAATTTTGGCGATAATATGACACTTCACCCCATATACGTCTCGGTTATCACTAGCCCAGGGTTAAGGGACTACATAGTGCTTGTTTTTTGGTCTATATTTATTCATTACTTTATTTAGGGGAGGTGTGGCAGAGTGGTCTTGCCACTGGACTGGTAATCCAATGGACCCGGGTTCGAATCCAAATATGTCAATGGGAAGATATTATTGTGATGGAATTTGTGCTGTGCCTAGTATCAGTGCATTGCCACAGCACACCGAAATGCCAAAACAAAATACCCTCATTGTTCCCTGATTAAATAGCACTGTATGAATATGCTACAAAATATGCTACAGGGGGGCAATGCCTAGTGAGTTAATTGCTCAATAGGTGGCGTTCTGAGAGTGAGGGTCCGAGCCTGGGGAGTGAGACTGTGAAGCGCAGAGGCGAAGCAGCTTCAGAGATGGAGTTGGGTTCGAGCCGTGAATAGGTGCTTCGCATGTCTCACTCCCTAGACTGGAACAAGACCTCATGGGCCTCACCGTGTTCAGCGGTAGAGTGTAAAGGCTATCAGCCTATGCCCGAGAGGGAGTAGTTGGAATATAGAAAGAAAAACAAACATATATTCTCTGGATCCTGAGCGAAGAAATCGGCCTTCGGCCAGGACCTCCATAAAGCTTGCAACAATACTCCCTAAATCCCCGTTCGACATAAATTTGTGCAATTTTCGGTAGAAAAATGCCCCAGCCGAAGGCCAATTCTTACCAACTTACAGACTTGCTACTACTCCCCCCCCCCCCTCAAGAAGGTCCAGAAAATCCCCCTTAAATGTAATAAAAACAAAATCATTTATAAACCCCTTCTGTACCGGCAACGTCTTTTAAATAGTAATTTAACTATATGTAGACGATTGTGTGCAGCTGTGGTAGCTAAAAGTATTTAATGAGATAGTCTGTAGCCTTTTAATGGACGCGTCCTTCCTAAGCTGAATAAAATCGTCAACTAGTTGCCAGAACATAAGGCAAAGGATGTCGCCGGTACCAAAAGAGTTAAGTTTATCATTGTAAAGAACACTCGCCATGGAAGGAGTGATCGTCTTTATTGGTACTGTCGGAAGCCGGAGTTGCTGAGGGGGAGGGGTACTTGTATTTTTTTTTCTGGAACCCCTTCTCCCTCGTGTTTAGCCCCATCATTTATTAGCCCCAATATTTATGATATTTTAAGACGTTCGCCCCATTATTATAGCGATTTTAAGACCTTTCGACCTATTTCTTGTCAACATTAAGACCTTTCGTGTCATTTAGATGTGTGATTTTTTCCTGGCGAGCGATAGCGAGCCTGTAATATACTAGGAATCGGCCTTCGGCCGGGACGTTTTATTACCATAAAATGTACAAATTTGTCTCGAAAGGGGGTATTGGGGGCGTTATTTTGTCTAAGCTTGAGAGAGGTGGAGCAGATAACTGCACATTTCAGGAGAATCGTTCAAATGGTAATGCAAGCATGAAATTTGGTACATGTACCCTTCAAGGTCCATTCTTCTCAGAAATACCGCTGGCCACGCGAAAATCCAAGATGGCGGTCATTTTTCAAGATGGCTGCCGTGCCTGACCATATATTGCTTATTTTTTTTTTAATTATTACCTGGTGAACATTTTAAGAGAAAACTGTTTCTTGCTAACCAGATTAATGAGAAGCACTGTTTTAATCATTGTCATAGTCTATAATTGGAATTTTAGAATGGCATCCAAGATGGCGTCCATTAATTTCATATGTTCATATCTAAGCAACTACTGAACATATATACATGATTTTTGGTGTGCACATACATTCTTTGGGTCAGATAATCCAATGGAGCCATTTTCACATTTGTTAGTAAGGACTGAGGCAGTGATGAGATCTTGCAAATATAATAGAGTGATGTCAACACACAACCAGGGCACACTGGTAACATCGCTGCTGTGCAACTCAGCATGGGGTTCAGTGTCAGCTTATTTTACTGTACTATACTATAAGTTGTAGTGTAGTTTAATTTAGTGTCCCAAATGCTTTCTAACAGCCCCATATCAATTAGCTACTAGACAGTAGTTGGTAGTTAGTAGATAGAGTTAGATAGCCGCACCTGAATTGACAGGGTGTGCCAGCGCGGGAGAGCCGAGCCAAGGGTAAGGGGGCTATACATGACTTGCTCATGTACTTACCTGGATGGTGTACAGATCACACGAGACTTAAATGGCACTGGATGAATGATCGGGCTAGGTGTAGGTCACCCGAACCTGAGGGACATGCTCACTCTGGAGAGCACACACCCTGAGCTGTCTCAAGAATTCAAGAAGGGAAACTTTGTTGTCCACAAGACAAGTCGTGACTTCTCCGCAATGGCCCTTGACCAAGCCCATGAGCAGGCCAATGCCATCATCAAGGCTGATGGTGGAGCCATTGGGCTCACTGAAGACCCAGCAGTACTTAGGCGATGGATGGTTGCTGGTCCTGAGGTAAGCCGTTTGGTGTCCCTGTATGAAAAAGAGGCTCAAGCTAAAGAGTCAAGTGAACACACAGCTCACCACGAGCAAACACCGCAGGCACAGCTGACTTTCCTGGAAAGGGTTAATAAGCTGTCTCTGACTTTGCAAGAGCTGGGCAGTCCTTTCCAGGATGACAGTCAAGAGCTGTATTCTATTGACAACAAAGACATAGCTCACCCCAGCTCAGTGGAACTTCTGCAGATTCACTTGGAGAGAGGCCAAACTAAATTCCAGGACTTTTCTGAAGCCTTAGCAAATAATCCAGTTTCCTTCTATGAGTCAATCAAGAGGAACAAAACTGACTTCTTCAGGCAAGAATCTGCTCCTATTAAGCACTCAAAGCAGAAGCTTCTGAAGGAGGACTACAAGCTCTTCTCAAAGCTGTTCATCTCCTGTCAGAGCAGACAGTGTGATCTGCAGGAGTTCTTCCAGCATGAGAATCAGGCATTCCCAGCTGCACTGAGTGAGGGTGGAAGGCTGTACACTTGCCAGAAGTCTCAACTGACCTCTATCTTGGAGACTCATGTTACATCAACAGACGAAGAACCAGAGACCGATGTCCTGATTGTAGATGGGTCTGCTTTGGTCCATGTCTTGCCACCAAAGAGAGGAAAGACCTTTGAGGGCTATGCAACTCTGGACTTCCTGCCATTTATTCACAGCTATGCTACGAAGTACAAGACAACACATCTTGTCTTTGATGTGTACAACCCATCCAGCCTCAAAGCCGAGACCAGGTCTCAACGTGGCCAGGGAGGAAGACGCAAGGTGACAAACAAGAACAGCATTCCATCCAATTGGTGTAACTTCCTTAGGCATAATGACAACAAGACGGAGTTGTTCCAGTTCCTGGCAGACAGGGTTGCCCAAATGTCTGCACCAAACTTGGTAATTGTCACAAAGGGATCTGCAGTCCTCAGCACTCATGAAACTGGTCTTCAAGGACTGGACAAGTGCTCTCATGAGGAAGCTGACAGCCGCATCTTTTTGCATGCCAAATATGCTGCAGAACATGGGAGCAAAGCCGTCCTGGTCAAGGCAAATGATACAGATGTTCTGGTCATTGCAGTGAGTGCCTTTCCAGCCCTTCAGAGTTTGGGGCTAGAGCAGTTATGGGTGGCATTTGGTCACGGTCAAAGCCGGCGCTGGATCAGTGTGCATGGCCTGTATCGCTGTATGGGGCAGGAGAAGGCTAAAGGCATGTTATTCTTTCATGCCTTCACAGGGTGTGACACTGTTTCAGCCTTCCGTAACAAGGGAAAGAAAACTGCCTGGCAGACATGGGATGTTTGTCCAGAGGCCTCCCCTGTCTTCTCCAAGCTGAGCCAGTACCCTCTTACAGTGGAAGATGGTGACCTGGAGATACTGGAGAGGTTTGTCATACTGATGTATGACAGGTCCAGCACTGCTACCACTGTGGATGAGGCCAGGCTTGACATGTTTGCCAGAAAACAGAGGCCTTATGAGGCCATTCCACCAACAAGAGCAGCTCTGCTTCAGCACTCTAGACGAGCTGCCTTCCAGGCTGGTTGTGTTTGGGCCCAAGCAACCCAGTGTCAACCAGAAGCAGAGAGTCCCGCTGACTGGGGATGGCAGAAGGTTGGTGAAGAATGGCACGTCTTCTGGACAGCCAACTCCCCCATAGCCAAGAGTTGCGAACAGCTGACCAAATGTGGCTGTAAATCAGACTGTCGTGGCAGGTGCAAGTGCTACAGGCTGGGTCTCTCCTGTACAGCTCTGTGCACTTGCAAATGTGAGGTGTGAGTCTTTGATTCTATGGTATTTTTACTAATGTTATTTGTACTCAATGGATATGTATAAATGGTGTGAATTAGGCCGTTTCCTACGATATAATCTTCCTTCACTTTGTCTAGTTACTTATGACCCTGATGAGTTAATAATGTGACAAGTCTTTCTAATTCTCTGACCTCAAAAATGTAGGATTAGATGAAAAAATAATTTGTCTAGCTCTACTAATAGCCAAGATATCACAAAATTTGTCTTTAACCCCAGAAGGCCGATATCTACTCAAATAGCACGGCTTTAAATAGCCTTTAATCCTCCAGCCCCGGCTATGTATTATATATATATTCCTCGAAACCCGGGTGTTTTGGCCGAAAAACGTCTAGGCTAGGCTACCGTATATTCGTTAATCAGACTGCTTCCCGCATTCCCGCGCATCCCCAAGCGTAGCTGTGTTATTTACCTGTAGAATGGCATTAAGTAGAGCTCTCTAAGTCAACTGGTTGAGCTGTGATGATGATTTCATTGGAGATAACTTTATGGCCAAAACAGCCACTTTACACCACTTTTCGATACTTAACAACAACATACAGGCACACACGAACAAGCGACGCTCTCCTTCTTGTGGCCGGAGATGCGGGGCGACGGTCCAGCCGGCTGTTGTTTACATGCGTCGGACCGACGCCTCGCACACGAAGCTCACAGGCTTTCAACCACTGGGCGTTCAAGATACCATCCGGGTACCTGTTATATGCTTTTTTATGGGCGTTCAAGAGCCCTTCCGTGGTGAGAGGGTTAAATAGCCTGCTGATGGCTGCTATTTACTTGTATGACGTCACGGTACTTTTGCGGTAATTTTCACCGAGTTCCAATATCACCGAAACTACCGTGATGTCAACACAATGGGTTTAAGGAAATTTCACTATGGCAAAGGTGCGTAAACACGGAAAATCACGGAAAAGTTACCTCACGAAAACAAGCAATATCTCAGTAACTACTGGGCCTATGGAGCTGATTTTTTTTACGAGACAAAAGCTGAAAGTGACATCTCTCACGTGGTTTATGACTCATTTCTCTATCTTTATTCTTTGATTAGCTATTAAGCCATAAACACTACCGAAAATCGCTAAAAAAATCCGGCCTCCTCGGGTTAATGGCGGCCATCTTGGACGCCATCTTAGTTAAAGTCTAATATGCAACTGCTTTGGACAAAATTACCTTCACTTACCACGGTAGAGCCAAAAAAAAAAATGGATTGGACAGTATTCATGTCTTTTTTCTTTCAATTAACTGACCCATAACAGTAGGGCTCAGTCAGATGTGTCGGCCATCTTGAAAAATGGTCGCCATATTGAATTTTTGCGTGGCCAGCGGTATGTGCTTTGAAAGTGAGCTTTGAAGAATACCTGTACCAAATGTCATGCTTGCATCACCATTTGAACGATTGTTTCATTTACTGTATCTGCTTCACTAAAAAAAAAAAATATATATATATATATATATATATACCGTATATATAATACCCTCCCCCCTTACGTTTTCTGCGTTTCACCCCCTTCAGCACGAGGACGTAATTTTCTTCTTAGTCTGGTTACCATTAGACGATTTTCTGTAGCCTATATTCTATTTTCAGGGGTCAAAGGGGTGATTGCAATCTCATGAAGGTCACTGAATATCATAGGTCCTTCTTAACCCGGGAGCTGCGGGGAGACTCTTAAGAGTTCCCCCGGCGCACTGCGGGAAGACTCTTAAGAGTCAGAGAAAATAAAAATCAACTTTTGACATCGAAAAAAAAATATTTTTTTATATTTTTTTTTTTTTATTTTTTTTTTTTTTTTGGCCCCTGGGCCATGCAAAATCTCAGTCCTCTACCTCCCCTCCTTCCCCACTTTCCTCCTCTCCTTCAGTTATCACCTATTTTCCCTGTTATTCCCTTATTCTGAGGTATATTTTCGTGCTAACATTAGAAATCCGATTGGAGGGTGTGGTCATCACTGATAGCAAGCGAGTGCAAGAGAGAGAGAGAGAGTATCGATCGACTGTGTCTCAGTGGCCTTGGGGGAAATTGGCGGGAAAGCAGATTGCCTCACCCATACATTATACAACTCGCGGGCTATATCTCCGATTTTGACCATCCAAACGCTGTTTTCACTCGTTTTATTGTTGTTTCAGGTTAATACCTTTATAATCAACCCATAATAGGCGCATATGGATAAATATTAATGCTATTAATGGCACAATGAATATTTTAGTGACGGAAACACCTCAAATACGTCAGCACAGGGGGACGTTTCCAATTACCCCCATGCGCACTTCAGAGGTTAAACTGCATTACATCGATTTATTGAACCAAAATTTAATGATAAGAAGGGGTTAACACTATTTGTAATATATATGTACAAATACTAAATAACTTCATAATATACTGTATATGTACAGACACTAAAATAATTTGCGTAATGTATTTGTAACGTAAAGATACTCAAAATCTTCGTAATTTATATGTACAGACACCAAAAAATCTTCGTAATTTATATGTACAGACACTAAAAAAAAATTGTTAATGACACAGAAAGGACAGAGCCTACCTTCCTCTGTGCTCTCCCGGCGATGACTGAGGCAATGATATGTGTATTTTGTTACTTATAGGGTAGCGTAGGGAAACAGAGTCCCGCTATCTTCATTCCGTGAGGGTACCGTAGTTAAACAGGGTCCCCGAGGTTTTGTCCCTCATGTTTAGTCCCATTAGCTTTGCGATTTTAAGACATTCTTGCCATTAGTTTGGCGATCTTAAGACCTTTTGCTCCATTTCTTTGTCAATATAACGACCTTTCGTACCATTTAGGTGTCGATATCTTCCTGGCGAGCAATAGCAAGCCTGTATTTCTAGGAGGAACCGGCCTTTGGCAGGGACAATTTTCTAAAAAAAAAAATGTACAAATGTACCTTGAAAGAGGGGTCTAGACTGTAGAGGGTGTTTTTTTAAGCTTGATGGAGGTCTATTGATGAAACTATAAAATACATAGATTACCAAATAAATAGACCAACAAATAACCACTACCCCCTTAACAGGGTACCCGGGTTTTACTCATTGGGTCAGTGTCCCCCCCTCCCCCCATTTTCCGTTGTTTTAGGAAACTTGTCTGGCCTCTTTTACATTACAGTAAACCAGGTCTAGGGAGGAAACTAAAAAAAATATATGAATAAATTAATAAATAGGCAAAACAAACGGCCAGCCTCCCCTTAAACCCGGCAAGCGCGATAGGCCTTACGGAAGGCTTCCTATAGGGAACGCGATAGGCCTCACGGAAGCAGGACCATAAAAAAAGCCTTCCATAAAAAAAAAGGGCCTATCAAAACAAAGGAATTTGTCTCTAGGTGAGATAATTCCCCTCCAGTACTCATCCATGTAAATCTCACCCTCCTTCCCCACCTTATTCCCCCCTCCCTCCCCTCCTCAATTATCACCTATTTTTCCTCTTATTATCATCATTTATCGGTTATTTTTCTCTCCCGCGATAATGTAGCACAAGTGGGTTGCATAAAAGATCGTTATGCAACACCCAGACACCGGTACACACCGCCCCGCTCGTCTCAGTTGACTCCCAGACAGCGAGAGGGGAGGGCTGCCTGTCTCTCTCTCTCGCCTGAGATTATGACCGGGTGGCCAATATCTTCGTTTTTCACCACCCAAATGCTTTTCCCACTTATTTTAGCACTCTTGAAGGTTCATATATACATCATATATGTAAAATAAAAGCATACCGAAAACAAATAATGGTTTATATTGTAAATATAACGAATTCTGTCAGAATCCAGGGCTAGAAATGCACAAATAACTACCCTAGCACCTACGTCTATATCGCGCTTGTCAGGTTAAGGGACATTGGATATTTTGTGGGGGTCTATTTATTTAGATATTCATATATTTGTTTAGTTTCCTCGCTAGACCTTCATTAAGCTTAAAAAAAAACACTCCCCCGGCCGAAGACCAGTTTCTTTTAAAACAACTTTTTTCTATCGAAAAATGTAGATTTTTTTCTGAAAGGAGGGTTATCTTTTGATTTTTAAGGTTGATGGAAGTCTAGGGAGTAAACTAAAAAAACATTAATAAAAGAATATATATATAATATATATATATATATATATATATATATATATATATATATATATATATATATATATATATATATATATAATATATATATATATACAGTATATTAAAGCAAGAAATACGGCCATCCCCCCTTAATAGCTGAATTATCAAGATGGAACCATGGCAATTTACCGCGGGCACAAAATAAACGCTCTGCAGTAAACATGAGGTCAGCTGGCAGGGTTTATTAGTTACACCGAATTTCCCAGTCTCAAGGTTACTGGCAATAATGTATGCGCCCCCTTCTCCCTCATGTTAAGCCACATTATATTTGAGATATTAAGACGTCGGGCCCATTAGTTTGGTAATTTTAACACCTTTTGCTAGATTTTGTTGTCAATTTTAAGGCCTTTCGTGCCATTTAAGTGTCGATTTTATCCTGGCGAGCGATAGCGAAGAAACTGGCCTTTGGCCGGGAATATTTTCTATCGAAAAATGTACAAATGTATCTTGAATGGGGGTCTAGGGAGTGCTTATTAAGCTTGATGAAGGTCTAGCGAGGACACTAAAGAGTATATAAATATAAAGATAAATAGAGCCAACAAAACAACCACTACCCGTCAGCAGTGTCAGGGTTTATTATTTACACCAGGAATTTCACAGTTTCACGGTTACTGGCAATAATATATACCCCCTTCATAATATATACCCCCTTCATAATATACTGTATACCCCCTTCATAATATATACCCCCTTCATAATATACTGTATACCCCCTTCATAATATATACCCCCTTCATAATATACTGTATACCCCCTTCATAATATATACCCCCTTCATAATATACTGTATACCCCCTTCATAATATATACCCCCTTCATAATATACTGTATACCCCCTTCATAATATACTGTATACCCCCTTCATAATATATATATTTATTAACCACTTCAGTACCGTTGACATTATTTTGTATTATATGATTGTTGGCTATTACTAATCGCTGTATTTAGATTAGGATCGATCTCTGGTAGCTATTATAAGGCTTCAAATTATCTCTATCAACCCATTGAACTACCACAGATCCTTCCTAAACTGCATAAAATTGTCTAAATATTGGTAGAATAAATTAAACAGACGTCGCTGGTACCTAAAGGGTTAATGTGTATGAAGGAGACAAAAGGCAAAGCTGTCTGTAACAAGTGTCTCCCCCAGAGCAAAGTGTATTCAAGTAAACTGCAGGAGGAGGTATTTGTGAGAGCTAGCTGGATTACTCTCGCATTTTGACAGTGTATTCTGGCTATCATTAGACGATGTTACGACCAGCACTACGAAATAAACAAGGGCACTTAATAATGGACTAGAAGATAGGCTATATCTGCAACAACGGTACGCTAATTCCAAACCCTCGAACTATTACGCCGGTGAACAAAACACTTAAACCCTCCAGAGTTAATCTACTGGATAACGGGGTATCAATTAACTGGGTTTAGTGCACTTCTACAAAGGCTTTCCGGTGACGGCAAAGCCTACTCACAACAGGAGTACTTTACGTTAATAAAATGCTCTTAAGTAATAACAATGCTTAAATAAACTATAACAAGATTGACTAAAGGAGTATATGCTTACGTTAACTTTAGTGTGAGTCTGTACTCAACACTAAACTCTTCAATGCTCTATGAAAACACTGGAAGTCTAGTCCTACAGCAATCAGATATGGAATCTTCTGAAAACGTCTGATGCTCTAAGATGCTCGTCGAATATAGAACAGAAATAATGCAGGGGCAGGACACCAAAGCGTGTATCTTAAATACACCAACAAGTAGGATACATATATAAAACAAGGGAGTGCAACAACTCTGTGACAGCACTAATAATAGCCACTCAAAACAGTACTTCCTTAGCCAACGTAACAGCCAAACTGGGTTGTGCACTATGCATCAACCTAGGCTAAAATAAGGCGTGAATAATTCCTAAAGCATACGCAATTACAGTTAATAAACACAATGCTGTCTTTCTCACTAATAAAGTCTAGCAGTGGCATAAAAAGTACAAGGAACCTAGGCAGAGCGCAAGCATGCTCGTAGCCTACTGTCTCCCCTTGAACAGATTTCCCTTATGTTACGTTAAGTGACTAGGAGGCTCTCTTGGTAAGTCCCACCCAGATTCACTAACGGTCGTACGATCCGAAAACTCCCTTACCGTTCCCTTACGTCTCAACGCTGGTATTCACGAAGCGTCGTAGCGGCCATCTTTGATCGTAGGAAGTCCCTAAAATCCCCTTTCGCTAAGGGTGGTCCAGACCACCCTTACATGAATTTGACCCGGATATAGGTACACAAATATCGATAACACAACCCGCGACCATAACAAATTCGTCTGCAGTATAGCTCTTTATGACACACTAAATCATTATTGAGGCAATAATAGCGCAATATGATTGTTAACTTGTGTTTACAACACCATTAAGGCATTTAATACAAAGTATGAATATATTTGTATCCTTAATGTCTTATGACAGGCCGAATTAAGCTATGAATAGCCTACATATGCCAGCCTAGACCTAGTGAAGGTTAATTGATGCACAAATTCATGTGCTGCGACAACACGTAGCCTACCATTAGTAGATTTTAACCCTCATTTATTGCGGAAATGTTTTATTCCAACTACTCACCACCTCTGAGTTAGATTATGGTAGCCTATTCCTCAACAAATTTGAAAGTATCACAGGAACAAAATGATGAAAAGAATTACCCTAGGCCTAGCCTAAAAAATGAATAAATAATAAACGCTGTGTGAATAATTTTGTTTAGCCTAGCCTAGGCTATAATCTAGGTTTATTTTGAAAAAGTTAGGGCTATTTAGGCTAGACAAGTTAGGCCTATGTATGGTATTTTGGTTAGGCTAACAATGCCTAGCTGGGTTAGATTAGGGTAGCCTATTTCCTCAACAAATTTGAAAGTATCACAGGAAAATAATTATGAAAAGAATTACCCTAGGCATAGTCTAAACCAAAAATAATAGGCTAGCCTATATGGTGGTGAATATTTTTGTTTAGCCTAGCCTAGGATATAACCTAGGTTTATTTTGAAAAAGTTAGGGCTATTTAGGCTAGAAAAGTTAGGCCTATGTATGGTATTTTGGTTAGGCTAGCAATGCCTAGCTTGGTGTAGCCTAAGCATGGTAAAGTAGAAGCCTAGTAGGTTAAGATGGTGTTTGCAGGCATACCGTCCTCATTGTTAACTAGCTGTTATTAGTCCCATACTGGTAATATATTTGATGATGGCAATAAGTCATGGGAGGTGAGGGGGACAAAGCCCCCCTCAACCTAGGCCTATAATTATTTCCCATGGCCAACTGTTGGATAATAGATTGAGGAGGCCTATGCTAGGCCTATTTTGAAAAGGTAGAGAGGCCTTGAGGTATTGTGAATACACAAAAATTACCCTAGGCCTATTTTGAAAAATTAGGCCTAGGCTAAGTCTGGCATTTTGGCTTGGCTAGAACTGCCTGTGTAGGCATAGACATAGTAAAGTCTGGCATTTTGGTTTGGCTCGCCCTGTCTAGGTGTAGACATGGTAAAGTAGAACAATATACTGTGGTTAAGGTATAAATAATACACTCTCAACTAGCCTAACATATGATTATCAATGATCAATCCGTCGAAAATCCTTTAACTTGGGCCACTAACAGGCTTCCCTGTAGCCTAGCTAGGCTAATTTCTTATCATCAATTCACAAGATACTCTATTCTTCTTCCTGCTGGCTGTGGTGGATCGAATTAGCCATGCTAAACAATGACAAGCTCATAAATTAAAGTATATTAGGTTCTTCTAGGCGCTTCAGTCATGTGGGTGACATATTGTTTATTTACAAAGGCCAAGCGCCTGATTGGTCAAGAGAAGCCTCGGTGAAAATAACCGAAAGGGAGCCGTAAGGGAGCTCAACGATGCGTTCGTGAATACACCTTCCGCACTCCCTTAGGAACGATCGTAGGTTGCTGTACGACATCGCACGCTACGACCGTTAGTGAATCTGGGTCCCCAGATCTCAAGTATCTCCCAGATTCACTAACGGTCGTAGCGTGCGATGTCGTACAGCAACCTACGATCGTTCCTAAGGGAGTGCGGAAGGTGTATTCACGAACGCATCGTTGAGCTCCCTTACGGCTCCCTTTCGGTTATTTTCACCGAGGCTTCTCTTGACCAATCAGGCGCTTGGCCTTTGTAAATAAACAATATGTCACCCACATGACTGAAGCGCCAAGAACCTAATATACTTTAATTTATGAGCTTGTCATTGTTTAGCATGGCTAATTCGATCCACCACAGCCAGCAGGAAGAAGAATAGAGTATCTTGTGAATTGATGATAAGAAATTAGCCTAGCTAGGCTACAGGGAAGCCTGTTAGTGGCCCAAGTTAAAGGATTTTCGACGGATTGATCATTGATAATCATATGTTAGGCTAGTTGGGAGTGTTATTATTTATACCTTAACCACAGTATATTGTTCTACTTTACCATGTCTACACCTAGACAGGGCGAGCCAAACCAAAATGCCAGACTTTACTATGTCTATGCCTACACAGGCAGTTCTAGCCAAGCCAAAATGCCAGACTTAGCCTAGGCCTAATTTTTCAAAATAGGCCTAGGGTAATTTTTGTGTATTCACAACACCTCAAGGCCTATCTACCTTTTCAAAATAGGCCTAGCATAGGCCTCCTCAATCTATTATCCAACAGTTGGCCATGGGAAATAATTATAGGCCTAGGTTGAGGGGGGCTTTGTCCCACTCACCTGAGTCACCTCCCATGACTTATTGCCATCATCAAATATATTACCAGTATGGGACTAATAACAGCTAGTTAACAATGAGGACGGTATGCCTGCAAACACCATCTTAACCTGCTAGGCTTCTACTTTACCATGCTTAGGCTACACCAAGCTAGGCATTGCTAGCCTAACCAAAATACCATACATAGGCCTAACTTTTCTAGCCTAAATAGCCCTAACTTTTTCAAAATAAACCTAGGTTATATCCTAGGCTAGGCTAAACAAAAATATTCACCACCATATAGGCTAGCCTATTATTTTTGGTTTAGACTATGCCTAGGGTAATTCTTTTCATAATTATTTTCCTGTGATACTTTCAAATTTGTTGAGGAAATAGGCTACCCTAATCTAACCCAGCTAGGCATTGTTAGCCTAACCAAAATACCATACATAGGCCTAACTTGTCTAGCCTAAATAGCCCTAACTTTTTCAAAATAAACCTAGGTTATAGCCTAGGCTAGGCTAAACAAAATTATTCACACAGCGTTTATTATTTATTCATTTTTTAGGCTAGGCCTAGGGTAATTCTTTTCATCATTTTGTTCCTGTGATACTTTCAAATTTGTTGAGGAATAGGCTACCATAATCTAACTCAGAGGTGGTGAGTAGTTGGAATAAAACATTTCCGCAATAAATGAGGGTTAAAATCTACTAATGGTAGGCTACGTGTTGTCGCAGCACATGAATTTGTGCATCAATTAACCTTCACTAGGTCTAGGCTGGCATATGTAGGCTATTCATAGCTTAATTCGGCCTGTCATAAGACATTAAGGATACAAATATATTCATACTTTGTATTAAATGCCTTAATGGTGTTGTAAACACAAGTTAACAATCATATTGCGCTATTATTGCCTCAATAATGATTTAGTGTGTCATAAAGAGCTATACTGCAGACGAATTTGTTATGGTCGCGGGTTGTGTTATCGATATTTGTGTACCTATATCCGGGTCAAATTCATGTAAGGGTGGTCTGGACCACCCTTAGCGAAAGGGGATTTTAGGGACTTCCTACGATCAAAGATGGCCGCTACGACGCTTCGTGAATACCAGCGTTGAGACGTAAGGGAACGGTAAGGGAGTTTTCGGATCGTACGACCGTTAGTGAATCTGGGCCTAGCTTACCCTGGCGCTCCACAAAGGTCAACAAAATGAGGTAGCCAGCATACGAGCAAGAGTAGGCAAAAGCCCTTCGCTTGTATGCTGCTACACTCGCAAAGGAAAAATATGCACAAGGGTTACCGGCTACCTAGCTCCGTCGAAGTCGTACAGGCTCTGACTTGCCACATACATAACTCAGACAACGACCAAGGATACCCTCCACTGTCTAGCATTAAATAGTAGGAAAGAACAACTCAATAATTAGAAGCACCCAATACTATGATACCATGTGACTATGACTCTAATAATCCCTAAAGCTAGTGCAAAACATATATGTGAGAACTGGTGCTGGTAATACGACTGGCCGACTATGGAAGTCGTATGCAGAACCAGAAGGGATAAGTAAATGAATAAAGACAAGAAGTATGAAAAAGAAGAAGTTTAGAGAGAGAAACAGTAGTATAGAGGGTTAGATTGGGGACAGATTGCAAGGGACGTCTAGAACCAAGCACAACATACCAAGCTCTGAAGAGACACGCGAGAAGGATGCCCGCACCACCCTACTAGGACAGCGGCCCCCAATCACAGACGACTACGTCATGAAGAGCAGGCGTCATATGACGCGTCAGGCCAGCCGACCAATCACGAGCATGGGAACCTCCACCCGAGCGAGGGAGGCACACGTACATACACACGCACATATTACCACCTCGCTGCTCCTTCTTGCTCTCTTTCTCCTTACAATTCACACTACATATCTTATACTCTATCAATGATATAAAATACTTCCAAGTGTCACAGACAAGAATAAAGACCACCACTGATCTGTCTGTGACAACATGAACACTATGAAAGAAAGAACATCGTTCTACGATTATTATAGCCCATTTCACTGCCCTGGCGAGCGCTAGCGAGTTACGAGTACATTCTGGCAAGCTGGCCAGCGTAACACCCCGCCCAAGATGTGGGACGTTTTAGCCTCAGGTGAACGCCACATCTGACCAGACAGAATGCCCACCAACCCCGCATCACCCAGCTACTCTCCCAATTTGTGAAAACAAGGCACGATCACAAACATAAAACACTTCATTATGAAAAAAAAAAATCTACACAACACTTCCCAAAAATAATAGTATCACTTAACAATATTACGCTCAACGAGCAAGCTTCACAAAGCCTAGCCTACTAAGACAAAACACAGGATGTCTTAGATTCTTGCTGTAACATACTGCACTTATATACTATCAAAAAGAAAGAGTTTTTATGTGAGGTTTTTATATTTTTAATAGTGTTTTTGGTGGCGTTGCACTACAGGGGAAAGCCTAATTTTTCTCCACTCAACCCAACACACCTGTGGTGATCTACCCTGGGTCCTCCACCCTGGACAAACAGTCAGCTATCACATTGTCACAACCGGCAATATGGCGAATGTCCAGATTATACTCCTGCAACACTAAAGACCATCTGGTTAGCCTCATATTCCGGTTGTGGAACTGATCAAAAAAATTCAAAGGGTGGTGGTCAGTATAAATCACCACGACTGGGCCAAAAGCGGGAACATATACCTCAAAGTGCCTGAGCGCCAGCACAATGGCCAGAAGCTCCTTCTCTACCACTGAATAGTTCTTTTGTGCTGAGTTGAACTTTTTGGAAAAGAAACTTACTGGGTGTTCCACACCTTCTGTGTCTGTTTGCAACAAGACGGCACCAGCCCCTACGTCGCTAGCATCTGTCGCTAGCGGAAAAGGTCTTGAGAAGTCTGGAGCCCTGAGTATGGGGTGAGTGCACAAAAGATGCTTCACCAGTGAGAAGGCCTTCTCACACTCAGGTGCCCACCCAAACTTTTTCGTCTTTGCAAGTAGGTCCGTCAGAGGAGCCAACACCGAGGAGTATCCGCGGATGAATCTGCGGTAATACCCAATCATGCCCAAGAACCTCATGATCTGTCTTTTGGTGGTCGGCCTGGGGAACTGGTTAATAGCCTGTATCTTGGTAAGGGGGGGGCACACCTGGCCTAACCCTACCACAAACCCCAAATACTTCACAGTTGCCCGAACAAAATCACATTTGCCCAGATTGACCACCAAATGAGCCTCACTCAGCCTCCTGAACAATGCCCCGATGTGCTCACAATGGCTTTCAAAGTCATCATCGTAGATTATCACATCATCTAGATAAACGGTGCAGTTAGGGATCTCCACCACTAACTCATTCATCAGGCATTGGAAAGTTGCAGGTGCATTCTTCAGCCCATACGGCATAACGTTGCAACGGTAAGTGTTCCCATCCACCACAAACCCGCACACCTTCTTCGCCCGCTCAGACAACGGCACCTGCCAGTAACCTTTGACAAGATCCACCTTGGTCAGGTAACATGCACACCCGATCTTGTCAAGACTGTCACCTACGCGGGGAAGAGGGTAGGCATTGGTGGGGGTTAAGCCGTTCAACCACCTGAAGTCAATGCAAAACCTGACCTTGCCGTCTGGTTTAGGCTGCAGAGTGACGGGAGATGTCCACCTAACCGCCCCTTTTTCTATCAGCCCCCTCTCCAACATGTAGCCTAATTCCGCTCGGAGAGCCGGAAGTTTAATGGGAGGTACACGATAGGGCACTGATTTAAAGGGGGAGTGGTCTCCAACGTCTACATCATGCACCGCATGAGTTGTGAGGCCTGGGTGCTCGGCAAACATAGTGGGGTATAAACTGAACAGGTGCTGGATCGCTGCATGCTGTTGCTCAGGCAGGTGCTCAAGCGCTTCCACAGCCACCTGGTTCGTGTTCCCCGCCCACTGATCCGCCGAGACATGACAATCCCAACTTTCCTCCACCTGTGCCTCACTGACCCCCTCTCCTTCTCCACCTTGGCCGCTGCAGACCAACACAGGGACAGTAGGCTGCTCAGGTGGGCGCCTCACGAACTCTTTTAACAGGTTCACATGACAGAGCTGATTTTTCTTCCGCCTATCCGGAGTAGCCACAAGGTAATCTAGGTCAGATAACTTCCGCACGACCTTGTAAGGACCGACAAACTTGGCAGACAGGGGATGGCCTACTAAGGGCAATAAGTCCAAAACCTCCTGTCCTACCACAAACTCCCGGAGCTTTGCTTTGATGTCATACCGATCCTTCATCAAGGCCTGATTACCTACCAAATTTCTCCCTGCCAACTCCAGGCTTTTCAGCATCCTGTCTCTACTCTCGAGGACATACTTAATTAGAGAACATGGCGGCACAGTCCCTTCCCAGATCTCTCTCAGCATGCTCAGAGGACCTCTAACCTGATGCCCGAAAACTAACTCATTGGGGCTAAACCCAAGGCTCTCCCCAGGTACCTCTCGTGCCGCAAACAAATCGTACGGTAGCCCTATGTCCCAATCCTTGCCGTTCTCCAAACAGTAGCACCGCAACATGCTTTTCAAAGTGGAATGCCATCTTTCCAACACCCCTTGACTCTCTGGGTGATAAGCTGAAGAGACAACCGTATTGATTCCATGCTGCTGCATGGTCTGTTTAAAGAGTGTGGAAGTGAAATTCGACCATTGGTCCGACTGAATTTCCTGCGGGTACCCGTATCTCGAGCAATACAACAGCAAGTTTCGCACAACAGTTTTAGACTTGCCATTTCTCATAGGGTATGCATCAGGGTAGCGAGTGGAGACGTCCATGAAGGTTAGCAAAAACCTGTTACCTGCACTAGTGGGAGACAGAGGGCCTACCATGTCAATGATAACCTTGCTGAAGGGAGGACAAATAGCAGGCACTGGGTGCAACGGAGCCTTAGGTATGCTCTGATTCGGCTTTCCCACCCTCTGGCAGGTACCACACATCGCCACCCAGGCCGAAACTTGGGCTTTAATACCTGGCCACCAGAACAACCTAGATAACGAGGCCAACGTTTTACTCACACCCAAGTGACCTGCCAACGGAACATCGTGCGCCAACCGCAACAGGCTATCACGACACTTCTCAGGGACCACCACTCAGAGTCAGAGTCAACCACTCTTACCCCAACATCCCAACTACGTCTGGGATCCAAAAAACGGCGGTACAGGATTCCCCCAACATGAAAAAATCTCCCGGCTTTGCATCCCCGTCCTCGTCGAGTTTTATAGCCCCGTTCCCACAACTCTCAAGCCCAGGATCTTCTACTTGCAACCGACATATATCCGAGGGTGCCAACCTATCTAAATGCTCCTGAAGCAACTTGTGGCCACCCCCAATACTGGGCTGCTCAAGCCTTGCCTGCTTCGCCTGGGAACGTTTCTGTCGCGGAGTGCTAACAAGCCCTACCATGTCACTAGGGGGGACAGGTTCTGGGGCCACTCCGGACCTCATAATGAGTGCAAGTACCGAGTCACCAAGGAGTGTCGCTGGGTCCAAACTCTCAACCCGACCAACCTTGACTTTCTCCTTCCGACCCTTCCTCCGCTGGTCTAAAACTTGGGTACTAGGCTGTGAGACCTGAGCGGACTGAGATCTGGTGCCAGCACACGCCATCTGCGGCATCTGGCACCTCTCGAGCCACTCTTGCCCGTCCCTACTCGTGTCGGCCGCCCTCTCGGCAACGACTAAGGGTGGAACCTCGGAAGTGGGCACCGCAAAGTCGTTGCCGAGAAGGAGGTCGACCCCCTCAACTGGCAATTTCTCCACCACACCCACATCCAATTCCCGTGTCACACCGTCCACCTCAAGCTCCACTCTAACCAGCGGGTAAGACCGCGTAGCATTGATGCCTTGAACCACTACAACCCGAGCCGCGTTAATAGGCTTGCCAGTGAAATTCTTAACAAGTGTCTGGGAAGCGCCCGTATCACGCAGCAACTCAAGCCTATGCTCCACACCAGCCCACCTCACAGTGCCGTGCCCCCTATAACCACAAAAAACATCTCGGACGGGTGACGAGCCCTCCTGCTGCTTCTGCACCGGCGGTGACTTCGCAACCGACTGTTTACCCCGGGCAAACGCGGAAGACCTCAAAGACACGCCGATGTTGCTCACTAGTGACACCACTGCTCTAGGCGGTGTGCTCGGACATGAGCATGCAATATGCCCCTTCTTATGACACTTGAAACATTCCATTTCACTCTTGGACTTCCCCTGAGGTGGGTAAGGGCCCTGGCCTTTCTTTAACGGGAAGGGTTTCGATTTGGGATCATAATTGGCAACAGTACTCTTAAATGGATAATTAGTTGTGTCATTAATTCGGGGGGGGGGGGGGGGGGGGTGGAGTGGTACGCCCCTTGTTACCTGCCTCAGCTCTCTGTGCAGACCCGCATCCACAAATCAATGACAACCTGAGGTCAGCCAGCTCAGCCGCCTCCTGCAGAGTTTTTGGTTGCTTTTCTTTCAGGTTAAGAGTCAAGTCACTGCCAGTACATTTAAAAAATTGCTCTAACAACACTAATTGCTTTACTGCATCAAAAGTAGTTGCCTTCTCCGACCTCAACCAATTTTCAAATGCATCTGACAGCTCTCTAGCGTGTTCCTGGAAAGTACTCTCCTTTCTTTTAGAAACAGCCCTAAACTTCAGCCTATAGGTCTCTGGCTGTAGCTCATACGCCCTCAGGACAGCCTCTTTCAACGCCTCATATTCAACAAAAGACCCTAGGGGTAAAGCATCATACGCCTTGAGTGCTTTCCCCGTCAATCGTGAAGAGACAAGGGCTGCCCGCTTCTCCTCGGGCCATTGGTGCTCCCGGCACTTTTTCTCAAAACGGAGAAAGAATTCTGTAATTCCTAACTCATCAAACACTGGAACCAACTTTAGTAGATGCGACAGGGACTGGTCATGGGGTCGATCCCCCTGGGCGACCCAGTTCCTCGTCACCTCTACACGAGTTTTCTCTAGGTCAATATCGGCACAATACCTTGCAGACTCAGCCTGATACCTATACTTGAGCTCAGACTCATGCTTTCGCTGCTCGAGCTCAGCCTTATGCTTCCGCTGCTCGAGCTCAGCCTGTCGCTCTTGCTGCTTAAACTCAGACTGCTGCTTAAGTTTGGCGAGCTCGAGCTGAAACAACATCTCGGGAGACAAACCTTGAGGAGGGGGTGCTACTAACGGGGACCCACCCAGTGAGCCACTTAGAGGCATACCCAATCGCCAGCGGGCATCGGCCTGCGGGAACGTACTCGGCTCCGGACCCCGAGGGGGCGCCATGATAGGAGTTGAGTGGAATGGGGGCTGGGACGAAGGTGCCCCAGCTCCCGCTCCACCCGAACCCCCATGCACCCCACCCAGCACACAGGTAACCAGCTCACTTCTCGACAAAGCGCTAGTACCGGAAAACCCTAAGACCGTGGCTACACACTGCAGTCCGTACCGGTCCAGCCCTGACACCCGGTCCGCCGTCACCGGCTCCTCCAAAAAAATCCGAGCATCCTCCTCATTGTTCACCACCCGAACGCCGTTAAACAACTCCACCTTCTCCACCTCCTCGCCTGCCTCTCGCACTGTGCCCTCACTATGCTCAGACCTGTCCAGTGACATGATGGAGTCAACAACAAAAATTCTCAAGTCAAGACAAAAGTAGCCAAACTCTCGCGTAGCTTTATTCACCAAAAAATATTCGAAGATGTTCTTGAGTGCAATACTAGGTCACCAATAAACTCCAACAAGTTCTATATATCCTCAAAACAATGTCCACTGCCAACAATGCGAGAAATAAATTCAACCCCAAATGGCAATAAGATTTCTCCAAAAAAAAAATGCAATATTCAGTTCACTATATACTGGTCTAAGGTCGCCATTTGTTACGACCGGCACTACGAAATAAACAAGGGCACTTAATAATGGACTAGAAGATAGGCTATATCTGCAACAACGGTACGCTAATTCCAAACCCTCGAACTATTACGCCGGCGAACAAAACACTTAAACCCTCCAGAGTTAATCTACTGGATAATGGGGTATCAATTAACTGGGTTTAGTGCACTTCTACAAACGCTTTCCAGTGACGGCAAAGCCTACTCACAACAGGAGTACTTTACGTTAATAAAATGCTCTCAAGTAATAACAATGCTTAAATAAACTATAACAAGATTGAATAAAGGGGTATATGCTTACGTTAACTTTAGTGTGAGTCTGAACTCAACACTAAACTCTTCAATGCTCTATGAAAACACTGGAAGTCTAGTCCTACAGCAATCAGATATGGAATCTTCTGAAAACGTCTGATGCTCTAAGATGCTCGTCGAATATAGAACAGAAATAATGCAGGGGCAGGGCACCAAAGCGTGTATCTTAAATATACCAACAAGTAGGATACATATATATAAAACAAGGGAGTGCAACAACTCTGTGACAGCACTAATAATAGCCACTCAAAACAGTACTTCCTTAGCCAACGTAACAGCCAAACTGGGTTGTGCACTATGCATCAACCTAGGCTAAAATAAGGCGTGAATAATTCCTAAAGCATACGCAATTAAAGTTAATAAACACAATGCTGTCTTTCTCACTAATAAAGTCTAGCAGTGGCATAAAAGGTACAAGGAACCTAGGCAGAGCGCAAGCATGCTCGTAGCCTACTGTCTCCCCTTGAACAGATTTCCCTTATGTTACGTTAAGTGACTAGGAGGCTCTCTTGGTAAGTCCAGATCTCAAGTATCTGGTCTTACCCTGGCGCTCCACAAAGGTCAACAAAATGAGGTAGCCAGCATACGAGCAAGAGTAGGCAAAGGCCCTTCGCTTGTATGCTGCTACACTCGCAAAGGAAAAATATGCACAAGGGTTACCGGCTACCTAGCTCCATCGAAGTCGTACAGGCTCTGACTTGCCACATACATAACTCAGACAACGACCAAGGATACCCTCCACGGTCTAGCATTAAATAGTAGGAAAGAACAACTCAATAATTAGAAGCACCCAATACTATGATACCATGTGACTATGACTCTAATAATCCCTAAAGCTAGTGCAAAACATATATGTGAGAACTGGTGCTGGTAATACGACTGGCCGACTATGGAAGTCGTATGCAGAACCAGAAGGGATAAGTAAATGAATAAAGACAAGAAGTATGAAAAAGAAGAAGTTTAGAGAGAGAAACAGTAGTATAGAGGGTTAGATTGGGGACAGATTGCAAGGGACGTCTAGAACCAAGCACAACATACCAAGCTCTGAAGAGACACGCGAGAAGGATGCCCGCACCACCCTACTAGGACAGCGGCCCCCAATCACAGACGACTACGTCATGAAGAGCAGGCGTCATATGACGCGTCAGGCCAGCCGACCAATCACGAGCGTGGGAACCTCCACCCGAGCGAGGGAGGCACACGTACATACACACGCACATATTACCACCTCGCTGCTCCTTCTTGCTCTCTTTCTCCTTACAATTCACACTACATATCTTATACTCTATCAATGATATAAAATACTTCCAAGTGTCACAGACAAGAATAAAGACCACCACTGATCTGTCTGTGACAACATGAACACTAAGAAAGAAAGACCATCGTTCTACGATTATTATAGCCCATTTCACTGCCCTGGCGAGCGCTAGCGAGTTACGAGTACATTCTGGCAAGCTGCCCAGCGTAACAACGATTATATACAGTTTAAGAAGGATCTGTGGGAATTATAAGGGTAAATTAAGAATATCTAAATGAACCCTCTGACCTCTTAAGGGGAGATGGGTCGTTTTCATGGTACTCCTTCTTCCTCATGTTTAGCCCCATTGGTTTTCAGATTTTATGACGTTCGGCTCATTAGTTTGGAGATTTTAAGACTTTTCACCCCATTTATATGTCAATATTAAGACTTTTCGTGTCATTTAGGTGTCGATTTTTTCCTGGCGAGCGATAGCAAGCCTGTAATTTATGAGGTCGGCCTTCGGCCGGGACATTTTTCGATCGAAAAATTTACAAATTTATCTTGAATTTTTGTTTATTTTGTTTATTTTTATTTTTTTTAAAGCTTGATGGAGGTCTAGGGAGGAAACTAAACAAAAATATGTAGGCTATGTATGTACAGTATGTATGTTTGTATGTATGTATATATATGCTCAGGCACATACCCCATTGCTGGGAGTGGCCGACACGAGACAGAGCCCGAACAGAAACAACATTTAAAGTTCCGTTTATAAGGGTCCGGGACCACTTTCGCGTTCTCTCGCCGGTTTCTGTGTCTCGTCGAGTAAGAGACTTATACAAGGGGATGGGGATTTCTAGCTAAAAAATATAAAAATATTATAAATGAACAAATAAATAAACCCATCCACCTTAACCTCGTCTACTGATGGCAAGAGTAAACTGTCAAAATGCGTCATAATTTCAAAGGGTTAACCCCTTCTGTACCGGCGACGTCTTTCAAGTTGTATTCTAGCTATATTTAGACGAGTTTCTGCAGTTTAAGAGGGATCTGTGGTAGTAAGAAGGGTTAAGTGAGATAGTCGAAGCCTGTCAAGTGCTGGGGACCCTTTTTAAACTGAATACAATCGTCTAATAGTAGCCAGAATAAAGTTAAAAGGACGACACCGGTACAGAAGGGGTTAATTTATCTTTCTATATATTTTTTTCCAGTGAGGGCCTTCCTAGACTAGACTCATGTCAGTGTTATCTATGCTATCTGTTATATCTGTCCAGGGGGCGTGGCTTTATGTCATGGTACTAATGTGATAACCAACTCACTTGTCACTACTACTAAAATCACAGTCTTATTAGTAATTATAATTTTCATTTATTGAGAGTTTCGATATATATATATATATATATATATATATATATATATATATATTATATATAATATATATTATATATTATATATATATATATATATATATATATATATTATATATAATATATATATGTATATATAATATATATATATATATATATAGATATATCTGTAATATATATATATATATATATATATATATATATATATATATATATAATATATATATAATTATATATATTATATATTATATATATATATATATATATTATACTATATATATAAATTTATAAATATATATATATATATATATATATCTATATATATATATATATATATATTATATAACATATATATATATAAATTAAAATATATATAATATAATATATATCTATATATATAATATCTATTTTTATATATATAATTATTATATATATATATATATATATATATATACATATATATGTATATATACATATACATATATAATATATCTATATGTATATATATATATATATATAATATATATTATATATATATATATATATATATATATATATAAATTATATATATATATATATATATATATATATAAAATATATTGTATATATATATATATATATATAATTGTATATATATATATATGTATATATATATGGACTTTCTTCCGGGTGTTTCTGTGTGGTGTTCGCTCGTGGCTTCTGTGGTGGGCTTCTTGTTCTGGGGCATTTTATATATATATATATATAAATAATATATATATTATATATATATATATATAATATATATATATATATATATATATATATATATATATATATATATATATATATATATATATATATAAATAAATATATATTGTATATATATATATATACATATATATATATAAATATATATATATATATATATATATATTATATATATATATATATATATATATATAATATATATATATATATATATATATATATATATATATATATATATTATATATATATATATATATATATTTTTTATATATATATTATATATATATATATATATATATAATATATATATATATATAAAAATGCCCCAGAACAAGAAGCCCACCACAGAAGCCACGAGCGAACACCACACAGAAACACCCGGAAGAAAGGTCCACAGAACGAAAGGACCAGCTGACCGAGCCCGCCATTCCAGACAGGCCCAAGCCCGCAGGGCTAAACAGCTCCAGGACACACCCATTTACCTTTTCTAAACCGACCATTTTCCACACCTCACGTACACTAACCCCCTCGTGTCCTACACTTATTAACTACAAAGATGATGAACAGGAATATACATTCATATTAAAAACACCCATGCCTGTCCCGACATTGAGCCAATGCCAACACATCAGACAGCCATAATTATATCTATGTATGTTCTTGCATCCGAGAAGTAGATGTTATATATCTTAGAAGTTCAAACACCCACGCTTGTCCCTAGACCTCTTATATAATTTTCCATGACGAGTATAGATATGTGTAACCCGTGCTCAGTCACCCCTTGCATTGTTCCTCTAGTAACTAAGTCTATAATATTAACTGCCACCAGCATTGATGTGACATAGCGGCAGTGTCCTTGTGTCGTATTATGCCAAGTACAGATCAACCAGGTTTCATCACCTTATTAGGACGACGACTATAATGTCATCGTTCATCGATGTATGCAATCCTTTAGGTTAAGTATTTTATCCGCCATTGTGTTCACCTTTTTCCATTTACTTTCCACAATTGTCATACGTCTTCCCCTTGCCTCCTTCGTATCCACAGTCCACACTACGCCAATTTACTTCGTGTCTTACACCTCTTACCCCAACCAGAGATTATATAAGATAACCTGGTTATCAGTATCTGTCATAAGTACCCCGAAACAATAACTAAGTACCCCTACGAACTGCTGCTGTTGTGATATTATATTTAATAGAAAACGCAGTTCCCAGGGCCAACTAATAGTATCCATAACCCTCGGACTGATCACATAACTCTATCTTTTCCAGACTCATATACCACCCCATAGTTGCATTCCCCGGTAGCATTTGGCTAACGTATTCTACTGCCTTTTCAAACTTCCATATAAATTGTAGCCTAATGCCACCCCCACGCCCAGGGACCTTAGGGGCAAAATTTCCCTGTAGCCCTTGAACTCTCCCCCCCCTCTCATTAAGACACCCGCGCTTCTCGACTCTTGTCCGACCTAGCCTCTCTCTCATACCTCTTGAAGATCCTTGAATTGTCCGTTACTAACGCTCTCCAACCTTTTATATATATACTCCTATCCAGCCTACCTTCACTTAGTAGGCCAGAACAACATTAGAACTTTACTAGCCCCTTGCATGCCATCTATTCTCTTACAACACATTCACAACCCTGCACCCAATGGTCGTCGGTGCGAGGCTAGCCGCCCCGCCAGTAACTAACTTCTATTGCCATACTTCCAGATAAATGTGGCAGAGTTAGCAACCCAGTCTCCACCATATCCAGCAAACCCTACAATTAACAACCAGCCGAGTAAAACCAGCTAGTTAAGGCACCTTCGGTTTTGGTATTAAAGACACTCACATCTGTCTCATACACAGAGGGTTATTACAAACACTGGTGATATGGCAAGCCCCTAGCCACAGCCGCCGGACGACTATATCAGAGAGAGGGCGCCCAGCTCCCCCTTTTTGCCCACCCGAGGAGGGAGACCCCCACCCCCGCGGAGGTATACCTGGCCCCTGTTTTGACTTTCGAGTCATTGCCAGGTAGCACAGGAATTCTTCCTATCAATGAACTAACCATGAATGACTAACACCTTTACTAACCTCTATTACCTCACAATAAACCATTTACCTTTCTTGCATGCTCTGATCACTAAATTAGCACCTCAGCTATACCATAGAATGAAGATTGAACAATCTAGAGAGACGCTCCTATCACAGCTGTCCCCATCCTCCTCGCAAAGTAAATCCAGTCTCTCTCCCCTAAATACGTCCAGTATAGCCAAAATAGTACCTCTTACTAAGGCTCAGTTATATGAAAATATAAAGGCTTCCTATCGCCCTGTGCCACAACAGTAAATACCATCTTACCTAGTCCCCATATCTATTGAGAGCTCAATTAGAGTCCATAAGAGTCCATAAGACTCGAGATCCCTACTGTCTACAGGGTCCAGAACCGAGCCTATAAATCTAACTCCCGCCCCCAGTCAAATCAGTTGAAAGCTAGACACCAACCAGTGGTCACTACCCTGCAGTTTACCTCTAGCTCTGCCCTTGTGTTGTTCCGGAGTTGAGAGATTCCAGATCCGGCAGACTCCGTGGCAGAGAAGACTGATAGAAGCATCTGTCCATGTACAAGTCCTAACGTGCACCTTATAACCTTCACACAAATTCGTGGGTATATAAGTGTGTAGCCAGCAACGATCATCAAGAGATCCGACTTGAGAACTTCCTACATTTTGGACCATCTGGACGGCCGAGGAACCAGTCGTTAGCCCCCAACATCACCGGAAGCAAGATAACCAGGACCAGATCTACCCATACTATTCAAGATTCATGTTACTAGTACTAAGTGTTATAGTACTAGCTTGATACTCACCTATTAACTTTCTATAAAGTGGCTAAGACCTTGCCCAGTGTAATTCATATTTAACCATTCCATTTGGGACGTACTAAGCGATCAGTGTTTTTAATTAACAGGCGACCTTGACTCTCGTAATTACCTTATTCAGATATTAAAACTCTAGTGATATCTAACGTTCGCCCACTGATTTGTGTTCTACATATTTCTGCCTTAAGAATATCAAACTTAGTTCAGTACCCCCATGAGGTTACTAGAGATTTCCGTGTTCTATAATATACGCGTGTCTAATCCTAACTGTGAGTTGCTACGTGGGCACGCGACCAGCCAGCAAGAGGTAAAATCAGTGACATTGAATTATACGAATATATTGAGGTCTTCCAGTACAATATAAACTTGCTAATTAAACCCGTGATCAGAAGAATATACCTGAACGTTGGAAGTGGGAGACTAGGCTCCATCCAGATCCGCTAATGCTAGCAGTTCCCTTCTATCATTTGTTTTGTGCGAATATAACTATCTTTCTATGCTCTTTATTTCTTTATTTCAATAAACGTGAACTTGTGTCGTGTTACCGTGCGTTTATTTTGTGTTCTCTATTCCTCATACCTTGTATTGTGCATGCAGCCTTCTATACCCAGTCATTCAGAACTCACATTACCCAAGTTAAACCTGTAGAAAAACAGGGCATAACAATATATATATATATATGTACATATATATATATATATATATATATATATATATATTTGTTTACATTTCAGCGCATATTTGTTATGTATATTATTTTGCTTTGCCCTCCCGCCTCTAGACCTCCTTCAAGCTCAAAACAAATAAGTAAATAAATAAATAAATAAACACAAACAAAAAACCGACAAAGGGCCGGTTTCTCCTTCACTTCAGGCTAACTAAGTAATGGGGTGAAACGTCTTAGAATCCCTAAACTAATGCGGCGAATCAGGGAAACCAAAAATACCAACCCTGTAGTAAATTCACTATAGGTAGGCCAGAAATTGGGACCCCTAACCTCTGTAACTCAAAAAGGGCTAGAGCAAATGGGCTGCAACTTTCTACATCTATTCCCTGGCTGACTCTTCCCAAATGGTAGAAATATTAGCTGGATTACCCTGCTCGTTTTGGAGTTATAGAGGATAGTGGACGTGGTCAAGATGTTTGGTCTTAAGGGGAGGTAGTTGCTTTTTCTCCCTCATATTTAGTCCCATTAGTTTTAAAATGTTAAGACGTTCGTTCCATTAATTTGGCGATTTTAAGACCTTTCACCCCATTTCTTTGTCAATATAAAGACTTTTCGTGCCATTTAGGTGTCGATGTTTTCTAGGCGAGCGATAGCGAGCATGTACTTCTAGGAGGAATCGGCCCTCGGCCGGGACATTTTTATACCGGAAAATGTACAAATTTATTTCAAATAAGTGATATCTCGGCACCATTTATGTTTTGATTAAAAATTGGTATCAGCAATATTTACACAGGATTTCTTCATTTTGGAGTGAGATATACCAACATGTTTCTACACTTACCCAACCTATTCAACATCTGACACACATTAAGAGGAGATTTTCACTCGAGGGATCTTTTTCTGGACCTCTTTCTCCCTCATGCTTAGCCCCATTGCTTATGAGATTTTAAGACGGTCGCCCCACTAGTTTAGTGATTTTAAGAACTTTCACCTCATTTCTGTCCATTTTAAGACATTTCGTTCCATTTAGGTGTTGATTTTTTCCTGGCGAGCGATAGCGAGCCTGTAATTTAAGATAAATCGGCCTTCGGCCAGGACATTTTTCTACCGAAAAATGTACATATATACTGTAGCTTGAAAAGGGGTCAAGGGGGTGTAATTTTAAACGTGATGGAGGTCTAGGGAACAGACTAAAAACCTCCCCATAATACAGCCCAGAGCGAGCCAAACGTAAAGACCCTTGAGACATGACTTATTAGCGCCACCGTACCGCCACTTGGACAGAGACAGAGTATAGTTAGATATAGATGTTAGGGCTATCTCTCCTATCTGTTATATCTGTACAGGGGGCGTGTCTTAACATTCATAATTGGTTCATTATTGACATATGTTATGTTTCGTGTGTTGTGTAACGTGTAAATCTTCTCTTTTTCCATAATGGAAACAATAACTTTGAAGATTTTAGGCTTCCCAGAATACCACATAATTTTATTTGTTAACATTCATAATTGGTTATTTATTGAAATATGTTATGTTTTGTGTGTTTAATGTTCTCTTGTTCCTTGTTCCCTTACCAGGTCCTTGCCACTGCGGAGCAGGTGCGGCAGAACCTGGCTGGGGTGGCTGATTTGGTGGAGGACCCCGAACTCCAGTATTGGCGCGCCTCCATGGATGTCATGGCAAAGGACTGTGTGGGGTTGCCGGCAAAGTTTAGAACTCCATTCAAGAGTGAGCTCATGGCAGCCCTCCACAGGTTCAAGACTGCCTTTGAGGAGGGAGTCACCAGTGTTGGTCCGGACCTCATGCTGCATGCCATAAGAAATTATGGCATTCCGGCGCCACAACCTCAACCTCAACCACCTCAACCTCAACCTCAACCAACCGCTACTGTGATGTACCAGGGCACTCCGACAATCACACTGCCTCAATCAGTGTTGCCAAAGCCTGCTCCTACCTACGTGCTACCTGCACACCAGGTTGCAGCACTGCAATCGTTGATGATGCGGCCGCCCCAGTCGGCAACACCCCCTGCCACATTCCACCCACCTACTGCCTCCACACCAACGCACTTAGACCTCTCGCAGTTGAGCTCCCAGTTTGGGCTTGGGAACACAAGTTTCAACTTAGAAAACTATCTGTCTGCATCCTCACCTGCACCTTCGAACCCAGCTACGCCGGCACCAAATATTGATCCCCAACAGACCCTGGAGACCCCCAAGAAACAACCCAGCCTGGAGACCCAAAGATGTTATAATTTTATGATATATTTTATAATGAAAGATGTATTAAAAATAAAAAATAAAAATTGTGATGACGTGTGTGTTTATAATTCCAATTTTGTAGCTAAAGTATTTATTAATAAGATGACAAATGAAATATATCCTGAAGGTAATAAAAAAGAAAAGACTAATTGAAAAAAAAAATACTGATAATATGGTTAATAATAAATATGAAAAATCATGGAAAATAAAGTAAAAATAAACAGTACAAAACAAATGAAACATTGAAACAATTAACAACGTGATTGAAATATAACACTAAAAGATAAAGATAAAGTAAGCAGGGAACTATTAAAGTACTTAAAGGAAAATTGAAAATATACAATACAAAATATATGGAAAAACCTACAAACTTTACAAAACATCAAAAGTAACTTATAAACATACAATACTTACCAAACTGGCAAAAACTCTATAACAAAACTTTAAGATGAAACTGAAATATACAGAAAAATAAAAAATAAACAGGGGAAAACCTCACTCACCTAAATACGGTCATCCTGCCAACCCACAGATCCTTGAGGGGAAGAGAAGTATGTCTTGAGGTAGTCCCGTTGCTCCTTGGCAAGCCTGGTTGCAGTGTTGCGGGCCCCAGGGGGTATGTTTCTTCCTACAGGTGGGTCAGTCCTCCAGAGGCCAGGTATGAGTTCGTGGGTGTCTGGGTCCTCTTGATCTACCTCTGCTCGGGGTGGGTTTCGTCCTCGTAGGATGTTGTGCAGAATGCATGAGGCCAACACAACAACCTCTGCACGCTCAGGTTTCATAGATATTGGAGTGTGCAAAACCCGGAAGCGGTTAGCAAGAATGCCAAAGGCGTTCTCTACCACCCGGCGGCCCCTGCTGAGTCTGTAGTTGTAGATCCGTTCAGGTTTCGAGAGGAATCGTTGGGGGTAGGGCTTCATCATGTAGGGGCGCAGAGGGAATGCATCATCCCCTACTAAGAAGTAGTCCGTGGGTGGTCCATTGTGATCGGTAGAGATGACCTCGGGGGGGGGGGGGGGGGGCAGTTTGGCAGTCTGTGTTTCAAGCAACTTACACAGAGGGGTGTGTGCAAAGCCACCACCATCAGACTCTGATCCTATGGCCCCAACGTCGACGTAGATGAATTTGTAGTTTGAGTCAACAATTGCCAACAGGACAATGGAAAAAAACTTCTTGTAGTTGAAGTAATATGTGCCACCAAAGGAGGGGTTGCGGATCCGTATGTGTTTGCCATCAATGGCTCCCACACAATGCGGCAGGTTCCATCGTTCCTCAAAGCCGCTGGCAACCTCCTTCCATTCATCAGGCGATTGTGGCGTTTTGAGCTCCTGATCTCCGTAGACAGAGATGATGGCCTGGCATGTGTCTGGAACAATTTGGCTGATGGTGTTTGTGGGCAACACGAAAGTTGTATTGCAGGCTCTTATACGAATCACCCGTAGCGAGGAAACGTAGGGTGATGGCCACCCGCAGCCCAGGAGGAATGGGTTTTCGCCAGAACGTAGGTTTCCTCTGAATGATGGGTGTGACACGTTCCACAATCTCATCAAATAGGTTTTTGCCTACCCGGGTGAAGTTCTTGTACAGTAGTGGACATTCTCTGGCCAACTCTTGCATGAGGTTCTCATAATGGCCATGTTCAGGCCTCCGTTGTAGATATGGCCACACCCACACTGTCCTCTTGGTCCTTTCCTCTTCTTCTCTTGTTCCTCTTGATGGATGGAGTTTGCTATTGCAAGTAGTTTTAAGACATCTATGTAGGCAATGATGCATTGTATGAGCCGCGTGTTATGCCTAATCTCCGGTTTGATTAAGGAGTTCACATATTTGAACTCCTCCAGGATGAATTCCGTGATGTTGTTCATGGTGCAGAGGAATGAGTGGGAATGGGAAAGGTGTGGCCATTCATGCCCTTTTGTACTTCCCAAATAGCAACCCCGACAGACGTGGTTGACAAAGACTGTCTTTGTCTGTGTTTGGTCAGACGGGGTGTGCCTACGATTGGCCGGAACCGGTCCAGGTACGACCTAACAAATCCCAAGACGTGCGGCCTCAGCTACGCCGGTCTTGTGGGGGTGTGGCATGGGCGTGGCCTGTGTTCCCACAAATCGGGCAGCCCATGAGGTCGACCGGGGCTATGCCTACGCACGTCGCAAACACGTACGTAGTTCAATACGCCTCCATTACGTCTGACGTAACACTGGCCCCGTTACGCTACGTCTGTCGGGAAGTGCAATAGACGTGGAAGAACGGGCGTTCAACGGCAGAAACTACTCGCGTCTTTGCGATACGCCGGACGGGAGCTGACGGGAGCAATATACGTGAATGTGTGAACCCACCATAAAACCCTTGCTCGCCATGCCCTCTCTCCACTCTCTGAATTTGGCCTCAGCAGTTCCAACGGGAGTCCGCCTCTAAAAACTCTAGACAGCGCCTCCAAGACCATAATAAAGAGGAGGGGGCTTAACACTTCAAACATATATTTTTCTCTCTTCAAAATCATACTGTATAGCTTTAATTTAATGGTAGCAGCTGCATGTATTCTGTAAAAAAGGCTGTATTATTGTAATCCAACGTATTATACTGTATGGTACTGTACGGGATTTCAAGTTTTTCTTTTCTTAATTAAATTGATCTGGTAAGTTTATTATTTTAAGTTGGTGAATCTGATTATCTTATAGGCCTAGAGCAGTAACTGAAACTAATGTACATACATTATAAGGGGAGGTATTTAGTTTGTTCCCTAAACCTCCATCAAGCTTAAAACCCCGGTTCCTCTTAAATTACAGGCTCGCTATCGCTCGCCAGGATAAAATCTACACCTAAATGGGACAAAAGGTCTTAAAAGTGACATAAATGGGGTGAAAGTTCTTAAAATCGCCAAACTAATGGGGCAAACGTTTTATAATATCAAAAGCAATGGGGCTAAACATGAGGGAGAAAGGGTTCAAGAAAAAAATCCCTCAAGTGGAGATCTCCCCTTAAGGGGGTACAATGCTAAAGATTTCAAATATTCACACAAGGGTTCTTGATTTATATCTACCAATATTCTTGAGTATAAAAATTTAGAATATTGATTACTGTACTACCAAAAGTCATGAGTATATATGAAGTTAGAATTGTTATTACAACCAAAATTCTTGAGTATAAACTTGAGTAAGCATATTCATGGCTACTGTACCAAACTTTACGGATATAAATTTAAGTTAGAATATTCATGAGTAATAATGTACGTTAGAATATTCACGAGTATAAATTTCAGTTACAATTTTCATTACTACTGCACCAAACTTCATGATAATAAAATTAAATCTTCACAAACTACTTTTGACGACACACTCACTGAACGGCACCCATGTTACCTTACTCTTCAGCAGTACTTCCTCCCGAGATAACCCGTCCATCAACGCCATCTGTGGGAAGATAATGAGCTGGTAACGTCAATCGCTTTTAAGTTTTTTCTGACAAAATTTTTGTATTCTGTCATGTGGGTATAATTTTCCATTCCAGCATTCATGGCACTGTGAATTTCTCTTCCTATATTCACTTTATAATGGTTGAATAGTAGCTTCAGTGGTAGAATGTGGGTTTACTTACCGTGTGTAAGTGTGTGTGTGCAGGGATGGAAGGGGTATGGGGCATGACATAATAATGTCCACGCGATCGATCATCAGTGCGAGTGCGTGCCGTGCGTATGTGTGTCTGCAGCGTGGGGAGAGGTTGCGGGGTCACACACACATACGCAACGTAAATTATCAATTGCGTGGACATTCCGTTACCCTCCATACTCTTTCCTTCCTTGCAGATACACACATATGCACAGTAAACAAACCCACATTCTACCACTTAAGCTTCTATTAAACTACAGCACCAGTACACTTCACCTCACCAATTTCCTAATAAGGTGCACGACCGACTCTAGTTTCACCGGGTGGGTCACATTCCCTAAACAAAGAGTCTGCGCCACACTGCCGAGGCCAAAACATATTCGTCACTCAGGATCTCCTCGTAGTTAAGGGGGGATGGTTCACTTTTTGGGCGATTTTTGCATGTATTAATTATTTTTCTACTTTCCTCCCTAGACCTCCATCAAATTTAAGAAAAACATCCGTTAGATCCCCCTTCTAGATTAATTTGTACATTTTTCAGTAGAAAAATTTCCCGGCCGAAGGCCGGTTATTCCAACATTACAGGCTCACTATCGTTCGCCAGGGAAAAAATCGACACCTAAATAGCACGAAAGGTCTAAATATTGACAACGAAATGGGGCGAAAGGTCTTAAAATTGACTAACTAATGGGGCAAACATCTTAACATCTGAAAACTAATGGGGCTAAACATGAGGGAGAATGTGGCCCAGAAAACCGGCCCATGTCCCTTTAAACCGCTTGGAAGCACGACCCCATAATACGCTCTAGTTCACGACAGGTATTTACCATCTTCGTTCCGGTTGCCAACAGTTTCCTACCAATTTTATACCATTTCTCAACGGAAAGTAGTTATTCTTAGTGTGTACTTGCCCTACCAATGTAATGAAAATGAAGAACAATACCTGGAATGCCTTGGAGAGCTAAGTGCTCTTTTACAAGAACTAAATACCACCTGCTACTCTGTAATAGGGGACTGGAATGCTAATCTGAAGGACATGAGTAACTCTCTGTTTGCTAGTCATATGACTAACTTCTGTGGTGAGCATGATCTAATTATCTCTTCTCAGCTCATGCTCCCTCATAGTAGTTACACATGTGTCAGTGCAGCATGGGGCTCAACGTCTTGGCTAGATCATACCGTAGCTAGTGCTGATTTCCATGATATGATAACAAATATGGAAATTCAGTATACATATACAGATGAAGATCATATCCCATTGACCTTAACAGCTAGTTTGGAAAGAGCGCCAGAATTAACCCAGTCAAACAATAGTGTAAATCCAAAACTGCCATGGGGCGGGCTTGACGAGGAGGAGTGTGAGCAATTTTGCACTTTAACACACACTCTCCTTTCTGAGCTTGATCCTGGCAGTGAGGATGCCATTACCTGTGAAGACCCCAATTGTGTTAATGCTAGTCATCGAGAAGAAGTCAGCAAGCTGTACAATAATATTATATCTTGTCTTACTAAGGCTAGTGACATAGTATTTCACAAGCATAACAAAAATTACTCTTTTAACAAACCTGGTTGGAATGACCATGTTTCAGAACTATACCAGGCATCCCGAGATGCTCGTAGTGTATGGCTGGATCATAACAAACCGAGACAGGGACCCATTTTTGACATGTTCACCAGACTAAAGGCTAGATGCAAGTATGCAATCAGATATAAAAAACAATGAAAATGTATTAAGAAGAGAAGCATTGGTCAAAAACTTTGCTAGCAAAGACACATTGGCCTTCTGGAAGGATATTAAAAAAATGCATAATAGCTGCACACCTCTACCCGTTAGTGTAGATGGATCTCTGGTACTAATAACATAGCCAATCTTTGGAAAACACATTACCAAACTTTGTTTAACTCTGTTGGGCACCAAGGAAATACCATTGCTGCTACAACAGAGTGTAACAAAGAAGAAAAATATGACACAATTAAAGTTACAAGTGAAAAAATCAAGGCTGCAATAAGTAGGCTAGATGCTAACAAATCCTGTGGTTTTGATGGTATATATGCTGAACATTTGAAGTACTCCTCCACTCTCCTCTTGGAGAAACTTAGCAGTTGCTTTACCAGCTTTCTAATCCATGGTTTCCTACCAGAATCTATGATGTCCGTTACCTTGATACCAGTAATTAAAGACAAGGCTGGCAAAATTACATCAAAAGACAACTATAGACCTATTGCCCTTGCCAGTATTGTAAGTAAGATACTAGAGTTAATCATTTTAGACAGAATCTCAGTGTATATCTCAACTAATAGTAATCAATTTGGTTTTAAAAAGAATCATGGTACGGACCAGTGCATCTACACTCTGAAGGAGCTAGTGGATGGGTACATCAAAATGAACAGCTCTATTTTTGCATGCTTTCTTGATGCTAGTAAGGCATTTGACAGAGTCTGCCACAATATCCTGTTTGATAAATTAGCAACAAGGGGAGTGCCATCCTATATACTGAGAATCTTGAAGTACTGGTACGCCAATCAAACATTTAATGTAAGATGGGGTAACATTATTTCGGATTCCTTTACAGTAACCAATGGAGTGAGACAGGGTAGTATTCTCTCACCTTACTTATTCAATGTATATATGGATGAATTAAGTGATAAATTGAATAAAGAGCAGATTGGATGTTATGGTGGGAATAAAATCATCAACCATCTCATGTATGCTGATGATCTGGTCATTATTGCACCGTCTTCTGCGGGTCTGAGCAAACTTCTTGATATATGTGAATCTTTTGGTAGTAAACATTGTGTTAAATTCAACCCACTGAAAAGTGCTGTTCTTATATTTAGATCAAAATTACTGTATAAAAGTAAACTGCCAAATTTCTCACTCAATAATCAAATTATTCAAGAAGTAAACAAAATAAAATACCTGGGACACATTATCTCAAACGATTGCTCAGATGATGCAGATATCGGCCGTCAGCGCAGACAGCTATATTTACGTGGTTAACACCATCTTGAGAAAATTCCACATGTGTAATTTGGGAAACTAAAGTCACTTTGTTCCGGATCATATTGTTCCTCTATGTACACGGCCATTTGTGGTGGAAGTATATGAGAGCCACCATAAATGGTCTGTGTACATCCTAGCATAATATACTCAAGATGTTCATTGGTCTCTCTAAATATGAAAGCACTAGTATGGTGTGCACACTGTTGGATGTGCAGTGCTGTCGGGCTGTCATCAGGAGACTGGTGTTACGCTTTTCGCAGCGACTGCAATCCTCCAGTAACACGCTGATTGTAGCTCTTTGGTCTAGTGATCATATCTATGAATCCCGTATTATATCTCACTGGCAGAAGCTGCTGCACACATAGTATGTACTGTAATGTAATATATAGGTCTAATTGAACTATGAGCAATGATCTGTGCAATAGGTGTTAACCAACATTGCGCAATAGCCTTAGTTAGCCTATCTGTGTTATATTGTGACAAAATGTGATATGTGCTCTATTCTGTAAATAGGCCTACTGTATTTTTTATTTTATTGTGTCTTTATTAATATATCTTTGTGTATAATTATTATCTGTGCTCTGACGAGAAGTGTATGTGATATGGACCATTAGGTCGTACTGTATTTATACTGTATCTATCTTATGTGTCTGGAATAAAGAATTATTATTATTATTATTATTATATTCTTACGTCTCCCAATAAAATAATGAACACGCTCCAGCATCTAATTAGTTTCTTATAATTTTAGTACCAATTTCTCACCTCCAGTGTCTCATTCTATCTATCTATCTATCTATCTATCTATATACTCAGGCCCAATCCCCACTTTTCCTAAAAAAAAAATTTGGGGGAGGGGGGCCGACTCAAGACAGAGCAAGAATAGGGACAACACAAAACACAACAGAAAACAATGGACATACAAAAACAAAATACAAATTCACGCACATCTCATTAGTTTCATATAATTTTAGTACCAATTTCTCACCTGTCTCCTAACAAACTGCACGACAGACTCTAGTTTCTCCGGCTGGTCACATTCCTTGGAGAAGAGTCTGCGCCACACTGCCGAGGCCAACACATGGTCGTCACTCTGGATCCCCTCGTCGTAGTTAAACATGGCCGCCTGGAAGGACGACCCAATATCCTGCAATTGCTGCTGGCGGATGCCCGGAGACGATTTCTGAAAGTATCGTACAGTTCCGGTATATTATAATGTAAAACTTGCAAAATAAACAAACCATAACTGGGACGACACAAGATAATCGCAAAAGAACTAATCAAAATCGCTATGTGGAAATAACGCTTAATAAAATATAATTTTAAAATTATGTTCCCTCCACCAACCGACTTTACTCCTAAACTCAATTAATGAAATCAACAAATACATGTGGCAGTCCAGGGATTCAAACCTAGGATGCTCACACCGAAATTCAGTGCATTTATCCATTGCGCTACGAAGACAATTAAAGAATGGTGGACAAGCCTACGATTTATTATGCAGTTTCGAATCCTGCATATCAATCTAAGCATGTACACCCATTCCAACTGCGCTATCATAGGCTACGGGTAGATGAATGGAAGGAGTAATTAATGGGGCCTTAACCCTAAGGAAGGCCTCTCTATAAACTACCCCTGAACACAAGAGCATACATAAACAAATTTGTGAGTAAATAAGGAGATGATTTCTGAAAATAACTTCCAGTATAAAACATGTGCATTTTGTATATTATAATGTAAAACTTGCAAAATAAACAAACCAAAACAGGAACGACACAATATAAAGACAAAAGATCTTATCAAAATCACTACCGGGTATGTGGAAATAAAGCCGGTATCACACGAGCGCTTTTTCCCTCAACATTTATCCTTAACACTGGTCTGGCAGCTTCTGAGGTCAACATAAAAACTATTTCGATCTCCTAAATTAACCTACCATCGGTCTAGTTTCTGATACCAGTGCAAAATATTCCAGAAATGTTGCCAGAAAAATGTTGATCATCGAATGTTGACTATAAAAGCTCTCGTGTGATACCAGCTTTAGATGATGGTTTCTGATACCAGTGCAAAATATTCCAGAAATGTTGCCAGAAAAATGTTGATCATCGAATGTTGACTATAAAAGCTCTCGTGTGATACCGGCTTTAGATGATGATTTCTGAAAATAACATACATAAATAAAACATGTGCGTATTGTAAAAAACATGTACAGTATTTATTGTAATGCAAAACTTTCAAAATAAACAAACCACAACAGAAATGTCACAATACAGAAACCCAGGTACAGTGGCGCTAATAAGTCATGTCTCAGCTGTCATTACGTTTGGCTCTCTCTGTGCTGTATTAATGTCTGTCAGATGTTGAATAGGGTGGGTAAGTGTAGGAACATGTTTGTATATTTCACTCGATATGAAGAAATGAAGCTTAGATATTGCTGATACCAATTATTGATCAAAACATACTTGGTGCCGAGACATCACTTATTAGCGCGACTGTACCAAGCGGATACCATAGTCCCTAGCCAGTGACCACGGGATTGGGCCCACTTAGGTTAGGTTAGGTTAGGTTAGGTTAGGCTCCAATCACGTGGGCCCAATCCCGTTTGGGCCCAATTCCTTATATTCCGTATGGGCCCAATCCCTAGGCCCAATCCCTATGGAACCTCTCTAGCCCACTCATAAGAATTTCTAGACCCCCTATGTGTTTCTGTATGCAAGTACTGATCCAAGTACTGATCTGGATCGATATTTGGATAGAACTTACTTTTCAATAAATAATACTTATAATTTTGTAGTTGATTTAAAGAAAATGTTATTCATAATAATAACTTCCAGAGATATATATATACTGTTCAGTACTGTACTTCCATAATTAGAAATAGGTGAAGTCCAGGAATTTGTAAGAGTGGGGTAGAGACTATGGTATCCGAGTGTACCAAGCGGATAAACAAGGTGATGACTTCTGACAACACCGTGCAGTACAGTACATGTGTACCAAGACAATATAAAACTTGGTGACGATTTCTAAAACATAATGTACTGTATGGTTTATGACATTTGCACGGAGACAATATAAAACTTGGTGACAATTTCTGAAAATAAAGCATGGTTGATAATATTTGCGCCAAGTCAATATAAACTTGGTATTGATTTCTGAAAATAATGTAAGCTACAGAATATTTCATGCACCACATTACTATCAAAATATAAAACTTTCAAAACAAACAAATCAAAACAGGAACGGCACAATATATAGACAAAACAATTATCAAATCCCTATGTAATGCCCTCGAAAATGTCCCACACCCACAATAATACTAACCCGAGTTGACGTCAGGTATAGCGTAAAATAGTCGTAGATGGTAAGTCCAATAAACTCATCTCGAGAGACTATCACCGTGGTTCTTAAAAATCGGACTAAGGTTGCTATACTTTTGTACGTCCGTGGTAGTACAGTGGGTTAGCGCGCGGGCCTGGTGGTGATGGTGGTGCGTCACTAACCAGGGTTCGAACCCCACCCAAGGCATCTCGAAACCTGTGGGTTTTTAGGGGGGTTAAATTCCCTTCAGAGGTTCATACCCCGCGCCAGGTACCAGGAAAGGTTGATCCTAAAGGTAGCCTGGGGATAATTCCCATTCCTATTTAACCTGGAAAAACCTAGCATTTCATTGGTGGCAGCGGTGGGATCATGGTTGTGTCCCTCGGTCGGCACGAGTGAGGGGGGGATTAACGGCGCGTGCGGGCGGTTCAGAGGGGTGAGGGGTGAGCGAGTTAGAAAACGGGATTTGCTGGGGGGACTGCGGAGGGTTGGTGGGGAAAAAGTTAGGTGTAGAACATGGGTTATTGGTGTAGGACTGGTGTATTGATTTGGGGTTGTTAACATTTGTGGGGGCATGGGGGAAACATTGTTGGGTACATCGGTCAGCATTTTCTCTGGAAACATGTGTACATAAACATTGGATAGAATTATGGTTACATATATCAGAGTCTGTCCTGAAAACATGGGAGGATTTATTCTGGACAGAGTTACGAGAATTGAGGGGATTACCGAGAGGGAGTTGCTTGGACTTGTCTTCTTTCGTTTGCTGAGGCATTTTTTTAATGAAATGCTAGGTTTTTCCAGGTTAAATAGGAATGGGAATTATCCCCAGGCTACCTTTAGGATCAACCTTTCCTGGTACCTGGCGCGGGGTACGAACCTCTGAAGGGAATTTACCCCCCTAAAAACCCACAGGTTTTGAGATGCCTTGGGTGGGGTTCGAACCCTGGTTAGTGACGCACCACCATCACCACCAGGCCCGCGCGCTAACCCACTGTACTACCACGGACGTACAAAAGTATAGCAACCTTAGTCCGATTTTTAAGAACCACGGTGATAGTCTCTCGAGATGAGTTTATTGGACTTACCATCTACGACTATTTTACGCTATACCTGACGTCAACTCGGGTTAGTATTATTGTGGGTGCGGGACATTTTCGAGGGCATTACACCGGTGTATTGCCCTCGAAAATGTCCCGCACCCACAATAATACTAACCCGAGTTGACGTCAGGTATAGCGTAAAATAGTCGTAGATGGTAAGTCCAATAAACTCATCTCGAGAGACTATCACCGTGGTTCTTAAAAATCGGACTAAGGTTGCTATACTTTTGTACGTCCGTGGTAGTACAGTGGGTTAGCGCGCGGGCCTGGTGGTGATGGTGGTGCGTCACTAACCAGGGTTCGAACCCCACCCAAGGCATCTCAAAACCTGTGGGTTTTTAGGGGGGTTAAATTCCTTTCAGAGGTTCGTACCCCGCGCCAGGTACCAGGAAAGGTTGATCCTAAAGGTAGCCTGGGGATAATTCCCATTCCTATTTAACCTGGAAAAACCTAGCATTTCATTGTAACGACAACCCTACCAGCCTCCAATTGCCCCCTCTTCCTGAGACACTATCTGACCACCAAAAGAACGGCATGTACGACCTACTGCTGGAATTCAGTGACGTCTTTGCCCAACAACCCACCGAAATCGGACAGACTGATGTAGAACAACACATCATTAACACCACAGGCCCCCCCATACGACAACCATCCCGTAGAAAGAACCCCATACAACGTCAGGAAGAGGAATGCCAAGTCCAGGAAATGTTAGAGGCCGGGATTGCCACCCAGTCCATTAGCCCCTGGTCTTCCCCTGTTGTCTTAGTCAAAAAGAAAGATGGGACAACCCGTTTTTGCGTCGATTAGAGGTTAAATGACATAACCATTAAAGACGCTACGCCCTTACCCCGAATAGACGATTCCCTTGACTCCCTATACGGATCCAAATGGTTCACTACCCTCGACTTGCAAGCAGGGTATTGGCAAGTGCCTATCAAGGCCGAGGACCAAAAGAAAACAGCATTTTCCACTAGTGGTCGCCATCACTATGAATTTAACGTCCTACCTTTTGGCCTCTGTAACGGACCCGCCACCTTCTCCCGTTTGATGGAAACGGTATTACATGGCCTAACCTGGGAAACCTGCCTAACCTATCTGGACGATATTATTGTGTACTCTCCAACCTGGGAAGAACACCTCCTCAGGTTGAGACAAGTCCTGCAAAGAATCCGAGCCGCCGGGTTGAAATTAAAACCCTCAAAGTGCGTGATTGCCCGGAATAAGGTAGATTTTCTCGGACACGTGATATCTGAACATGGTATTGCGCCAGACCCAAAGAAACTTCAAGCCATACAAAACCAAACCCCACCCACCACGGTTAAAGGAATACGTTCGTTTCTAGGTTTAGCCACATACTACAGACGTTTCGTCCCCCACTTTGCCACCATAGCCAGACCCCTCCACCAACTTACCCACAAAGACACCCCGTTCGCCTGGACACCTGAAAGAGACCTCGCGTTTAACACTTTGAAGCAAAAGCTAATCCAAGCCCCTATTGTCGTTTTTCCTTGTAACGGGGGGGGGGGGGGGGGGGGGGGGGGGGGGGGGGGGGGGGGGTGGCGGATGGGGATCTCTCTTTCTTCATCATTTTCCCTCTTCTGCTGCGAACAAGAGAGAGAGAGAGGGAGGGAGAGAAAAAGATAGATTAAGCTGCGAAGGTGGAAAATAGGTACTCAAGGATAGAAAGGAAGAGATGACGACAAACCCGTTATTGCATTCTAATTAACGAGAGGACAACCCTGTTTGGTGACCCACATCCAACATCCTTCGAGGAAGGGGAAAGGCTGCAACTCCGACACGATGATAAGACCAAAGAACCACAAAAACCCCACTGAGACCTAGCATATTCTCTACTTTCTAGATATCACATAAGGATGTTTTTGGGAACGGTAATTCATTCGAATTATTTGATCGCTCACCTTCAGGTGAACTGGCCGTCCCCATGGTTTTCTTATTCTTTATGCAATCGTGACTCATGCTCATTATTCAGGTACATTAGGACAGTAGGATAAATCGGAGGCTAGCAAAGACCAATCAAGAACTTCACCTTCAATGTTGGCTGACAAGACTTTAACTCTCGGTTAGGCTACTGGTACTACTCTTAGACCAATTTAATACTGACGGCTCCGATTTACCATCCTGACAACACATTTAGATCCAAATAGGTACAGGAGGATAGATACAAACACATTGCAGTAATCTTAAGCTTGATATTAATATTTAAGGAACATTTTACCGTTTACAACTCTTAACATTGGTACCATATGGTCCGTATCTAATTATCTCTATACCATTAACCTGGGACCAATTCATTTCCGTACTGGGACAGTCTCTTAACCTAGGAGTAGGACTCGAATATTGCTGTCTGTATCCACCCCATTCCTCTCAGTATTATACATCCCAATTCCACTAGATACCGGTATCGGCCAGGCTTGCCTGTAGGTTTCTTCGGCCTACCGTATCCTGGGGTATAGGGGGTAATCATACGTCTTCCTGCGGTCCTTGAACCCTCGTACAGTACACGAGTTCAGCATCCTGCACTCAGCCAATGGGAGGGGTGAATCTCCGATTCTCCGCCATCAGCAATTCAGCGTCACATCGACTCCGTCCCAAACTGGTTCCCTCTGAATGGAGGGAAAGGAAGCCTAAGTCCGGAGAAGAAGCGGGGAATGATGACAGAGACTGGGGGGTGGGTAGGTGTCTTTCTCGTAGGCCTGGGGTCACGACAGTGAGGGGCCGAGGGCCAGTGCCAGGGATCCCGCCAAAAAAGGGGAGGGTGACCACAAAGGGTGGCGTCGCTTGGGTAGGAATTGGCGGTCTTTTTACACAAGGGGGCATTACTCTAAATTCGAAAAGGAAGGATTTTTACATGGGATAACAAAAGGGGTGAAAAGGATAAGTTAGTCTTGAAAGTATTTTAGATAGATTTGAGAATATTAGTTCTCCTCCTGATCTAGGCTAATTCCCTCTTTACATAGACAAGGGTTACTTAACCCTTCTTAAACGATACATTTCCCTTAAATATAGGGAAGAGTGAATGAAGGGGAAAAAGTCTTACAGTTAAGTCAAACCTTACAACATATACCAAAAGGGAAAGTACAATTTCTTCCCGTTACACCCTGACTACCAGAAACCTTTCCGTCTTTATACCGACGTATCTCTGTACGCCATAGGTGCAGTATTAGCTCAATTCAGAGATGGAAAGGAACATGTGATAGCGTATGTCAGCTCCACACTCACCCCACCCCAACAGAATTACGCAGCCACCAAGAGAGAGTGCTTAGGGATCATTTGGGCACTCAGCCACTTCCGGTCATTTGTGTTGGGCGTAAAACTCGAAATAATTACCGACCATCAATCTTTACAATGGCTGCGTAGGTGCGAAACCAACTCAGCCATTTTGGTACGTTGGAGAGAGACACTAGAGGACTACGACTTTACCATACAATATCGTCCCGGCAAACTCCATACTAATGCAGACGCCCTGTCACGTTTGCCAGTACCAAAAGACCCCCCACCAACCTAGCCGCCTTACAAAACACTCAATTGGTATCTACCCCCACCTCCCGACAGAATGCCCCCCCAGCCCCCTCCCTAATTCAATCTTGGGAAGCACGAATCAGACCCCCCTGGATACCGTTAAACGTCTTCAGGAGACTGACTCGCTGGGGAGATCAACTTGCCACAGACACTGGTCACATAATCTTGGACCCCACCATAGCCCACGACTACATGATTGCCATCCACGAGGGAAACGGCATACACCTTGGACAAAAGAAAATGTTAAAGATCTTCACAGACCAATACTGGACCCCCAACCCCTCCAAAATTGCACAACGAGTGACAGAATCCTGCAAACCGTGTTTATTGGGAAAGGATAGATCACGCACCCCAGGCCCAGCTGGTACCATTTCTGCCAACAAACCGTTCCAAGTCCTATCCCTCGACATCATGGGCCCGTTCCCTTCTTACGCTGGCAACCGCTATATCGTCACATTTGTAGACGTATATTCAAAATTTCTAATAGCCTGCCCAGTTAAAGACCACACAGCCACCACAGTCGCCACACTGCTTGCCACAGAAGTGTTCCCTATATTCGGCCTTCCCCTTGCTCTTCTATCGGACAATGCCCCCGAGTTTAGTGGACACGTTTGGCAACAATTCACCCAACAATGCGGTATTAAGATTAAACACTCATCCCCGTACTGGCCTCAAGGAAATGCTATCTGCGAACGCAGCCATCGCACCATCAACAACCAGTTACGTACAAGAATGATTGCTCTTAATACCTCAGACTGGCCATCACAACTAAAGATGATACAGTGGGGTATGAACACCTGTCCTTGGGAAGACGGTATTTCCCCTCATGAACGTGTTTACGGTGTACCCCCCCTGTTACTGCCATTCCACCACCACGCTCACCTTCCCTCCACCACCTCCACAATTGACCCATTGCAACATCTGCAAAACACCCTCCATACCGCCCAGATCTGTCAAGACACCAAAACTGATAACATCGATGACAAAAACCCTTTCGCCATCCATGACACCATAATGGTAGCCAACCTCCCTATCACCAACAAGTTAGGCCCTCGCTATGTCGGGCCCTACACCGTCATACAAGTCCCAAATGCCTTTCAAGTCACCATCGACTATCACGGCGTGACTCGCACGCTCCGAACTAGATTCGTCCGAGCGTTTAAACCTCTAAAGCCACAAGACATTACCCCACCCCACACGTCCGACCCTAAATTAAACACCCCTACTCACCCTTTCACTCAGGCTATGAATATTCCCATACAAACCCCTAAGGACCTAAGCCCTCCAGCACCGAACCGACAAATTTTTTCTCAACATACCCCCCAAACTAACCTCCACAAACCCCAAGCCCCCACTATCACACCCTCTTCCACCATGACACCTTCCTTCACTTCTGATAGTCAAGTTCCTCCCCAACTTATCCAAGTACGAAAACCTCCACCCACAACCCCGACCACAACAGAAACCCTCCCGTCTAGCCCTGACATACCTCCACCAGGCACCACAGTGAGAAAACCACCACCCCCACCCCAAACCAAGTACACACCCAACCGCACCACACAATCTACCTCAGTAACCTCACGCTACAACTTACGCCCACGACAAAAATCGTTTAAAACCTCCAGAAAACACACCCTGCTAACCAAGTTCCGTAGGGCTGCCAGACCACTACCCTCCTCCTCCTCCTCTTCTTCTTCTTCGTCGAATTCTCCCCCACAAAGGGAAAGAAGACGAATAATCACCAGCAAATCACCAACCTCATCAAACAACACACCCCACACATGCCCCTACCCCCAACCCTCCAACTTAAATCTACACTCCTTACCCACCCGTCTAGCCCCCCCGCATCCGCCCCTTTCCCCTCCACGATCCCCACCACCCCACCCACACACCGACCAACCTCCTCATCTCACCGAACCCCCAACCAACCAACCCCTAAGAAACTCCCCCCCACAAAGTCACCCCCGAGAAAACCCCCACATGTCATTTACCTATAAAATGTGCTTCCCTTCAATATAAAACATCGTCGAGCGACTCAAGTCCCACGACAAACATCTACCTTCCCACCAGGACCGCCAGAGGTAGAATAATCAACAGACCCATCAGATTTAAAGATAGCGATACAAAAATAACACCCCGTTCTGACACTAAGGGATCTGGTCATTATTGCACCGTCTTCTGCGGGTCTGAGCAAACTTCTTGAAATATGTGAATCTTTTGGTAGTAAACATTGTGTTAAATTCAACCCACTGAAAAGTGCTGTTCTTATATTTAGATCAAAATTACTGTATAAAAGTAAACTGCCAAATTTCTCACTCAATAATCAAATTATTCAAGAAGTAAACAAAATAAAATACCTGGGACACATTATCTCAAACGATTGCTCAGATGATGCAGATATCGGCCGTCAGCGCAGACAGCTATATTTACGTGGTAACACCATCTTGAGAAAATTCCACATGTGTAATTGGGAAACTAAAGTCACTTTGTTCCGGACATATTGTTCCTCTATGTACACGGCCCATTTGTGGTGGAAGTATAAGAGAGCCACCATAAATGGTCTGTGTACATCCTATCATAATATACTCAAGATGTTCATTGGTCTCTCTAAATATGAAAGCACTAGTATGGTGTGCACACTGTTGGATGTGCAGTGCTGTCGGGCTGTCATCAGGAGACTGGTGTACAGCTTTTCGCAGCGACTGCAATCCTCCAGTAACACGCTGATTGTAGCTCTTTGGTCTAGTGATCATAATATCTATGAATCCCGTATTATATCTCACTGGCAGAAGCTGCTGCACACATAGTATGTAATGTAATATGTAGGTCTAATTGAACTATGAGCAATGATCTGTGCAATAGGTGTTAACCAACATTGAGCAATAGCCTTAGTTAGCCTATCTGTGTTATATTGTGACAAAATGTGATTTGTGCTCTATTCTGTAAATAGGCCTACTGTATATTTTTTTTTATTGTTTCTTTATTAATATATCTTTGTGTATAATTATTATCTGTGCTCTCACGAGAAGTGTATGTGATATGGACCATTAGGTCGTACTGTATTTATACTGTATCTATCTTATGTGTCTGGAATAAAGAATTATTATTATTATTATTATTATATTATTATGCCCACCGATATTGATACGACATAGCGGCACTGTCCTTGTGTAACTATCTGTTATCCACAATGTTGTTTTTCTTTTCCACTTAACTCCGCATGTTACACGCCTCTTAAATCACAGTCTTCTAGAATACAAACCACATGACTTTCCTCCTGGACATTCTTGATGTACCAACTAAGTATGTATTTAATTAGATAACCACCTTGTGGGGTATAGTACTTTCATTCTGTAGGCGCGAAGGCGATCTCAGGGCACCTTCGATTTCCAGTCCACAACGAATCCGATCATGATTATGTCTATCTATCTATCTATTGCCTGATGCCGTGATCCCCGAAGGGGTGGCCACGAACGAACCGCCCCCATGCACCTCTGTCCCCAGTCAGTCGACGCCCCTCCCCCAGCATCCAGCCTTCGTTCATATATTTCCTCACTCCATCTTTCCACCTCTCTTTCGGTCTACCTCTCCCTCCACCTCGCTCTCGTACACCCTCTTAGTCATTCTCTCGCTTTCCATACGTTCCATATGGACGAACCATCTCAAGTTATTCCTTTTCACACTTTCCAGCACATCTACCTCCACACCACACCTCCTTCTTACTTCCTCATTAGTCTGTGTATCCCTCCATGTAACTCCACATGCACTTCTTAAGTAATTCATTTCCACTGCTCTCACTCTTGGTCTGCGTCTCTCAACCAACGTCCATGCTTCGCTTCCGTAAGTCAGTGTCGGGATTACCGCACTGTCATGCAAGGACTTCACTTCCATACTGACCACCCTATTTCTTGTTACTGCTTTCAGCATTCCTACAACCCTCTTCCCCTGTTGTACCCTCTCCTGCATTTCTTCATCCATAGTCCCATCTTTACTCAACACACTGCCCAGATACTTAAAAGAGTTGACGATCTCCATAGCCTGACCGTTCAGCTTCCCCTCACACTCTGTGACTTCACCCCTTTCGAAGACCATAACCTTGCTCTTCCCCGCATTTACCTTCAAATTCCATTTTTCGCACACTGTTCCAAACTCATTTACCAGATCCTGCAACTCCCATTCATTATCACTCATCAGAATGTGTATCATCCACAAACAGCAGTATAGGTAGCTTCCACTCAATTCCCTCCCTTTTCAGCGATACACCAACATCCACTGCTCTTGATAGTATTTTTTTCATGACTCCATCCATATATACAGTAAACAACCACGGGGACATCACACACCCCTGTTTCAAACCAAGGTCAAAGAACTCGCTCTGCTCACTCTCCACACGTACTGCCGCCTTTGCACCCTCATACATGCTCTTCACTGCTTTCAGCAACTTGCCATCTACTCCGTATATTCTAAGTACTTTCCACAAACCTTCTCTATCCACTCTGTCATAGGCCTTCTCCAAGTCCATAAAGGCAACATACACCTTTTGCTTCTTCTCCAGATATTTCTCCACAACACAATTCAGGGTAAAAATCTGATCTACACATCCTCTTCCCTTCCTAAAAAACCTCCCTGCTCGTCGCCTATCCATTTCTCTGTTCTCACTCTCACTCTCTCAATCACTACCCTACTGTATACCTTCCCTACTACGCTTAGAAGACATATTCCTCGGTGGTTACCACACACTCCTCTTTCCCCTTTGCCCTTATATAGGGGGACTATTATACCAGTCTTCCAGTCATCGGGTGCACTCCCCTTCTCCCATGCTAGTTTGCACATTTTCCATACCCATTCGATCACTATCTCACCACCATACCTCAACATTTTCCCACACACTCCATCTGTTCCTGGTGCTTTCCCCAACTTCACTCTTTTCATGGCTTCCCACACTTCTGACCTCCTGATCCCCACCTCCTCCTCCACTACTTCTCTTCTTCTCCCTCCCATACCATATCCAGCTATGTTTGTTGGCTCTTCATTCCTTACATTTAGCAACTCATTGAAGTACTCCCTCCATCTTTCGACTCTCTCTTGCTTCTCGGCTAGCATTCTCCCATTCTTATCTTTCACACCCTTAATTACTGTTTCCCTTGCTACCTTCCCTAACTTTCTTGACTTCTTTCCAGAACAGTTTCTTACTCTCCCTCCATTTCACACTCAGATTCCTTCCAAATTCCTCATCTACTCTTCTCTTACTTTCCTTCACTACTCTCTTCACCACCCTCTTACTCTCCACGTACCTCGCTCGTTTCTGTCTCTCGGAATCATCATTCCCTCTACTACCCAACCACTCTCTATATGCTTTCTTCTTTTCTTCCACAGCTATTCTTACCTCTTCTGTCCACCATGCTGTACCTTTCACTCCCCTCCCTCTTCTCCTCACTCCACACACCTCCTCACATGCTGCACAGATCTCATCCTTAAACACCTTGCTCATCTCCTCCACTTCCTCCATAACTTCCAGGTCGAACCCACCTAGTCGTCTTTCCACTGCTCTCCTGTACTCCTCCCCGACTTCCTCCTCCTGCAACCTCTCCACCCTCCTCACCATTCCACCCTCCTCTCGCCTCCCTCCAGCTCTCCTCACCCACTTCTTTTGTATCCTAACCTTAGCTACCACTACATAATGATCAGACAGACCTCCTCCAATACCCCTATACACCCTAGCATCCATCACAGATTTCTTCATTCGTTCATCCACACATACATAATCAATCAATGACTTTCGTTCCACCACTGTCTCATCCTCCATCGTCCACACCCGTTTCCACGTGTACCTGTGGATCATTCTGTGTCGGAAGAAGGTGTTGGCTATCCACAGCCTCCTCTACGTCCACAAGTGCACTACCATTCCCATTCACCTCTGATGGTACCCCCCACCCTCCCACCACTCCCTCAACTTTCCTATCACCCACCTTACCATTCATATCTCCAATCAGAAATATTCTTTCGTTCTTGTCAAACTTCTCTAGGCACGCCTCCACATTCATCCAGAACTCCTCTTTCTTTCTTTCAAGTTTATCCTCTGTCGGGGCACACACACACAATCACCCACGTTTGTAATCCTACTTTCATTCTCACCCACACAATCCTGGAACCCACAGACCCATACTCTCTTACACATTCCTTCCATTTGTTACTTACAAACAAACACGCACCTTCTCTCGCTGTTCCTTCACTCACTCCAGCACACACACCCATTCTCTCACATCTGAATCTCTTTCCATTTGGTCTCTGTAATTCCACATACATCCAGCCTGGCATTCACTAGCACTTCCAGAACCTCTCTCTCTTTTGTGCCATCATTCATGCCACTAACATTCCAAGTAGCCATTCTCAGAATGTCCGAAGGAATGTCCTTAGTCGGTCGTGGTTCGTCAACGCAGGTTCCGTCCGCATCCGAGGCTGTTCGTTCGTTTTTCTTTGCTTAGGTATTTTTTCCGGGTGGGGGTCGCAAGCCCACCGACCCAACCTCTTTAGTCGCCTCTTACGACACGCAGAAGGCACGTGGGGCATATTCTATTCCCTTAACAAAGAACAAAGAGAACACTGTATTCCTTCAGACGTAGCCTGAAGGAACACCTGAACCGGACAGCTGCGAGAAGGGAGCACCAAGCTTATGTCTACTACTAAATACGACATAAGAGATAGACAAACCAAACTGAAATGATTACTGATTACGGATTACTGATATTTACTATAGGATGTAAGGTATCTTAAAATAACCCCCTAGAAATACTTTCTCTAAAGTATCTATTTCTTTATCCTCCCCATTTCCCCAGCTAACCTAATCCCACAAGGACCCCAATGGAAATACGCCTAACGGCCTTATTGGGCTATCCTTAGTTGGAATTATGCAAGGCTGGTACATGTCATATTTATAACATACTATGTGGTACCAACTCTGTAAATTGCTAACTGAATAAATATTATTATTATTATTATTATTATTATTATTACCCCCAGGGGGTATTATTATGTCAGCCCTATAATTAATTATGTAACCCCCATACCCCCCCTTCATCCTCTGACCTAACCTCGAACCCACAATACTAACCCTCTGCCAGTTATTGTATTGATTCATATCTGTTGATTTATATATGTTTAATTATGACCAATCTGCATACGATCATCTCAAGAGGAATGCAGGAAAGCTTCCTAGTATCTCTCTCCAATACGAGAATAGATATATGCAGCCCCCCCCTGCTCAGTTACAACCCCCACATACCAACCCCATGCTCAGCTGTTCCTTTCTTTTGTAGTAACTAAGTATATAGATATGTACCCCCGTGCTCAGTTGCCCCTTGTCTTGTTCTTCTAGTAACTAAGTGTACTGTTTATATAAATTTAACCGGAATTTGCCTGATCGATATTGCTACGACACAGAGGCACTGCCCATGTCGAATCATATTCCGTGCATTCCAACCAAGTCCCATTCACCTTAATTTGACGACGACTAATACCGTCATTCATGCATGTATTTCAATCCTTAGGGTAATTATCTTTTATCCGCCATGTTATTCCTCTCTTCCATTTACTTTTCCACAATTGTTACACATATTCCAATCACCATCTCCTAATCCACAATCCACACTACTCTGTTCTACTTCGTGATCCCATGGCCAGTCGAAACCTTTTGGGTCACCCTGTCACTTTCTCCTTCACACGCCGCTGCACACACCACACTACTTGTTTTATCGTAGGGCACTGCCACCCCTATGTCCCGCGCATTAAGGGTCACTATCAAAGTTTACGAGCACCACCGCAACCTAGCCTTGCCCCACAGCCCCTCCAATTCACAACCCTCCCCCTGTAAAGACGCCATAAGAACGTTATAACATGCCGACTCAGTTCGTTCACTAACCTCAACAAATGGAAGGTAAGGACCTATCCTTGTACCCCTCCTTAACTATCCTCTAACTCCCTAGCCCAACTCACAACCTGAACCAGAGCGATAGCCGAAGCGAAGCGACCCCCTCTAGCCCCCCTTAAAAATGTATACTTTTCCCACTGACTTGCACTTTCACAAAACCACTATTCTTAAGGAACTGTAGGCTACAAGCAAAAACGTATTATGACACGCTATAAATACGAATGCCGTTCTACTGTAGAGTCAAAATGGCGTCTTTGTTGTTGTTGTTGTTGTTGTTGTTCCCCAAGCTGCCTGGCCGAACAGCCCCGAGCAAGACCAAGGCCATAACTTTGTGGTAACCTGTGTTGGGTACTCTACAATATACACTTACCTCTTTTATAATTTACAAAGGGCTAGTCGTCTGACCAAATAGTAGTGCCAATTTAGCATACTTATCGCTAGATCTAGATGTATTTATTTCGATATAGTAGCATTTCCTTGCATCTAGTGATATGAATTGTAGTTATATTTTAGGATTAGTGATAATAATCGACATTAGAGAGATCGTGGTATTATACTAGCGATTGCTGCCATTATTGTATTATCTAGCGACCTTCTAGCAGCTTTTGAGAACGAATCTAGCACTATTTTGTTTTTCGTTTTGGTAACGAACCGGTTATTTTCTTCTCTTGGATATTTATTATCAACTGTCAAAGGCTGTAGCTGGGTACAATTGAAAAGGATGGAGGTAAATCTGAAGCCATACATAGAATATAAGCTAATTTAGCGAGGATTGGAGCTGGAATGAGTAGTCTGTTAAACAAATCCAGGCTAACTTGTGAACCACTGTGAACTGGTCTTAATTTCGGCTGTGTTTTCAAAGGTGGCCCTTCACCCCCCCTCAAAATAGAAATATCTAATGTGAATTTTTTTGTTTTCTATTTTAGGTTAAAAATTATAAAAAAGCAAAGCACATGTGCATTATATGTCATATTAACATGCTTTGAAGAGTGACAAAAACAGGATGAGATTTTTGGCGAGCTATGCCCTTTAACCCTTGTCTAGCGGGGTGTTTTGGGCTCATTTGGGCATATTCAGGCCCTCCTGCATGATAAATCAAGCATCTGCATGAAAAAAAAAAAAAATATTTAGCAATAAACTAGGCACTAAAAGCTTCAAAATGAGGCCAGAACGAGCTATGTAGCACTCGTGGTTCTCTTGCAGTGGTGCCACGAACATGGAAGTTTAGCATATATCGGTATATTTTTCCCAGCTATGCTCACTACTGGCTACACTGCCGGCCTCTCGAGAACACAGGGAACATGAGTTAATGGGCGGCGGTAAGCCCTGGGAGTCGGCTGTCTGGCCCGCTGCGCTCCCAGCCATTTGCACTCGATTTTAACCCTTTAAAAGCCTTAATAATGCTCCTAACTTGCTGCAAATTGGTGCACGACTTAAGTCAAGCGCCACTCTTTAAGGGTTAACCTAAGACGTGCGCATGGGGGGTATGAGACACCACACTCCTGTGCGCACGTACTTGAGCTGTTCCCATCACTAACATCGTTATTTTACCATAAATAGCATTAATACTTATCCATATGCGCCTATTATAGGTTGATTATAAAGGTATTAACCCGGCAACTGCTGGAAGACTCTTAAGAGTTTCCCCGGGCGACTGCGGAAGACTCTTAATAGTCTGGGAAAAACAAAAATCCATTTAAAACACCCCCCCAAAAATTTGTTTGCCCCTGGGCCATGCCAAATATCACTCCTCCACCTCCCCTCCTTCCCCACTTTCCTCACTTCCTTCAGTTATCACCTATTTTCCCTGTTATTCCCTTATTCTGTGGTCTATTTTTGTGCTAACATTAGCGAGTTGGTAGCAGGGCGTTGTCATCACTGTTACCAAGCGTGGGAAAGAGCGAGAGATACTATTGCGTAACAGTGTCTCTCCAGACAAGGGGAGGGTAGGAGGGGAGGGAGGTTGCCTCAGCCATACATTATGTAACTCCCGGCCTGTATCGCCGAATTTGACCATCCAAACGCTGTTTCCACTTGTTTTATTGTTGTAACAGGTTAATAAGATTATACCACTAATACAATTAGATTACCTTTTTATATCACCGTCTATCTGTCTAATTGCATCTATTATATTTACTAGGACATAATTATAAAAGAAGAAACCGTTTACTATAATAGTGCCAACAATCGTTTTCTATATTAGTTATGGGGAAACTCGTGTAAAAAAATATTGAGTAAAGGCTTATCCCTCAATACCTTCAATACAAAGTATTTTTCCTAATTTACCGCTTTATTTACACATAATAGTAATTGGCGCTTACACAATATCAGAATGCATCTGTGAACGAAGTCTTAATGGAATATGTCACGAAATGACCGAGAATTAACGTATATAATATATTCGAGCAAGGCAAAAGTCTGGTGTTGGTTGGTAACTCAATATGTGTTACCATACCTAAGACCGTCAGTTTGTTTCACCATTTTTCGCTTTGTCTCTTATATTTTCGTACGGTAAGATAACTTTTAAATTAACTCCTGATCTCTCTGTTTTACCTAATTTATCGTGTATGTACTTACAATATATAGTAAGAATATTCAGGTATGTAAAAATAGTTGTATGCACAGTTCATTCATTTATTAAATTAAAATTGTACTCGGCTATTATCGATCGATCAGCTGTTTCCCAACTGGGCCTCCCCACCCACGGTCTAGTAACATAGAAGGTAGATGCAGTGAATTCTTGAACTCGTATAGGCCTATAACTTCTTACCTAAGTGACCAACACTGACCTAATCCCGTCTTAAGAAAGAACTTGATCCGGCGACCAACGCTACTGTGAATCTATTGTCTTTTACCCCGCGGCGGACCAACGCCCCGATATAAGCTACACAGATTACTGAGATGCTTCAAGATAGGAATGGGTGAGTTCGTTTCTCGGCTCAGCCATTAGATTCCCGGCGGTAGTGGCTCCCCACTTTTTAACCACCAGGAGAACGTTCTGACAGTACCAAGCAACAAACGTTTTCTCTGTTAAGTTTATGAGGCGGAAAAATTGTCTTAGTGGGAGGCGGGCAGCCGGACTCTCCCAAAAAACAAGTATAGTAAAATGTCGGTCAAGCCGAAATTATAATAGACGCCGTAAACAAAAACAGACAAAATCCAACCTATCCAGTGCCAAACAAGGATAACCTGAATTTAACATAGCTCTAGATGTTTCCGGAAGTTTCCCGGCGGGGAAACCGCTTGAAGCAACTACTGTAGAGGCATGTTGACTATGTCTCACTTTTACAAATCCCACCATACCTCCCAGAATAAATAACCCAACGTGCACATATAATTATGGCATGAATAATACACAATCAATGAATAACACTTCCTAGCCATAAGAATAAAACCTACATGAGGCCAACTAGATGGGGGCAGATGTCGATGATATCAATAATAATAGCACAAGCGTGCAATCCAGCGAAGACCAAATTGAACATGTAGCGATCAAGAAGCGTAGGTTGAAGAGCAGCATGGCTCCGTGCAAGACCCCTCAGCTAAGTGAGAAAATCTAAAATGCACTAGCCCACGTGTAGAGCATACTGTTGCACACCCAAATTGGACTGAACAACAGGCCCCGGATCACTAAAAGAAGCCTCATGACTAACAAGCAAACTAACAATGAGCTAGGGTAATGAAATAAGCACGTGGGAGCCTCGCCTTATCACAACGAAGACTCCGCCTAACACACTCGCCTTTACTAAGTACTCGGAAAACAGTCTCCAGGGCCAGAGAAAGGACGTACACAGCCTACTCCTAGTCTATAAGCTACCTATCCTCAGTGCTTTATAATAATAATAATAATAATAATAGTTCTTAAAGCTAGCGCATGCTAAGCCAGCTAAGGATAGCTCAATAAGGCCGATTAGGCGTATTTCCATTGGGGTCCTGTACTACTACCCCATCCCTTTGCTCATGAGGGATGGTAACGACTCAGTGCTTGTGAAAAATCTTTAATGCGCCGAGCGTGGGCGCGAACCCGGGCCTTCTGGGTGGAAGTCCGAGACGCTAGTCACTACACCAAGCGAGCCGCTATGCTTAGCATGTACATATGAGCAAAAGACTCACCATGTCCGAGGGTAGGTGAAGAATATAATATAGAGGAGAGCTGGAACGCCCTCGAGACACATCCGACTCGTACGGGCCCAGGAGAAGTAAGGACAGGAGATCGCTTCGATGGGCGGGGCGAAGCGTGCGGAGATAGCAGACGCATGAGAAGCGCAAGGCTAGATCAAGTTTAATTTTAATTTTTCTAATATTTTTTGCTAGTTTTTTCTAGTAGTGGTACCCACATAATATAGGATGAGTCCGTGAGTGTTTTTTCAGAGCGTTTTGCTCACGATGTGTGGCAATCGTGTTTTGTTCTCTCCTGGGCGGGAAGTTTGAAAGGCAAGGTTGAGTTCAAAGATTGGCCATAAACAATGTTAAGGCACATCGTCAATGATGAAGGGGCCGCTAATAAATAGTGCTTGGCAAGTCGAAGAACAGATTTGGCTTGATTCCGGGCAGAAATATAGGAAGAATGAGATTCTTGAGTTTTAAGGCGTTGGTACCAGTTACACTGGTGGGGAAAGTTATGTCTGATTCGGATTGTTTACTTCGCATCCTAGGACTATCCTCATAGTTATTTTGGTACTCTACAGGGGTGCACTGGTGGGTTTGGTAGTATATTTGCATACTTTCGGGTGCGTCACTGAGTCTCACGTGTTGAGTTGGGTGGTTCCCATAATGTCTCCTGGGAATCCCATTATCTCCATTTTCTTCGGTTGTTTCCCCTTGAGGCACGTTTTCTTGGGTGGTTTGTTCTTGCTCTTCTTCTTGGTTCTGGTGGTTGTCCCTGGTCCTAGAGGGCCTGGGTTGTGGCTTGTGACTTAATTCTTATATGGAAGCAATGCGGCAGGTTTGGCTTGTGGTGTTATTCGTAGACGGGAGCAGGTGGCTGGAGATATTTGGCATAAGTTGTTCAGACCCCGTCATCTCAAGACCATCTAGGGACATTTTATATAGCCTACCAGGGAGATATAGGCCTAAGTAGGCTATACCGGCCAGCCAACAACCACCAAATGTAATGTTCAAAATCACTCAAAAACTGCATGGCTGATTGGCTGGCTTATCCCCTACCCTGACCAGGGCCTCTTCCCGACAATAAGTGTAATTGTGGTCGATTCGGGGACCCTACTGATAAGTTAACATGGTAAGTTATTATATATTATTATTATTATAAGTGAAGTGGATATGTTATTATCTACTGTTGTTATACCCGAAAGTAAAACAACTTCCATTTTCTTTTACAGGTATAACTACAGGTGTGTGTGGGGAGCAACGGAGGAAGGTGATTGGAGTTGCACGAAAAATACGCGAGTTCTGGCTTATCTATAGGCTAGTGAGTGGAGTTTATGCAGATTTAAATGATATACTACACTCCACTGAATATAATAAGATGTTAATTACGGATTTCTTCCAAAGTTAGCATTTTCGCGGGCAGGGGTTGAAACGAGTGGAAGTCGGTTGTTGCTATGGTATCGAACACTTGTAGTGATACTCTCTCAATAGCGGATGTTTGTATCGATATTAAGAATAACTTAAGTCTAATTTACCATGATTTATAAGTATATTATCAAATAATTACTAAATATTAACACATGATTACGAAATTAACGCTTGAAAGTGTCAATATAGATAAATAAAGTGCTTAGTAGCTCTAGACCTCGATGATACGGAAATACGGAGCGTCTTAAAGAAACTCCGACGGCTGTGGTTGTTTACACCCAAAAATCCAAAATTCCACAACAATCTCAAAATGCACCAAAGAATGACAGTTACCGCCTTCCTAGTGGTGATATATATGGCCACGTTATCACAGGGTAAGTATTTTGGCTGTTTTTGAGGAGAATGTATGTGAAATTGGCGGAGAAATAGGGGTTTAAGTTCAAGGCAGAAAAGGGCGTGGAGGAATTTAAATTGTTCTTGACGTAGCCTATGGCATTTTAATCGGACGTGCAGCATAGGCTAGTTTTCCGTTCATTTTTCCAAACGTGCACATCTTAAGCCTAAGTTTAGCCAATGCATAGGCCTAGGCCTATTTTCGATATCAAATATGAAACTAGCCTATGGGTAGGTAGGCCTAGGCCTAGCCTAGCCTATTTTCGGCAAGAGTTGTGTTATCGGGCCTATCGGGCATATCACCTACCTCTGAAAGACTGACCGGGTATATCCTAGTGGCTAGTGTTTACTAGGATAGTCTATTGGCTATACCCCTTTGAAAGGACATTAGCCGGAAAAATGTTATTTTAATAGGCCTACCATAAATTTTCCGAGTGTTTTTTATAAACAAAATTGTACATTTGCATCAATATATAGGCTAGTGTTTGTAATTAGCCTAATTAGAAATCTCGGGAAAACCTATTTTCCCCATTAGCCTAGGCCTATCGATCGATGTTGAGACACGCCCCCAGATAGTGATTTGAAAAGACATTAGCCTAACCTAACAACCTTACCTAACCTAACCTAGTATTATGGGTGGGGGCTGCCACCCCCGCTGGTTGAGTACTAATCCCTTAGTAAAAGAAAAAAAAAAATTGGCTGTCGATTAGGCCTATACGAATGTGAAGGAAAGTCGATGAAGTCTACGGTGTTTACTCTGCAATGTTCAGCTTTGATTGTACATTGATAACGGGAAAGTACCATATTGACAACCTTGTTACGAAAATTAAATTTTAGTAGCATACTTTTATATTAGGTTTTTCCGAGGGTTTAACACATTTTCATATGATCTTTAGAGCTGCCGATAACTGGAAGTACCGTATTGACAACCTTGTTACGAAAAATAAATGTTAGTACCATAGGCTACTTTTTTATTAGGTTTTGCCGAGGGTTAAAACAAATTTTCTTATGATCTTTAGAGCATATAGATTCAATATTTATCTTCAAATATATCAACAAAATTTGTGGTATTAAAATAACATTGAACCCATTAGCCTACGCCCTAACCTAACAACCTTACCTAAGTAACCTAACCTATCCTAGTATTATGGGTGGGGGCTGCTGGCACTGCTGCCCGCTGTTTGACATCAAGGTAAAATTCAAGACAGCTAGAGCCGCCTTATTTACCAAGTTTCTGTATAGCCTATAGGCCTAGGCCCTATTTTTTCAAGGAATAGGCTATAGTGTTTTATTGTTGTTTTTCATGGTTGGAGTGGAGGATTTGCATTAACTTACCCATTATTCATTAATCTGAAGATACTACGTCAAATGGCGCCATTTATTGGGTGAATCTCACTTTTACAGTAGGTAAGGGAAATTGTGATTATTGTGGGGAGGCCATGCACGCTTCCAAAATGTACAAATATTATATTAGATTAGATTAACCTAACCCAACCCTAATATAGGCTAATATAATATAATATCGTTTTTGTGAGTAACGTTCAAGCCATTTATTGGGTGAATCGCACTCACCGCATCTTTCAAAACAAGAAGAAGAGGACCCAGGTCGAAGGATTCATTGGGTGCAATGCTTTGTTTACGTTCGGGACATTATTTTTGTGTTATTTTTCGGTGTAGGCCTAATCGGGTTTTTTCAAGTGTCGATAACGAAATTCCTCCATGTGGATTATAATGAGAAAAATATGGCGAGTCTATTGGTCCCTATTTTCCCTAATAAATTATGTCTAATAGGGCGGCGAAAGAGGTCTTGAATATTATCGACATCAACTCACGTGTTTATGCGACGTACGCCCGGTAACACAACTTATTCCCTACTTTCATTCACTTCAGGCCTAGGCCTTTTTCTGGTATTATTCAAGCGATCTTTCGAAGCAATTTGAATGCTCCGAGTCACGATCCGACCGTAAGGCCACTAGCCTAAGCTAATGTTTCCGGTAATTATAGGGAATAGGCTCGCACCCTTATTTTTCATGTTTTTTCGGTAAGTTCCTATGTAGTGGGAGGAACCGTATTATATATTCCCATTTACCTAAGAATCTTTATTTATATCCTCATATAGCCTATCTTACTTATTTTCTTCACTTACCTCAACAATACTAATCCCGATAGCTGGGGAGGGTAGGCTATGAAATATATCAGGGAAAGAGAGGCCTGAGAGGGGTTGAAACACGGCGATTAACTAGAATATAGCCATGTTGATTAACCTAAGAAGTGCACATGGGGGGTATGAGACACCACACTCCTGTGCTGGCGTATTTGAGCTGTTCCCATCACTAACATCGTTATTTTACCATAAATAGCATTAATACTTATCCATATGCGCCTATTATAGGTTGATTATAAAGGTATTAACCTGTTACAACAATAAAACAAGTGGAACAGTGTTTGGATGGTCAAAATCGGCGATACAGGCCGGGAGTTACATACTGTATGGCTGAGGCAACCTCCCTGCCCTCCACCCCTCCCCTTGTCTGGAGAGACACTGTTCCGCAATAGTCTCTCTCTCGCTCTTTCCCACGCTTGGTAACAGTGATTTCTTACAGTTTCTTACAGTAGATCCTCTGGAAAAAGGCAAACTATGCCTGTGTATCCAGCTCAGTACCAGTACTTGCACTGCTGCAGTCGTTCACGGTGTTGGCAGCGGCGGTAGCAGACGCAACATTTTTACTATTCTGTATTTTTGTTTTATAATCAAACTTCAAATCTTGTCTTCCCCATGCTTTATCAAGATTACTTTCAAACTCCCTTATTGATTCGGAATCGACTACATACTGGGGCAGTGCGTTCCACTCATTTACCACTCTATCACAAAATGAGTTCTTTGCCTTCTCAAGCCTATTTCTTTCTTTGTAAATTTTCTTAGAGTGTCCTCTCGTTCTTGTTCCCTCCCGCATCAAGAAGATACCTTCACACACATCCTCATCGTACTTTCCTGACACTATCTTAAAAGTCTCTATCATATCCCCTCTCTTTCTCCTATATGCCAGTGTCGGAAGCTCCAGTGTCCTCAACCTCTGCTCATAGCCCGCGTTCTTCAACGTTGGTACCAGCTTGCTAGCTCTCCTCTGCACTTTCTCCACTGCTTCTATATCCTTTACCATATATGGAGCCCACACCTGGTTTGCATATTCCAGGTGCGGCCTAACCAGCGCTGTATATAGATTCCTGAAGATTTCTTCGTCAAGTGACACAAATGTCCTCCTTATCAGCCCTACAATTCTATTGGCTTTGTTTATCTTTTCCGCTAAATGTTCTGAGAAATTTAACTTATTGTCTATCACTACTCCTATATCCTTTTCTGCACTCACTTCCTCCATCGCTTCATACATACTGTATCCTACCTTGTCTATCTTGCTGGTCCCAATCCGCATGTACTTGCATTTTTTTGGATGAAAAGGCATTAACCAATGCTCAGACCATCCCTTCATGCCCTCCACATCTCCTTGAAGCAAACCCATATCTTCCTTACTCCTCACTCTTCTATACAGTTTAGTGTCATCCGCATACAGGTATACCTCACTTCCATTAGTTATAACTTCAGGCAAGTCGTTGATAAATATAACGAACAGCAGTGGTCCCAACACAGATCCCTGAGGTACCCCACTTGTAATTTCCCTCCACCCCGAGCCTATTCCATTCACCAGTACCCTCTGTCTCCGATCTTTCAGGAAGGCTTCTATCCATTTCACACATTTCTCCCCTATATTATAGCTTCTAACTTTCTCTATTAACCTTTTATGTGGGACCTTATCGAAGGCCTTCATAAAATCGCAATATACCACGTCTATTACATCACCATCTTCTAGAATTTGCATCCAATCATCTACCACCTTAATTAGCTGTAGTACCGTCGACCTCCCCGGCAAGAATCCGAACTGTCTCCCACTGAAAAGTTGGTTTGACTTCATATGATCCATTATTCCTTCTCTAATTACCGTTTCCATTACACACAACACTTGTCAAACTGACTGGTCTATAATTCCCTGGGTCATTTCTCTTTCCCTTCTTAAATATAGCTGTTATGTTCGCCTCTCTCCAATCCATCGGGATTTGTCCTGTATTAAACGATACCTCAAATAACATTTTCAATGGCTCTACTAACATCTCCCCTCCTTCCTTTATGATTCTTGGGTGTATCCCATCCGGTCCCGGTGACTTACTTCTGTTCATTTTTTCTATAGCCCTTCTTATTCTAGCATGGGAAAACTCTATTAGTTCTAGTGTCGGTGCCTGTTTGATGGGAATAGTAGGCACTGCATCCTCCGACTCCACTGTTAGTACCCCCCCAAAGTATTTCCCCAGCACCTCTGCTTTCTCCTTATCAGTCTCCGCTCTACTCCCATCATTCAACCCCCCCACCAGCTCTGGGATCCCTACTCTTCTTGTTAACTTTTCCTGAATGTACTTCCAGAATATTTTTGGATTATCCTTCACATTTCTAGCTATCTCTCTCTCCCTCTCCTTCACCCCCCTCCTTGTTTCCCACCTTATTTTATTGTTTATTTGTCTGCGTTCCAGATTCCTTAGCCTCTATACTAGACCCCCTGTTCTTTTTTAACAATTTTAATCTTTCCCACAATCGTTTCTTTCTTCTAATCAATATCCAAAGCTTTCTTTTCATTGGCAATTCTGGGTTAGTTCTTTTCCTCAATTTTGTTTTATCCTTATATTCCCTTACTGGTACACTTTTGGATACAGCATTCTCCAGTTTGACTCTAATTTTCCTCCACATTCCTTCAGCGTCTTCACCGTTCAAATATTCCCCCCAGTCAATGTCCAAACACCGTCTCAGCAGCTCATAATCTGCTCTATCATACATGTATATTTTTCTATTGCTTCTATTATCCCTCTCCGATTTAATGTTACAACTAAAGCTTATACAGGCATGGTCACTACGACCTATAGGGCTATCCACATTAACATGTTCCACTATATCCTCTTCATTGCTAAAAATCAAATCAAGTACACTCCCCTGCGTCCCATCTCTATATCTTGTCATCTCTACAATATGTTGCGTTAAAAAACAATCTCTCACTTTCTCTATAAACTTATTTTCTGATTATTTACTGATGACAACGCCCTGCTACCAACTCGCTAATGTTAGCACGAAAATAAACCACAGAATAAGGGAATAACAGGGAAAATAGGTGATAACTGAAGGAGGGAAGGAAAGTGGGGAAGGAGGGGAGGTGGAGGAGTGATATTTGGCATGGCCCAGGGGCAAAAATAAAAAAAAAATGGGGTGTTTTAAATGGATATTTTTCCCCTTACTCTTAACCCTCTCACATCCTTATGACGCAGAGGTTGCCAGATTAGCAATAAGAAATAGATTACTCTCACTCTTATAATTACCTCTCCAAAATTAGTTTTCTGCCCACAGCTAACTCAAAGACAACTGCAGAGGTTGAAGTAAATAAACTAAAGGTTTATAAATACCCCGGACGGTAACAAAGGCTTTAAAGTATCCCTAATAGGCTCAAAAATTGCGTCAGGACGTGAGAGGGTTAAGAGTCTTCCCGCAGTCCGCCGGGGGTACTCTTAAGAGTCTCCCTGCAGTTCCCGGGTTAACAAAGCCAAGACGTTGTGTATCCTTGCTTGTGATTGGTTGTTGACTATCGTGACGTCATCACTGCCTAGCCAAGGCGGGCCTCAGCGATGACGTCATTCCAGCACTCGGCCAACATGGCGTCATTACACCCGCTTATTTTAAAGCCCGTTTAATCTTACACCCGCTTAAATGTACATCAGCGGTGTACAGTAGGGTCTCACATAAAACGAGTTTATGGTCGATAAACGAGGGCGTTTTATGTGATTTCGTTTTATGTGAACACAGCATTTTGGTGGCCCAATATCGTCAATGTTCACTGGAAGCGTAAATTTCCGTCAGGAGCGTACGATATTTCGTACGTTTTGTACGATATTTCGGCGTTCTATATGAAAGCGTACGATATTTCGTACGTTTTGTACGATATTTCGGCGCTCTATATGAAAACTCCTCGGATTTGCCCCACTTTGGCGGCGGACTCGTTTTATGTGATCACATTCGTTCTGATCGAAAATTAAATATTAATATTTTAGGTCGGTCGTTTAATCGAGACTCGTTTTATGCGGGACCCTACTGTATATGTTTCACACAACGTGTATTATAATGTCATTAGTGCACTGTGTAAATTGTATCTTGATATTCAGTGTTTCTATTTATCAATACGGTACTACTGTACTTAGTATTCACCCCCCCCCCCCGTATTTGGCTCGTGAATGGTAAGGTTAATCTGCGAGAGCGGTATCATCCCAAGATGAACTGATATATTGGTAATTATAGGGAATAGGCTCGCACCCTTATTTTTCATGTTTTTTCCTCCAGATTTTGAGAAATGAGTGTATTTATAGTCTTAGTTATAATGCCAATGTTGGATACACGATGGGTTGAGGGGGGCTTTGCCCCCCTCACCCCCCCCCCCCACGAATTATTGAAATCATCATCTATGTTGCCAGCAGGGGGTAAATATTGATTATACTGCTTAAAGAAGGCGTTTGTAAACAGTGAGGATGTCCGAAAGAGCTCTGAGATTGATTAGAATGGGCGTTTTTTCGGTCAATATTAAGGAGACCGACCACAGCTATTTTCAAGGATTTTATTTTTGTGGATTTGTTATTTACTGTATATGATTTAGGCCTATAAGGTTTCTATAATAAAATTTGTTCATGGAAATTAGTATTTACCCATTATCCAAGAAACTACGAATCTTGTTTCTAAGACCTAGTATATTTACCTAACCAAACAACCCAACCTAACCTAACCTAGACCCAGTACGTGGGATACTAAACTAGCCTTTTCATGCCAGGTACAGCGGATTCATAGTACTCAGTACGTGGGATACTAAACTAGCCCTTGCATGCCAGGTACAGCGGATTCATAGTACCCAGTACGTGGGATACTAAACTAGCTCTTGCATGCCAGGTACAGCGGATTCATAGTACCCAGTACGTGGGATGCTAAACTAGCCCTTGCATGCCAGGTACAGCGGATTCATAGTACTCAGTACATGGGATACTAAACTAGCCCTTGCATGTCAGGTACAGCGGATTCATAGTAACCAGTACATGGGATACTAAACTAGCCCTTGCACGCCAGGTACAGCGGATTCATAGTACTCAGTACATGGGATACTAAACTAGCCCTTGCATTCCAGGTACAGCGGATTCATAGTACTCAGTACGTGGGATACAAATTAGACTAACCTCGGAGGATTCATGGTCAGCAAATAGGCCTAGGGCCTACATATTAGACTAACCTCGGTCATTCAATTACTGTTTGAATATCAATATGCGAATTACAGTGCATTAATTATGTCATAATACTAGTTGTGTGAAAAATATACAAATCCACAAACGGAAACCACCTCCTAAATACCGGTACAGTAGATCTGTTCCACAATATTAAATTAAGTGGGCTAAGAGTTGATCAACATGGCTAAATTGCAGATAATGTTTCAACATCACTTTTTCTTTGATATAATTCATGCCCTCTGCACCTATATGGGTTATTGTTGACGAGGTAAGTGAAGGAAATAATTCTGTATTGAGGATATACATTAAAGATTCCGTGGTAAACGTAGCCTAGGCTTGGACCCAAATAACGACGGTATAAAACCCTTACCCTGTGTGTAGTGGAGATTAATGGTCTGCAGCCAAATTAACACAATGCAGCTGGAAGCTCCGTTCATAATCCCGTTAAATAGAAGATGTTGTAGGTGTTTTCATAAAGCAAAAACACTTCACTATTCATTGAACAACAGTTCCACCATTTCAAATATGGCCGACACTGAGATGTTATAAACACCAAGGACGATAATAATAAATAAATTAATTTGACGTCATAGAGGGATTGGGAAACAAAAGAGGTTCATTATATGGACTGATGTGTATTTCTATAGCCATTCAAATATCGCGAACATTTGTGACGTCACCGTCTAGACACCTGTATAGTGACGTACTCCCGCAACAGCCAATCATATCCCAACATCGTTCGTGACGTCACACCCAGTTTATTGACCAATAGAATATCAGTTTACAACTCTACTTGCCTCCACTCGTCCAACTCGTCGTCCATCAGCTGAGCTGAGAAATTGTAGAAAGTGAGTCCACAGATGCTCTCTAATTATTCATTTACCAAGTATATTTTTCATTTATAGTATACTACGAAGCAACATACATAATACATATACAGTATATGTACAAACAACAATGTTATAACACTGCCCAGTTCTTGAGATATAATGCATACCGTTACGCAGGAATATACTGTTTTTTCCTCCAGATTTTGAGAAATGAGTGTTTTCATGGTCCTAGTTATAAACTTATAATTCCAATGTGGAATACACGATGGGTTGAGGGAGGCTTTGCCCCCCCCCCCCCATGAATTATTGAAATCGTCATCTAATGTTGCCAGCAGGGGGTAAATATCGATTATACTGCATAAAGAAGGCGTTTGTAACTTTGTAAACAGTAAGGTTCTCCGAAAGAGCTCTGAGATTAGCCTAATTAGAATGGGCATGTTTTCTATTAATATCGGGTTTTATAAATGTGATAAAAATTATTCTCCCACAGTGGATTATACATGAGTACAGTATAAGGATTCCATAGACCTATATTGTCCATAATAAATTATGTATAATAAGGCTGCGAGCCTATTCCTTATAGGCTAATTATCATGTTTCCTTCTAATTTTTCTAATTTGACTGCTTTTGGGTTGAGGCCTTGAGGGGTGCATTGCCCCCCCTCACCCCTTCAGGACTTATTGTCCTCATCATAGCCTAGGGGAGAGCGGTGATGGTTTGGCCACTTTTTTATTTTAAATATTTATATAAATTCAGGTTTAAGCGGTAGTATAATCTAGTTGAAGTTAAAATGTTGCCTTGTTATTTGGTTCTTTAGCCTGATTAGGCCTATATCAAACCCTTAGCTCTTCAGTTTTGAGCTATAGTTCCCGAAACACAAGTTTCTAAATCGGCCGAACCATCCCTACAAGTGGTGATGGTTCGGCCAAAAGGATGGGATGGTACGGCCACGTGTATTAATTGGCATAATCTTAACATTACCGGTATGTGAGTTGGATTGGCTAAAATCAAGAATTTATCAATTAAAAGACATTTTATTGTGCTAAAGTACAAAATTAGACTTCATAATCCAAATTAACCTCTGCATATTTGCTAAATAAAATAATATTTTAAAACTGAATTAACCCTTCCAGCCCGGGTGTCCGTTTAAAAGGACACCGCGCAGATGGGCCGGTACGCGGGTGTCCTTTTAACAGACAGTAAGCTTGAAAGACTATTCAGCTTAGTCTGAACGCTGTGCGTCCGACGCACGTAAACAAAGCCGGTCATTGCGTCACCGCACCTCCGAAAACAAGAAGGAGACGTCGGATCAATGTTGTTGTATGATATGACGAAATTAGTGTCTGAAAAGCTCCGATATTGTCAACATCGCGGTAAAATTCGCTCCACGGAAATCGTCATCACAACTGAACCAGTTGACTTAGAGAGCTCTACTCAATGCCAGTCTACAGATTGGAAACCGCACTACGTTTAGGGATGCGTGGGAAATTTCTAGCAATTAAAATAACAAAGATACGGTAGCCTAGGCCTAGACGTTTTTCGGCCAGATCGCCCGGATACGACCTCCGTCCTTTGGTAAGGCAGCCCGGGGCGGGAGGGTTAAGCTTCACCAGAACGATGTATAATTTAGTTGCCTCTTACTGTCTACTTTAAAATAATGCATAATTGGCCTTATCTCTCTCTCTCTCTCACACACATGCACATCATTTGACTCCAACATCCAAAATTATATCTTCATAATTGTTCCAAAACATATATACTTTAATTAAACAAGTAAAATTAATCAACATTATGGATAATTAACTTAACATTTTAAAATTATGCATAATTCGTGTAGTGTTTATATAAATCAGTTGCTTCGAACGAACCTCATGTTGTTATGAATTATATTTGGATGAAACACCTACTTATTAGTCAGTTACTTTGAACCTTCTGTTGTTGTCTTTGTATTATGATTCATTGTGTTGTTCGATATTGATGAAGCATGTAATTGTAGGTTTCAATGTTACAAATATATTATTCCATATATACTGTATAGTGTATATAGGAACCGAGACAATGAGAATGAAGCAAAATGTATAAAACCAAACTGTAGGCCTATTCTTAGAAGTGAGTGAATAAACAGCAGTTACAGTACCATCATGCTGCCATAACCTACATACAGTACAGAGTATACTTGTTCCCCTAATTATTACACTCGTATATAGGCCTATCCTTTGTCATACACACATTCACTCGATCTCTATAATTATCTCATTCATACACCAGTTCTCAGCTCTCACATAGTCACTCCAATCTGTACTGTACTTTCGTTCTCTCTCGAACATCTGTAATAAATCATAATAGGCATGTAATTTATTAATAAATAAAATAAATAGATACATTTACATCTATTGTCCCCCTACAGGTATATTATAAGTAAAGCGGGACGGTTCGACCACTGGCGAACCATCACCACCCTCAACTGGCCGAACCATCCCGAATCTAAATAGTTAATTGTTGGTTAGGTTCAACTTTCACACAAGAGAGTTTCGCATTCGTTTTTTACGGCAATATCTTCTGCATGCAACACAGATTCACCATAATAATGCATAATTTGCTGGTTGACATATTCATGGAGGTAGAGCTTATGATATAAACTGATAATATAACATAGGAGGTGCAAAAAAACATAAAATCTGATCTGCATCGAAAAGTGTGGCGTTTGTATGCCCGAAATTTTGTGTGACTAACGTAAACAAACTCGCACTCTCACACAAGATCTCGCGGCCTTAGGTCCCACAGGTTTCTCAGGAAATGCCCTGTCCGAACCATCCAACCGTCCGAACCATCACCGCTCTCCCCTATAGCATAGCTAGGCTATGTTGCCAGCGACAGCTGGCCGATATAAGTACCGATTTTCATTTGCACATTACGCATATAGCCTAAAAACTTTCTGTATACAACTTTCATTGGTACCGGTATATTCGTAAAGAGCACGCTCTAAACTATTCATAAGTCACTTAAAACACTAAAATCGGCTTACGGCAGCCATGTATTAACATGGTGAACCTTCGTGAAGTTGGCGCGAAACGGCAAATTTATCGGTAGTCACAAAAAGGTTCCATTTTTACGCAACTTGGTACCACCCTTATAACGTTGGTAATTTAACGCATATCATTCCTTACACACCTACATATGATAGCCTACAGAAAGCCTTCAGCTTTGCATACATGTGCATATTTTGTAATACTGTATGCCACATAATAATACATAATTTGAATACTGTACTTACCAAAAGGTCGCTATAAGCCCATCAGTGTATACCACCTCCTTTACGTAGGGCACGTGGTACCCGTCTTGCAACTCTCTAACCCAAGAGGAAACGTTACTCTCAAACTTTCTTCTACTCAACAGCTGAGCTCTGGAACTCTCTCCCAGAATCACTTTCCCTCTTCCTATGACTTAAATTGCTTCAAACTCCGTGTGTCCAGGCATTTTGGCTCGAACGTCCCTTGATTTTGGCCCTGTCACTCTTTCAACTATGGGGGAGGCACTCGCTATAGGCAGTTCTGCCTTTTGCCTCCCTCAATCACAGAAAAAAAAAAAAAATTGTCTCGATATACAGTATTCCTATTTTCGCCATTTTAACCCTCCTGGCCTGGGCTGTCTCTCCAAAGGACGGAGCTCGTATCCGGGCGATCTGGCCGAATATCAACAAAAGTAAACTAAGGCTAATCTCGCTTAATATATTACCTACAACCCTATCACCACGGAAGGGCTCTTGAACGCCCATAAAAAAGCATATAACAGGTACCCGGAAGGGCTCTTGAACACCCAGTGGTTGAAAGCCTGTGAGCTTTGTGTGCGAGGCGTCGGTCCGACGCATGTAAACAACAGCTGGCTGGACCGACGCCCCGCATCTCCGGCCACAAGAAGGAGAGCGTCGCTTGTTCGTGTGTGCCTGTATGTTGTTGTTAAGTATCGAAAAGTAGTGTAAAGTGGCTGTTTTTGCCATAAAGTTATCTCCAATGAAATCATCATCACAACTCAACCAGTTGACTTAGAGAGCTCTACTTAACGCCATTCTACAGGTAAGTAACACAGCTACGCTTGGGGATGCGCGGGAATGTGGGAAGCAGTCAGATTAACAAATATACGGTAGCCTAGCCTAGACGTTTTTCGGCCAAAACACCCGGGTTTCGGGGAATATTTATGTAATGCGTAGCCGGGGCTGGAGGGTTAATAAAACATATATAGAAATGGGCACCTTACCTTGCCGCGTAGAATGGCGTTGAGTAGAGCTCTCTAGCTCAACTGGTTCCGGAGTGATGGAAGTGGAGGTAACTTTTTCCCGTATTTACCTCGGCGCGTCCGAACACTCAACCGCGGCCCCGGCTACGACGCCCAGTTGCACTCGTCGCTCCACCCGCAATTATGTCGGGAAGCGATTTGATGGTGTTTTATAGTTTATTATGTCATTTATTATAGTTATTATGTTATTTTCACTCAATAAAGTTATTTACATAAAGTTATTTGTGTCTCTGTCACTTATTACTTAGTTTTATTATTATTATTATGATTATTAGTGTCACTTTCACTGGACTTTGATAATTGATAGTGTCATTTTTACTGTTATGTATTGTTAGGTAAGCTAATAACATATATAGTGTCACTGTCACTTGTTCATATTGTTATGAAGCCACTTATTATTACTTGTGTGTGTCTCTTTCACTTATACATAGTTTTATTATTATTATACTGTCACTTTTACTTGTTCATATTGTTATGAAGGCACTTATTATTACTTGTGTGTGTCTCTTTCACTTATACATAGTTTTATTATTATTATACTGTCACTTTTACTTGTTCATATTGTTATTGAAGGCACTTATTATTACTTATATGTGTCCTTTTCACTTATACTTAGTTATATTATTATTAGCCTAATAGTTGAGTGTCACTTTCACTAGTGTCACTTCCACTTCAAAAGTTTGTTAGGGTGTGGAAGTCGTTGAAGCAGGTGCCAGCACACAGTCCAACTTGACACTCGAGGCATTCCCAAGTGGTTTTTGTGGCTTTGCGGGGTCTGCGAGTTGTGTGGCTGCACACATGGCACCTCTTCTGCACTCTTGACTTAGTATGAGGACCCTGGAAAGGAAGGGCGTTGAGCTGGTGCTTCCTGAAAAAGTCAGCACACCCCGTTCTGTCCAGCTGGCCTGGTCCTTGTAGTGGCCTCCCTGGTGTACCCGCATGTTTAGCCAGGAGCTCAAGTAGCACCTGCTTGTGGAACTTCCGCAGGGACTTGTACTTCTTGGCTCCTGGAGTCCTCAGACGGTAGATGTTGTAGGCATTGAGGACCGACATATCTACCGTATGCAGGATAAACTTCTTGTACCACCTGCAAGATGTTCGCAGGCAGTCGATGAAGCCCATCTGCATGTCGGACTTGTCGACGAGGCGCATATTGATGTTGTAGTCCAGGACAGTAGCTGGTTTCTGGACGGGGTTCTTGGTTCTTCGGTCCACCTTCCCTGTGGCGACCATCTCGGCCTTGTGGCATGTGCTGAGGAGGTTGACCTTGCGCTGGTCATGCCAGTGGATGGAGAGGATGGGGCCACTCTTCTTGTGGAAGATGCCCGCCTTCTTCGTCTTGGTTGGGTAGCCTGGCATGCCCTTCCTCTTGGCCTTGACTGTGCCGACAGTTCCGGTCTTGCGGTCATGGAGGTACTGTACTTGGTCAGGAGAGGCGACGTGTAGTAATTATCGGTGTAGAGAATGTGGTTTTTATTGAAGTGACTCTCCATCATCTTCTTCACTACAGCGCCACCAAAACCAATGAGGGCGTCAGTCACAATTTCTCCACCCTTGCCGCTGTAGACCACAAAGTCCAGCACATACCCCGTCAAACAGTCGCAGAGGACGAAGAGCTTGATGCCGAAGCGGTGTCTCTTGGACGGGATATACTGTCGGAAGTGCAGCCTACCACGGAACAGGACCAGAGACTCGTCGAGGCACATCTTCTGGAAAGGAATCAGGTAGGTGGTGAACCGATGACGTATCATGTCATACAGCTTCCTGATCTTCCATAATGAGTCGGGAAGGTGGACTGCCATGTTGTTTGTCAGGTGGAGATAGGAGAGGATGTCGAAGTACCTGTCCCAGGACATGTACTTGCCAAATGCTGGAGTCGTTATGATGTCGCCAGTGATCCAGTAGTCTGCCAGAGCGTGCTTCCTGATATGTGTCATCAGCATTGTGAGTGCCAAGAACACATATAGTTCTGCCACAGTGACAGCTCTCCATGCCACCATCTTGGCATTGGTCTTCCTGTCAAGAAAGTTGGCACAGATCTCATGATGGTTGTTGGTCTCCTCAACGAGGTATTCCATGACTTCATCGTCATAGAAGCCACAGAAAATTTCACTGGGGGTAGCATCTGGGCCACAGGGAAATGTTGGTGACACCCCGGACCCCATCTGTACCTCGTCAAAGGCAGGACAATCTGGCTCAAAATCAGCCCCATCTGTCCACACAAACAGGTCTGATGCTGATCCTCATGCAGGTGCAGCAGGCACATGTCCTGGACGCCCTGGCACACGCCCTTGCCCACACCCACGCCCACGCCCAGGGGCAGTGGCGTCGGCAGCCTGACCACGTCCACGACCTCGCCCTCTCACTTGTCTTGCCGGGACTTCCTCCTGTTCCTGTTCCTCTTCCTGTTCCTCCTCAGGCGACGTCAGGTCATCTGGGGCAATGTTGGGGTCGTCAGCATCCTCTTCAGGAGACAATTCTGGTTCCGAAGTGACCGGGCGTCGGCGGCGTGGGGCGCGGGAGGCTGCGGGAGCTTCAACACTGGGAGCCTCGGCCTCGGGAGTTGGGCTCCTTTTGCGGCGAGCCGAGGGCTTCTCCGCAACAAATACAGTAATGCTCTGCGGTGTGTTGAGGGCTGTGGCACATCAGCAATACCACTTGAAGAGGCCCTTTGGTCCTCCTGAAGGAGAGATGAAGCCGAGGGCTGTGGGTGACCCACGCGGCGTCCCAGGTCAAGGCGTCGTGACAATGGAATGCGGGTGGTTGCTAGTCCAGGGTCGGTGTCACTATCACTCTGTTGAGCTTCCCTAGCCTTTTCTGCGGCTGCCCTGCGTGCTTTTTTAGCTGCACTTTTCACCAGCGACTGTTTATAAAAATATTTGCCCACTTTCAAGGGCGTACGGGCAGGTAGAGGGGAAGGTCCGGGGGTAGGGCTATGGCTAGGCCTAGGCCTAGCCCTAGGCTGATCTACAAAAGATGGCGAGGGGGTAGGCCTAGGTTCTAGGACACTTGGAAGTTCAATAGCACCTTCCTGAAACACTTCCACATCAGGATCATCACTACTGTCTCCCACCTCAAACAAATCCACATTATCGTCGTCTCCAAAGCCAACGAAATCGTCTTCTTCGCTTGCACTGATAAATGTTTCTTTGTCCACCAAGCTTTCGCCACTGCTCTCTTCAATATCAAAGAGTGCTCGCTGTAAGGTGCTATCACTCAACAAACGCTTCACTTTCTGTTGTTGTGGTATCTTCTCTGTTGCTACAGGTGTCGAAGTTGCTAGTGGGGTAGCAAGCAGTGGGGCGCGCGGGAAGTTGCACCGAATCGGACGCGTCGGAATCCATTTTTCCTGTATTACTCGGTATGGCGGCCACGTACGAACTGATAACGGTAGTAGTTGAGGCTTGGTGGCGCTGCGATCGCCCCTGCAAAACAAAATTTGGCCGCGCGAATTTTGAAGCACGCATTCAAGCATAAGCCTTTTAACAGGACACCCGGGCACCTGTCCTTCTGAAAGGACACCCGGGCTGGAAGGGTTAAGCAGCTCCTCATAGTCATATCGGACTCATATAAGACGTTCAGTTATTCACAATTCTAGATCATGTGTGGAAATGCTGATACTGAAGCTACATTCTCCATATTAGCCTGTAATAAGACGAGAGACCGGAAGTCTGCCATTTTTAACCACTGAATCCCGACACTGACTTACGGAAGCGAAGCATGGACGTTGGTTGAGAGACTCAGACCAAGGGTGAGAGCAGTGGAAATGAATAGTTGATATTGATTAAATCAATTTGATTTAATCACTTGATTAAATCAATGATTTTTTTACAAAAAAAATCATGATTTTTTTTATTTTTATTTATTTTTTTATCTGTGAATCAAAATAAAAAAAATCTGAAGATTTATCATGCTTTCATAAGTTTGTGTAGGCATTGGTTCATTTTAAGATACTGGTACATTATGTAGTAACACAAATAACTGATAGCTTTTAAATTTACAAACAAATATATGTACAGTATACATATATTTAAAAAAAAATCAAATAAATAAAAAAAAATAAATAAATAAAATAAATCATGATTTTTTTATTTTTTTTATTTAAAAAAAAAAAAATCAACAACCCTGGAATTACCTAAGAAGTGCGTGCGGAGTTACATGGAGGGATAGACAGACTAATGAGGAAGTAAGAAGGAGGTGTGGTGTGGAGGTAGATGTGCTGGAAAGTGTGAAAAGGAACAACTTGAGATGGTTCGGCCATATGGAACGTATGGAAAGCGAGAGAATGACTAAGAGGGTGTACGAGACTCGAGAGCGAGGTGGAGGGACAGAGAGGGAGAGGTAGACCGAATGAGAGGTAGACCGAATGAGAGGTGGAAGGATGGAGTGAGGAAGTATATGAACGAAGGCGGTGCTGGTTGGGGGGAGGGGCGTCGACTGACCGGGGACAGAGGTGCATGGGGGCGGTTCGTTCGTGGCCACCCCTTCGGGGATCACGGCGTCAGGCAATAGATAGATAGATAGATGAGAAGGACTGCAGGTTCTAGGAACCCTTACAGGCCCCTATTCTTCGATTATATACGAAAACTACATAAGAGCATGTCAATAAATAAATATAACATTTATTACACAATTAGTATACAAGTAATAGAATTTGAGCGATTTATAGCCATTATTTGCAAGGTAATTACAAAAAATTACCACTAGACATCGTAGAGCAAGAATGTTAAGTGCTGGCGTACTGCCAGCCTTGTTTACACTACGCGTAGTGGGGTCGGACCTTTGCCATCATGTTCCCGTCTACAGTATTTTGACTGCCTTTGGATAGGCCTATAATAATATGTTGAGGTGGGGCTTTGCCCCCCTCACTCCCCATGACATATTGTCATCATCATATATATTGCCAGCAGGGGGCAAATTACCGAAAAAATTGCCGTCAAAATAGACGCGAACTTCTTCTTTTTAACGTTGAAAGGCAGTAAAGCTATTTAGCTTATGTCGCCCTACCCTGGTGGAAGTGATCTCGTGGAAGATGAATTCACGGCGGCCTCCCTGGAAGGAGGCTCAAACGGCAGGGGCCCAGGAGGGGCTGCAAAAGGGCAACAAGACTCCCAGGACACGAGGATGGAAGGGATGAAGAAGTGATGAACGATGACACCCGGCAGACACGTGGAGAAGTGAAGAAGCGAGGACGGAGTGGCCAACCCCAACCCCAGAAACTGAAGGCGGCCCCGGCACCGACGGAGGGGGCCCTCACACGTGACCCCGAACCCAGTTGGCACCGACGGAGGCGGCCCTCACACGGGAACCCCGAACCCAGAACCGGCCACGCGGCTACAGCGTCCCTCAACCGTGTAGAGCCACGCGTCACAGGTCCAGGGAGCGATGGCCACCACCAAACAGCGAGGATGCAAGAATACGCAGAGTGAAGTCAGAAGAGGCAGATGATCAGAAGATGAAGAAGGCAGAGCAGAGTAGAATGTTGCAAGGAGATGAAGCCGGGGGGAGAGGCCGCAGAACCACCGATCCCCCACGGACGTCCAACCGCCACCGTAGCCCAGCAGAGACTCGACACGAACTTAACCACGGTGATCGACAAATGTAAACATTATACAGTAGGGTCCCGCATAAAACGTGTTCAGATAAAACGAGTCGATTAAGACGAGCGACCTAAAATATTAATATTTAATTTTCGATCAGAATGAATGTGATCACATAAAACGAGTCCGCCGCCAAAGTGGGGAAAATCCGAGAAGTTTTCATATAGAGCGCCGAAATATCGTACAAAACGTACAAAATATCGTACGCTTTCATATAGAACGCCGAAATATCGTACAAAACTTACGAAATATCGTACGCTCCTGACGGAAATTTACGCTTCCAGTGAACATTGACGATATTGGGCCACCAAAATGCCGTGTTCACATAAAACGAAATCGCATAGATCGCCCTCGTTTAACGACCAATTACTCGTTTTATGTGAGACCCTACTGTACACTTATGGTGACCATATCTTACTTTGAAATATATAAAATATAACCTATAGGAGGTAGATTTATGTGATAAAGGTAGCGTCAGGCCACCCAAAACAATGGTACAGTACTGTACTTTTATTGACCGACCGCAAAAATCGCATACGTTTTTGTAAAAATCCATAGTTTGCCACAGGATGCATTTCATAACTCTGGAATCGAACACCAAATCAGCTGATCACCCCCAGTACTGCTTGGACAGCCATATTGAGTGGAAGTGCAGTGGTTTAATCAATATTTAGAAAGTTTGAGACCTTGTCCGCATCGACAAACCGGCGAATCTTGTCTGTCACGCACACATATTCACTTAACCCCTGTCTATCGGGGCCCGACTTAAGTCCGTATCGAAAAATCTGGACAATGTGGCGGGGCCCGACTTAAGTCTGTGTGCAATTTTGGCGCAATATTGGCTCTGAGAGAGAGACGAGCGACGGGAGGAGCGTAGGTTGCCTCATGACCGCTCGCCACGGCTGCCGTGGGCCTACTGACATCTACTCCACACACATCCACCCTCCCTCCCTCGCTACACACGTAATTATGTAACTAAATTACCGTATTTTAGCGATTTTGCCCTTCGGTTGCACGATCGTTGCAAGACAACCAGTGATCGTAGAAGGATGGTTCAGGTGTCATTGGAAAGCTCAATTAACGCCCTTTCAGGGATACATAATTGTATTACGCTCTGGCTCTTGTTTATGCATGAAAAAGAGCACGGAAACAAGGCCATTTATGGTAAAAAAAAAAAAAACGCTGGGCGCGTAGTGGAAAAAAACTGACGGGCCCGCTCGTAGGGTGTTAATAACTGGTAAGACCTATGGAAATGCTTAACACCTTACGAGCGGCCTATGCGGTTTATTTATATGTACCGCCCAGCGGGGTGTTTTTAGCCAAAATAGGGCTGTTTACGTGATAATTTTCATGCCTAAATAAGACCCAGAACGTAAAACAAGTATCTATCCCTGAAAGGGCATAAACAGAGCTTTCGAATGACACCATAACGATCCTTTTATGATGGCTAGTTTTCTTGCAATAACCGTGCAACGCGAGTGCAAAAAGCATGTAATTAGGCACTTTCCCCATACAATTCCGTATATAGCGAGTGAGAGAGGGAGGGAGGAGGTGGGATTCGTGTCAGTAGGTTCGCCGCGGTGGTCTGGAGCAGTCATACGCTCGCTACTCTCCTGCCACCACTTGTCTCTCTCTCTCAGCAACATTACGTGCTGAAATTGCCACACGACCTATGTCGAGCGCCGCCACATAGTCCAGCTTTATTTAACTCGACTTATGTTGCTCGCCGACAGTTAAGGGTTAAATAAGATATATTTTACCTTTAAAGTGGAGAGTGTTAATAGGGGAACTAGCTGACGTGTGTGAATACGCCGAAGAAGAAAGACCGAAAGAATACCACCCAGCTGAAGTTAGCGGTAGGTACTCAATTACGGTAGGAAAGACCAAAGTACCCGGTACCTATTCCGGTGTTTTACCCTAACTTTTGGAGAAAAAATATGGTCAAATTAGGCTAGGCTAGACGCGTAACGGTTGTCACCACGAGCATGCAAATACCATCGCGGAAGTCCCCTTCTATTATATCGTTAGAGTGACTACTGACTAGGCTATCCTTATCTCAAAGCCTTACTTTCTACACTAAATGGGTAAAATTCCAGCGTAATTGTTTAGGCCTACTATAACGGCTTCCGCTCTACTCCCTCACTGTGCCTCACAAACTGTTCCAAATAAATAGATAGGCCCTGGCCTAGCCTATGACTGTAGCCTGTAGGAATCCAGTGAAATTCAGAATGGAAATGCCGAATTTAGGCCTATGACATTATTTGTGGACAGACGATGTATCAGACGAGCTTACCCTCGAAAATTCCCGTTTTTAGATTTTCTATTGTTACGATGCACAATCTCTGAGGTGTTTTTCACTCTTCCCAGTGCTTTCTAGATTCTAGTCCCTAAGGAAGGCCATGGCCATGGTTGGGCTTTCCCACAGAGCTCTCAAGGAGTGTATATTATGTTGTTGGCGTAAGTGATTGTGTGAAATGCAGTCTTCTAGGATGTGTCCAATGGTATGGGGTGCTGTGTTACATCCCGGACAGGTGTCGTCGACGGAGACATCCAGTCTCTTCTCTCTCAGAAGAGCTGGATGGTGCCCACATCTCAGCCTGGCCTGGTGGACTCTGTCCTCGCGAAGAAGGGAGGATTCAGAAGGATGGATTTCGGGAGGTCGTGCCTGCAGCTGCGTGTTGTCTATGAGTGATTGGATGGAACAGCGAGAGATATGAGTATGGATGTGCTTCTGGAAGCTGGTTTGGGGTGGTTTGTGGTAGTTAAAAAGGTTGGTTGAGTTAATTTGTAGCCTTATTATTGCTAGAGGTCCTTCCTAAGCTGAATACAATTTTATGCTAGTTGCCAGAATATGATAAAAGGGACGTCCCTGGAACTGAATGGGTTTAAAATTGTTATTCTGTACTTCGTTGTAAATCAGACAAAAGTGGTCCATAATCGGAAGAAAATTGACAAAACTAATTGCTTCACTTAACCCGTACAGCCCCAGCGACGCGTCTGACGCGTCGGCGATGTATGTAACGCACAGCCCCAGAGACGCGTCTGACGCGTCACCCTAATTGCGCCGACCGTAACCTCAGGTGTAGCCACTCAAGAGGGCTCAGATTTGTATGGGAACTGTGTACGTATCCCACGCAACCGTGCCGATGGCTGAAAACTCTCAAAGTCCACGTGCGAGCGCGCAATAACCTGGTTTTTTGGGGTAATTGCCTTCAATTTTTTACTCTTGTAAAATACGTTTTCGGGGGCTCTGTAGTACCATTCTTTAAGCTTTTTGAGCGGTTTTTCGTGGTTTTTCCTTCATTCCTAACCCATTCGCTATTGTTTCTGGAATAAAACCATTTTTTGAAAACCGGCCGGGTTCTGGTGAACAAACATTACAAAACTAGCCGGGGCTCCACGGGTTAAAGTTGTTTCGTTTAAAGTCTCAATTTTCAGGAACAGCTTTAACCCCTTCTGTACTGTTTACATCCTTTTTTATTATATTCTGGCTACTACTAATCAAGGTCAATATGAAGATCTTGTAAATTGCTAAAAAATAGTTTCGATTGTTTTTATATAGTTTAGAGTTGTGTAAGGATGTTTTGAAGTGTGATAATACTAGGAAATGCTTATTTACCCATTAAACAACAATCTAAAAACACGCCACTCCACTCGCGAAAAACTATTTGGCCATAACCGTTTGCCGTGGTATACAAAATATGTTGGGGGGGGGGGGGAAGCCCCTCCCTCACCCCCCCCCCCCAGGATTTATTGAAATCCTTATATATTTAAACAGTAGGGGGCAAAAAACAAATTTTCCCTAACTCGAGACGCCGAAACTACACTCGCGGCGGATGTAAACAAAGCCACCCGCCTCTTGCGAGGTAGGCGATATAGAGGATATTTTGTTTTTTTCAGGATCAGTAATACATTTTTACGGGCATTAGGAATGAAATACATGGTATAAGAAGAAACCTATAGGCCACGATAAAATCGATGTACCAGGTATGAATTTAATTACCGGTACAAGATCTTTATATTCTCCCTAATCAATTTAATTCAGTTTAGGAAGGACCTCTAGCACTTATAATGCTTCGAACTATCTCAATGCACCCTTTTAACTACCACAGATCCTTCCCAAGCTGCATAAAATGTTCTAAATATATACATACATACATACATACATAACATTTTAAGACTGAGTGTTCCACACATAAGTGCAGTTTCAGTCTCTTGTCCTAATGGCGGCGTTCCAGGCAACCCTGTTAAGGGCTGCTTCACTTGTCAAGTTCTTGGATTTGAGATCGGCGCGTATAGTCCGATCCCAGGTCTTCCTCGGTCCACCCCTTTGGTGCACTCCTCCCCCACAATCACAGACCTGCATTTTGTCACCCAATTTTGTTCATCCATTCTCTCCACATGTCCATACCATCCCAGTCTACTTGTACGCATCACCTCGCGTAACTACTCTTTATACCTAAACTCTCCTCAGCTCAACATTTGTTATTCTATCCTGTAGCCTGCCCCCACACATCCATCTCACCATTCTCATCTCATTACGCTCCATTCTGTTGACATCCTCTACTTTAAACGGCCCATGTTTCTGAGGCATACGTCATTGCACTTCTAACACATGATGGCATACACCTTTCCCTTCAGGGGGAGAGGCATTCTTTTCATGGTCAGGATTGGCATCATTCTCTGAACTTCCCCCAGCCACACCTCTAATTCTAGCAACATGTGCAGCCTCGGCCCCACCACCGGCAGAGATGGTATCTCCTAGGTAACAAAACTTGTTCACCAGCTCCAAAGACTCATTTCCAAAATTCACAGCCACAGGATCATCACTTAACACAAGCTCGCCTTTTGCACACTACGCACTCAAATTTCTCTATTTCTGACGTATCCTTCTGCAGGGGCCCCTTTATTCTACTACAGCGCTTACTCCCATGGTGTACCCAACATCGACAGATGCTACATTGAATTGAGTTAACGCCCACTCCCTTTCCACACACTGCACATGGGTATGCACCGCTCTTTTCCACATTGCCTCGTCTCAAACTACAATGCATAACCTTGGTTTTGTTAATATTGACTCTTAAACCCTTGCTCGCCATGCCCTCTCTCCACTTTCTGAATTTGGCCTCAGAAATATATAGAATAGCATATAATATTTCAGAGTCTGTTATATTATGTACTACTGTGATCTATATTTAAATAATTTCATGCAGCTTGGGAAGGATCTGTGGTGGTTAAAAAGACTCATTGAGATAGATAACCCTCCAGCCCCAGCTATGTATTATATATATATTCCCCGAAACCCGGGGGTTTTGGCCGAAAAACGTCTACGCCTAGGCTACTGTATCTTTGTTATTCTGACTGCTTCCGCATTCCCGTGCATCCCAAAGCGTAGATGTGTTTCTTACCTGTAGAATGGCGTTAAGTAGAGCTCTCTAAGTTAACTGGTTCAGTTGTGATGATGATTTCATTGGAGATAACTTTATGGCAAAAACAGACACTTTACACTACTTTTCGATACTTAACAACAACATACAGGCACACACAAACAAGCGACGCACTCCTTCTTGTGGCCGGAGATGCGGGGCGTCGGTCCAGCCGGCTGTTGTTTACATGCGTCGGACCGACGCCTCGCACCAAGCTCACAGGCTTTCAACCACTGGGCGTTCAAGAGCCCTTCCGGGTAGCTCGGGTATGCTTTTTTATGGGCGTTCAAGAGCCCTTCCGGGCCTGATGGGTTAAACAGACGTCGCTGGTACAGAAAGGGTTAAGTGAGGAATTATTGTACTGTACTGTATAATCTATTTGTATTCACTGTACAGTACTCCAATATCAGGAAATACAGGAAATATGGCCAATTTTGATCCAATAGGCCTGTTGCGGATTTGGTAGCATGTAGCATCCAAGACTAACTTCACTACCTTATTTTACATTTGATATGCTTTAAAATAGCTTAAAACCCTAGTCTAATCTGTCCAAAATATTATCGGATAATATTCTAATCACCCATTATCTGTGCAGTAGGCTATTACAGTTTCTTACAGTTTCTTACAGTAGATCCTCTGGAAAAAGGCAAACTATGCCTGTGTATCCAGCTCAGTACCAGTGCTTGCACTGCTGCGGTCGTTCACGGTGTTGTATTAGGAAAGCTTAGGTTAGGTGAAGGGGTTACTGGTATTCTAAAGCTATAGTCTGTTCATTATAATTAAAGCCAAAATCTTGACCATTGACCTTTATAACTAGAAGAACGACTGAAGTAATCTAGCTAATATTTGTACAATTTGGGAAGCGTCAACCCGGGAATAGGTGTGGAAATTAAGAGCCTATTAGCTCCAGCCTTGTTTGAGTTACACAGGATAGGGGTCACGATTTATGTCCTACTGTATAGTAAAAGGAAAGTTAGGCTGCGAAACTATAACCTGTTTGTTTTCAGCTGACGGTAAATTGCCATGTTTCTAGCTTGATTACTTTGCTATTTCAAAGATGTTATAGCAAAATACAGTATGTTGTTAATAATGAAAACTTGGCCTTAATTATGACCCAGAAACATAGTAGTTTCAGATATTTAATTTGAGTACCGGTATCGAGAAATCTGTTACTAAGGGATTCAACTTACCATCAGCTGAAATAAAACGGACTATACCGGTATTCTAGGATAATTTTACTTGTACCGCAGATTCTCATATAGTGCTTTTACCTTGCAGGAATCAAATGTTGGTTTTGTAACAGTATGCTGGATCCATTCTGCAGCGACCCATTCGACAACTCCACGGCCAACCCCAAAGACTGCGCTATAGCCGAGGAGTTGCCTCACCTGCGCGGCGTGCCGTCTACCATGTGTCGCAAGATTAGAATGAAAAGTTGGTACCGTTGTTGTTAACTCTCTCTCTTTCTCTCTCTCTCTCGCTCTCGCTCTCGCTCTCTCTCTCTCTCTCTCTCTCTCTCTCTCTCTCTCTCTCTCTCTCTCTCTCTCTCTCTCTCTCTCTCTCTCTCTCTCTCTCTCTCTCTCTCTCTCTCTCTCTCTCTCTTATATGAACTGAACAGGCACTGGTATATAATTAGCTCTATTTAAGTTGACCAGTCGTACAACTAGGCCTACAGTAAATCTTTTTTTTCCTAGTAAACGGCCACTGGCGGTACAAGCGAGATTGCGCGCGACTTGGAGAGGCGGGGGTAGGGGGCGACTCGAGGTACTGCATCTACCGCTCAGGGACCTATAACATCCACATGGAGTACTGTACCTGTATAGATAAGGACGGCTGTAACCCCGCGCCCCACAACTCCCCCAGCGTCAGTCTCGTCACTGCCGCGTCTTCGTTCGCTGTGGTTCTGGTCGCCCGGGGTTTGCTGAGGTAGAGATCTTGTGTTGAGAGAAACCGGCCATCGTTATCTTTGGGAGCCATTTTGGTGCCTCAATTAGGGTACGAGTACCAATGCAGACGCAAAAATGGGCACTATTTTTTTTTATCGAGTTGCTTCTGTCAACCTATAACAGATTGAAAATTGGGGGTAGGGGGGGATATATAGCAAAAAGGCTATATTTTTAAAGCAAATCAACAATTTGTTTGTATCTCTTATTCTTTAAGAGAGAGAAGACAAATAAGAGATGCGTCTCCATTTTTTCACAAAACCATAAGGAGACGCCCCTGGACCTAAGGAGACGCAGGTATGTTTAAAACACAAAAACACACATAAAATGATATAAGTACTTACCTCTTGGGTACCAGAAAGAAAGCATGGTACTTTTGGTTGTAAGTTGACAATGCTAAAGCAATAAAACGGACTGACATAGGCCTTATAATATATATTATTAGAGAGACATAAAATATTACTAAACATACTAATTGCTCATTGTAGGCCAATAACAAAACAGTTTAGAGGATGCAGGGAAGTTATATATGTAACATTCATACTAATACGAGGTTTAAATCAAGCACCAGTCGCCAACCCGGGCATATTTGGGGAAAATAGGGATAGGAAATGGGCGGAGGGCCTGGAAATATAGTCTATTTTTTCATCACTAGGCTGACAGGGCCCACACAAACATTTGACTGCTGGCAAGAACATGCTTAATGTGATTTTGAATTGCTGAGGGGGTAAAAGGGGTGCGTCTCCTTAGGGCCAGCAAAAAATTCTGGAGGTCCAATAGAGACGCATTTTTCAAACTGTTGCCATACCTCACTGGTAGAAAGCCATTCTCCCCACTATGTATGGTGTAATTAGGGTCGCGTTTCCTTCACCCAGGATAAAAGAAAAGGTTATTATGTTTAATAATGTTAACAAAATAAACACACATTTACAAGGACCTAAGGAGACGCAACCCGGCTACCCTAAGCAGACGTGTGCGTCTCTATAAATGCGTCTCTATAGGGCCCAGGGTTCTAGTTAAGGCAGCTTCGTCAATGGTGAAGGAAACTCAACCTTATTTATACCAGACATAGAGGAGAGTATGCTGTGTTACCAGTGTGGTGTACGACCTGGCATCAATTTGAAAAAATGCGTCTCCATTGGATTTTACTATTTTTGCTGGACCTATGGGGACGCACCCTCACCCCCCTTCAGCCGTGCAAGTAAAAGCCTTTTGATCATGCAGTGTTATACTTCAACTCATGCACTATCAACCTGCAGTAATAGAAACTAGATTCAAATTAGGGAACTGTAAGAAATTTAGCTTTGAAAAAAAAAAAATCCTTAGGTTTTCGTAAGGAATTTGCGAAAACATGACATTTTTTTAGTTCATCTCATCTCACACAATAACATATGAAAATAATAAGCAGGTACTATGTGAGCATATTAGGTGATAGTTAAAGAATATTTTGGCCCACCATTCATGCATCTATCTACTCATCCTATGCCTGTGTAAGTTTTTTTGTTTCAAGTGCGTCTCCTTTGGGCAATGCGTCTCCATTGGTACTCGTACCCTATCTAAGAATGAGTTTTATTCTTTTTTATTTAACTCCTTCAATGCAGGTGATGTATTTTATATTTTATTCTAGCTGTATTTAGACGATTATATGCAGCTTAGGAATGATCTGTGGTAGCTATAATGATTAATTTAGTCTGTAGCCCTTTAATGGCTAGAGGCCCTTCAACTGAAAAAATCGTCTAGCAGCAGCCAGAATAAAATTATAAGGACATCAATAGTCCTTAAAGGGTTAGAATGTATATCCACAAACCAAACTGCATATCCTGTACAGTACCAGTATTCTTAAGGGGAGACTGGCCGTTTGTTTGATCTATTAATTAATTTATTCATATATTTTTTTAGTTTCCTCCCTAGACCTCCATCAAGCTTAGAAAAACACCTAGACCCTCCTTCAAGATAAATTTGTACATTTTTCGGTAGAAAAATGTCTCGGCCAAAGGCCGGTTTCCTCTTAAAATTTCAGGCTCGCTATCACTCGCCAGGAAATAATCAACACTTAAATGGCTCGAAAGGTCTTAAAATTGACAACGAAATGGGGCGAAAGGTGTTAAAATCGCCAAACTAATGGGCCGAACGTCTTATATTCTCAAAACTAGTGGGGCTAAACATTAGGGAGAAGGGGGTCCAGAAAAAACGGTCTGCCTCCCATTAAATGTGTATTATGGGTATGGAGATAATTGAGTGCAAAGAGAGGAAACTATCACCAGTGGTACCAAGATGGCGGAGGTTGGCCGATCTCTGTTATTATAAGATCTCTATGCTGAGGTAGGCTAATTCTTTCAGGAGCTCACAACCCATTCTGTCCGATTTTGGTGAGATAAGCTCAAGTGTTTTCCATCATTGGTGGATTTAAAGCAAGTGTGGAGTATTCTTGGGTATTTTAAACATAGTCCATCCAGGTATTTGTGATATATTACATGTGGGGTTATTGAGTAGTCAATAGCTCCAGTATCTATAGGGTAGACAGCCGATATGAAGGCGCTGGTTTCTCGTTTACATTCCATTAGAGTTTGAATTTGTCTGCCTAATATTTATGTTCTTATTGTTATCGAGTCTTCAACCCCCTGCAGCTATCTGTGAGGTAACTTATTGGCAGAAAAATAATTTTGGAGAGCTAATTATGAGATTAGGAAATGTTTATCAATTAATACTGTACTAAGCGGCATCTTAAGAGCCTGAAAGGGTTAATTACAAAGTTTGACAATGTTGACAAATAATATAAAAGTTTCACTTTTGGATTCTCACTTTGCATACTATCATAGTAAGTCTATAATATCTGACAATTTATTGATTCCCCAGCTAAACAAATAAATGAGGAATGTGCCCGGGTATATAGATCGATAGAAGTTTTGAATCTCACAATTTATAATCATACGGTATATAGGCTACTGGTACTTTTTTTTTTTTTTTTTTTTTTTTTTTTTTTTTTTTTTTTAAATTTACAGAATAGTACGTTACTATACCCTGTTCCAAGTAGATCCCGGTAGTCCATAAATCGTGAACCCAACCTCTATAACTCGCAAACAACTACAGTAATCAAGCTAATATTTCTACTATTTTGGAAGGGTCAGCCAGGGAATAAGTGTGGAAATTTACAGGCCATTTGTTCTAGCCCATTTTGAGTTACAGAGGTTAGGGTTCATGATTTCTGACCCACCTATTTGGACCAGGGAATAGGTAGGTAGTGCTTTATGACAAGTATATGATTAGTTTATATATTATAACAAAAAACTAGTGTTATCTCATGTATTTTATGCTAAATTTTATAACTTGATAATTTGATACCGGTAGCTCTATACTGTACATTGAAGTTATGAATGTATTAGTATAAGATTTTTTTACATAGCCTTGTAGATATTGCAGGTCTGTCTATAGTATAGTAACACATTAACCCCTTGAGGATTATGATGCATTTTAGCAGTCTAGTTTGCCTATCATTAGACAATTTTAATCAGATTAAGAAAGATCTGTGGGACTCGGCATAATTGAGTTGCTTTTGACCCCTTGGATTCCTTTAGGTTCTTCCTAAAACACATAAATATCGTCTAATGATAGCCAAAAATAATCTGCTAAAATGTGTCATAATCCTCAAGGGGTTAATATATTCTAACAATTTTTATTTTGTTTTGAAGGGTGGAGTTTTGAAATACATTTTTATTTATTAATATTTTTTTTTACAGTACAGTACTTGATAATGTAAGGTTATCAATTTTGACACTTATTGTTTTTATTTGGACTAATGCTAGACTATTTTACTCACATGGAAAATTTCTGCAAACTCCCAGAATACACTGTTTTGTTTGTTTACCTTTCTACATGAGGGGTATACAAACACATGCTGGTATACTCGGTTAGCGGTACTTAGCTTATCTGATTTTAGACCACGGCATATCTTAGCTACTGTTTTCCTTATTCAAACTATTTGACATTACCCAATGACGATATACTCAGATATGTAGATAAAACCAAAGAACTAGGCATTTCAAACTACCGGTATGTACCATAACCGAGCGCCCCCACAGAACCCTCCCTGCCGACCACAATAAAGCCTGGGTGACCGAAGCCACTCCCTGGCGGGGAGCTGAGGAGGGTGCTGTGGGGGCGCTCAGTTATGGCCTTGGCCTTGCTCGGGGCCTTGGGGCTGTTCGGCCAGGCAGCTTGAGGAACAGCAACAACAAGAACCGGTATGTACCGTACACTGGCAACAGGTGAGGGGCATTGTGTGTCAGGGTGTCAAACCGGAGCAATTTTTTTTTGAACACTTGACTACTTCCTTTAACGTGACGATAGTGCGTTGTTATATGTGCGATTGGTTTGCTTGGGAAACAGATTAACTTGCTCATGTAGTGATGTACACCCTATGTGGTGGATTGTGTTCTTTTATTTAATAATTTTCATTTTAGTAAGCGTTGTTTCCACATAGCGATTTTGATAATTTAATTTGACTTTATATTGTCCTTGTCCCAATTTTGGTTTGTTTAGTTTGCAAGTTTTACATTTTAATATGAAAAGAAGTATAAGAAAATTAACATAAAATAACAATGTTTTGGCCATTGTGTCACTACCAAAGACATCATTTGAACTATAAACCACTATTTTATCTTTTGCATACACAATTATATGGTAAAACTTGCAAAATAAACAAACTAAAATTTGGACGACACAAAATAAAGGCAAAACAAAAAATCAAAATCGCTATGTGGAAATAACGTTTAATAGAATTGACTGGAAATAAAGGACTCGGCTTTCGTTTGACACCCTGGTGTGTGTGGCAGCTATCCTTTGCTTTGGATCCACCGACTCTGTGCTGGCTTCTCGCTTGGAGACGGTAGTGGTCTCTGTAAATGGACTTCCAATATACCATGGGTGTATACATCTGTGTAGGTCTGGAACTATGGATACATGTGGTAGGCATCGAGCTTAGTTATTGGAACAGCCAAAAACACTGCAGAACCTATACCCTGTTCCAAATTAACCGGCCAAAACTCTTGAACATTAACCTCTATAACTCTCAAATGGCTAGAGTAATAGAGCTAATATTTCTACCATTCGGGAAGGGTCAGCCAGGGAATAGGTGTGGACATTTACAGCCTATTTTCTCTAGCCCTTTTTTAGTTACGGAGGTTAGAGTTCACAATTTCTGGCCTACCTTTTTGGAACAGAGTACAGTATAGGCATTTTGATACTATAGACTGCATGCGGCAAGCGAATGTCCAACGTCATCGGTAACGCGTCTATGGCAGTTCTATGTAGCCCTCCAAGTGGTGGGCAGTGATATCATGAGAGTCCGTTCCATTTGAAATTATCTCTAGAACTCGGGGGTAAAAACTCATGATGATCCCTCGGATTTGCATAAAATTGTCTAATGATAGTCCCAAATATATAATAATAATGATGTTATTGTGTTCAAAGGGTTTACATATATTATATTGAATTAATTTGTTGTATAATGGACTAGATAGCGACTTTTTATTTTCTAATGAATTTTTCCAATGTGGTATACTGTATATTATAGCTATGAACAGGACTTGAACCTATGCAGGAACCTAGTCCTAGCTATTGTAATTGTTGCCAAATTAACATTGTACTGTACATTTTAATTTTAATTTAAATATTGTATTTAATACGACTTTTTGAAGTTACGTCTGAGGAGGCGGTTAGGGATCAAGAGTATCAGTGATGAGATGCGTACAAGCTTAGATAGTTTGGGCATTTGGAGAGGGTGGATGAACTAAGTTGGTTGAAATTATACAAGTCCATGAATGTGGAGAGAGCTGCACCATGGGGCAGACCAAGAAAGACGTGGGATCAGACCTTACAGTCTGATCTTGAATTTAAAAGCGGACAAGTGAGGCAGCTCTGAACAGGGCTGCCTGTAGCGCCGCCATTAGGACATGAGACTGGAACCGCAATTCGTGTGAAGTACTCGATCTTTTTATTCATGTTGTTGTATCTATAGACTATCATAATATTACAGTACACTGTACTATGTTTGAGGAATGTATTATCGATATTCAGTATTTAATGGGCATTATTTACAGTGTGAGAAGAAAGCACATTGTCCCACTCATTTTTTTTCTCAATTTATATTACCAATTATAGTTGACCAGCTTGATAACAGTCTCGTAACTTGATCTACCTTCATTTTATTTTCAATATTAATTATAAAAGATCCCCGACACATTACGAGAATAAAATTAACAATCCTAAATTTCTGTAAAAAGCCCTAGTGTGGCTCTGGATTCACTTGACAGTAGGGTAGTGTTGTTGAGTTTATCTAGGACTGTACACTAAATACTTGGGGACATTATGCTAGGTACTTGATTATTTTCTAAGATTTAGAGTACAATACTTATTTATTTATTTGTATTTATTTTATGATAATTTTTATATATTTATTAAATTGTTGTGGATTGGTTGAATGCCATAATGTATGAGAATTATCCCTTTCCTTACCTCCCTGAAGTAGAATCTCCCTTACGTATATCTTCCTTGTGTTCTATTGGCAGCGGACAAAACATTAGCACTCTTACTAGGCAACGAAATGGCACTGCCACCTGCTTGCTTTGCTAGGCCAACACAACTAGCAGGCATGAGAGATTGATAGCTTGACCTAACAGAGCGAGCGATGAAGGTTTGAAAGATTGTGTTCGCCCTGTTTCCACACTAACTGACCTTATTTCATTATTTTTGTGTTAGCTATGAGGTAACAATCTCTAGCAGTTATTAATTCTTAATTTAATATATCCAAACCTTATGAGAGTCACCTACTCAACGAGACAGAGAAAAGGGCGAGGGAACGCGGAAGTGGTCCCGGGCCCTAAGCATTGGAATTTAAATGTTTCTGTTCGAGCTTTGTCTCGAGTCAGCTATGGGGTATGTGCTTGAGTACTGTATAAACATTCATACCTATGAGAGTCGCGTAATGTGATTCAGTGGTCTGGTTTAACTACCGTATTAAAATTAAAATGTAAAACTTGCAAACTAAACAAACCAAAACTGGGACAAAGACAAAGTCAAATTAACTTATCAAAATCGCTATGTGAAAACAGCGCTTACTAAAATAAAATTTATGAAATAAAAGAACACAATCCACCACATAGGGTGTAAATTACTACATGAGCAAGTTAATCTGTTTCCCAAGCAAACTAATCGCACACATAACAACGCACTATCGTCACGTTCAAGGAATTAGTCAATTTGGGAAGTCCGGGACGTTCTGGTAAATTTTACTAAACTCTGCATGAATATAGAAACTACATGTCAAATGTCAAAATGTTCTATTTATTGGATGTCGTGCCTGTCCCTCTGGCATGTTGCCACAAATAATTGGTGACTACACAACAGTGTTGCCAATTTAGCTCCTCTCCTGCTAGATCTACCGCGAGCCGTGGCATGGTCGGTAGCTCATCTGACTGCTGATCAAAGGGTCGGCAGTTTGATACCACCCCGTGCCATTGGTTGTTGTTGTTCCCCAAGCTGCCTGACCGAACAGCCCCAAGGCCCCGAGCAAGGCCAAGGCCATAACCGAGCCCCCCCTCAGAACCCTCCCTGCCGACCACAGTAAAGCCTGGGTGACCGAAGCCACTCCATGGCGGGGAGCTGAGGAGGGTGCGGAAACGCCCGGGAAACCAAAGACCCACCCAGGGCCCTGTGTCCTTCAGCAATTATGAAGAGAAAGTTGAGGGGCAAAGGAAAAATGTGACTCTTTGGCTTCCAATCTTGGTAGATTGGGAGGTCAATCCACTGAAGAGACGCTCAGTTCTCACTCTGATAGACCAGCCCATCACCACATGACTAGAACCCAATCCTCACAGCATCAGCTAGGAAAGGCCCTAGAAAGCCGCCTTTGGCGGGGGGATAGCTCCCCTATTTCAACCCCTTTCGGGGTTGGGCACCCGCCATTGGTAGACGTCAATAGTTTGGACACTCAGGTCTAGCGATTTGTGGCAATGTTCAATGAAGTCCCTGCCACATTAACAAGGGCAAGCCCTAGCCCTGTCAATCAAAGGAGTGTACGGTGTTAAAAAAAAATCATCATCCAGAGGTATTTAAAAATATTTATTCTAGCATTACAGTATTCTGGATATTGGAGCCATTTTGAGCGATACTCTAGAGATTGTAGCAATATTTTAGTAATTTTCGGCAATTATTAACTATCTAGCGGCCTTCTAGCGATTTTTGAGAAAGAATCTATCAGTAATTTGTGTTCTTATTTGGTAATCATGTGTCTGAGGGTATTTTTATAGATAACTAATATTTATACATGAACCATTCTCTTTACACAACTTTTTGTACGTATATCTTTCCTTTATTATTAATATTTGTTTTTCTTTTATATTATTTATAACTACAGTACAATAATATATGTAGCCTATACTCTATTTTTTGTCTTGGTGGATATTTGAATTTTAATCCCTTGGCAGCTGATTTCTCAATAGATAGATAGAAAATCAGAAACTATTATGTCGCTCCATCATAATATTAATTAACAAGTTTCATAATTAACCACATAATTAGCTGTAAAAACATTTTAATATCCAATTAATTAAGATAGGGACCACTCAATTGCACGCCAGTTTAAAAATAATAGACTATAGTCGTAAAGTGAACCCTCTATCCCAAAAAGTTATCGATGGATTATCATGCCTCTATCCCAAAAAGTTTTTGATGGATTTCCATTAAATTTGGTGGACATTGAGGTAGTGTGTCAAAGGTGGAGGCATGCACTCTACCGTGTGCCTCTCTAGTATTATTGAGCCATTATAGATTGACAATGTACACTCGCTCCAAGAAGTATCTGCACCCCTATGCTGATCATCTGGTGTGTACAGCTTGGTAGGGTTGGCACCTCTGCCTGCAACTATATCCATGTGTCAGAGACGTTCATCTCTGACACATGGATATAGTTGCAGGCAGAGGTGCCAACCCTACCAAGCTGTACACACCAGATGATCAGCATAGGGGTGCAGATACTTCTTGGAGCAAGTGTACATAGCACAAGCATTCCAGTATTACCGGTGTGTGATAAGATCCGTCCAAAACCTGTCTTGCCTTACTAATAATGTATCTTATATTTTAACCCCTTATTGGCGGCGCTCGACTTAAGTCGTGCACCAATTTGCAGCAAGTTAGGAGCATTATTAAGGCATTTAACCTGACAAGCGCGATATGACAGTAGGTGCTAGGGTAGTTATTTGTGCATTTCTAGCCCTGGATTCTGACAGAATTCGTTATATTTACAATATAAACCATTATTTGTTTTCGGTATGCTTTTATTTTACATATATGATGTATATATGAACCTTCAAGAGTGCTAAAATAAGTGGGAAAAGCATTTGGGTGGTGAAAAACGAAGATATTGGCCACCCGGTCATAATCTCAGGCGAGAGAGAGAGACAGGCAGCCTTCCCCTCTCGCTGTCTGGGAGTCAACTGAGGAGAGCGGGGCGGTGTGTGCCGGTGTCTGGGTGTTGCATAACGATCTTTTATGCAACCCACTTGTGCTACATTATCGCGGGAGAGAAAAATAACCGATAAATGATGATAATAAGAGGAAAAATAGGTGATAATTGAGGAGGGGAGGGAGGGGGGAATAAGGTGGGGAAGGAGGGGAGGGGGGTGGGTGAGATTTACATGGATGAGTACTGGAGGGGAATTATCTCACCTAGAGACAAATTCCTTTGTTTTGATAGGCCCTTTTTTTTTATGGAAGGCTTTTTTTATGGTCCTGCTTCCGTGAGGCCTATCGCGTTCCCTATAGGAAGCCTTCCGTGAGGCCTATCGCGCTTGCCGGGTTAAAGGGTTAAAATCGATATTTTAACCCCTTATTGGCGGCGCTCGACTTAAGTCGTGCACCAATTTGCAGCAAGTTAGGAGCATTATTAAGGCATTTAAAGGGTTAAAATCGAGTGCAAATGGCCGGGAGCGCAGCGGGCCAGACAGCCGACTCCCAGGGCTTACCGCCGCCCATTAACTCATGTTCCCTGTGTTCTCGAGAGGCGTCAGTGTAGCCAGTAGTGAGCATAGCTGGGAAAAATATACCGCTATACGCTAAACTCCCATGTTCGTGGCATCACTGCAAGAGAACCACGAGTGCTACGTAGCTCGTTCTGGTCTCATTTTGAAGCTTTTAGCGCCTAGTTTTTTGCTGAACACATTTCTTTTCATGCAGATACTTGATTGATCATTCAGGAGGGCCTGAATATGCCCAAATGAGCCCAAAACACCCCGCTAGACAAGGGTTAAAGGTTTACAGGCACAATATTAAATAAATTATTAATATAGTTTAATTACAGACAAACTCAATAGTTCACTGACAACCTTGACTTACAATTCCAGCCGGACGGCTGGCTAACTTGTTTAAAATACTAATTACGTTGCATGTAGTGAAAGGGTTAATGGAGGCAGCACAGGTGGAGTGAGAATGAGATATGCACTAGTATAAAGCCAATTAACTTCAGCTATCATCATCTTGGGTGAGGGCTGGTCGTATCCAGTAAGGTTTGGCATCCTCTACCCAACCTTAGCCATTTATCTGTCTGTCTATTTTTACTGTCCAACTTTACCTTCTTTGGGCAGGGGGCTAGGAATCCTCCTCCACTTGTAAAATTCACGTACTAGACAAGACATGGTATGGGGCGAGACAACGCGAAACTGGTCCCGGACCCTAAGAATTGGAACTTTGAATGTTATTTCTGTTCAGGCTCTGTCATATCGTACATAATTATACATACATCATCATCTTGGGTGCTGGGGGCCAGGAATCCTCCTCCCCTTGAAAAATTCACCTACTAGGTGAGACAGAGAAAGGGGCAAGGGAACGCGAGCGTGGTCCAGACACCCTGTTTCGAGTCAGCCACCCCCAACTATGGGATATGTGCCTGAGTACAGTTCTGATAAGCGATAATGAATGGGAGTTGCAGGGCCTGGTAAATGGGTTTGGAACAGTGTGCGAAAAACGGAATCTGAAGGTAAATGCGGGGAAGAGCAAGGTTATGGTCTTCGAAATGGGTGAAGCCACAGAATGTGAGGTGAAGTTGAACGGTCAGGCTATGGAGATTGTCAGCTCATTTAAGTATCTGGGCAGTGTGTTGAGTAAAAATGGGATTTTTTTTTTTTTTTTTTTTTTTCTATGTGAATGAGGGAGGCAAAAGGCATAACTGCCTATAGCGAGTGCCTCCCCCATAGTTGAAAGAGTGACAGGGCCAAAATCAAGGGACGTTCGAGCCAAAATGCCTGGACACACGGAGTTTGAAGCAATTTAAGTCATAGGAAGAGGGAAAGACTGATTCTGGGAGAGAGTTCCAGAGCTCAGATGTTGAGTAGAAGAAAGTTTGAGAGTAACGTTTCACTCTTGGGTTGGAGAGTTGCACAGAGTAGGGGTGGGATTGAGTTGCAAGACGGGTACCACGTGCCCTACGTAAAGGAGGTGGTATGCACTGGGATAGCTCTGAGGAACACTGATTATTATAGTATTATAGTATTACTATGGATGAAGAAGTGCGGGAGAGGGTTGTAGGAACGCTGAAAGCAGTAACAAGAAATAGGGTGGTCAGTATGGAAGTGAAGAAGTCCTTGCATGACAGTGTGGTAATCCCGACATTGACTTACGGAAACGAAGCATGGACGTTTGAGAAGAGACTCAGACCAAGAGTGAGAGGGGTGGCAATGACTTACTTGAGAAGTGCGTGCGGAGTTACATGGAGGGATAGACAGACAAATGAGGAAGTAAGAAGGAGGTGTGGTGTGGAGGTAGATGTGCTGGAAAGTGTGAAAAGGAACCCCTTATGATGTTTCTGCCATATGGAACGTATGGGAAGCGAGAGAATGACTAAGAAGGTGTACGAGAGTGAGGTTGAAGGACAGAGAGGGAGAGGTAAACTGAAAGAGAGGTGGAAGGATGGAGTGGGGAAGTATATGGATGAAGGCGGTGCTGGTTGGGAGGAGGGGCGTCGACTGACTGGGGACAGAGGTGCATGGGGACGGTTCGTTCGTGGCCACCCCATCGGGGATCAAGGCATCAGGCAATAGATAGATAGATAGACATACATACATACATCATCTTGGTACTATATAAGCAATGTTACTACCACCTTCAGCTGATTAGTATTCAACTTAGACAACCCCATCTGAGCCGTTACAATGTATGTCATGGAAAACTACGCTAAACTATTGAATGTTTTTAATTCGTTCCTAAGCTAAATATATTAACTGAAGGTAGCTAAAACACTATAAAGATATCATATGGTTAGAATTTTGGTATTTCTTTGTATGAATTGTTGACTAAATTATTTGTTTTTTACATTGTTCACCTATACCAAGATATTTATCAATTTGGATAATTTGTGTCTATTTTTGTAACTTTCTTGTTAATTATTTTACAAATTTTTTATATAATAATCGACAATGTATTATTTTGTATAAGCATGTTCAATGTACAGTATACTGATTTACTAACAAAAATGACAGACATAGAGTTTGCTTTGACCTTGCTTAGTAATATTTAAGTTTACAGCAATTTAAACACATACATTTTAAGGATAAATAAAACCAGATACAGTATATCTATTGATCTACTGTATTATGGAAATTATATACATACCGATATATTGTTGCATGTAAATTACTACCACGCTATAATCAATTTTATTATATAGGCCTACTGTCTTGATGGTGTAATGGTTAGAGCGTGTAAGTTTTGTATGTGATATCCTTTGTTCGAATCCTGGGAGAATCACATGCTTTCATTAAATTCATTTGGGGTGTTATTGGTGTTAAGAATGATGTTAAAAATAATATGACTAGAATAGAGACATAAGGTATATCATCATCAATATGACGCCCCGCTTCCAGAGGAAACGCCTCAAAAGGGATGGCCATGGCAGAAAGTGCCTCCAGGCTCCCTGACATGCCTCCACTGACCCACTCCACAGTGCCATTTTCACTAAGTGGAGTACTGTATGACCCTTAGCACTGAAGGAGCAGACCCAGAGCAGTCCCTCACCCGGATGGCAGTTCCACCAAAGTTTTGCTATTTTATTTACCCCGGTGGGGCCCTGGCTGGAAGCATACCAAGCACAGGAATTTTTCTGTAGATAGGAACCATTGGTCCACTGCTCCAGAAGCTGATTGCACCACCAAAATGGCGGGCAGTTGGGTCGCCGCATCCCTACGCCAGAGAGGTATAAAGTATTTAATGTACTCCAAAGCAAGAGCCGGTATGGTTCATTCATCAACATGTGTGTATCATTGGGAAATAGATGCTCGAGTACTTCTATGCTATCAGAGTCCATTTAAAACTGCCTCGCATAATATTATAGTATTATATTTTGCTAAATCGTTATTTCTACATACTGTAGTGATATTGATAAGTTCTATTGTCTTTATATTGTGTTGTTCCTGTTTTGGTTTGTTTATTTTGCAAGATTTACATTATAATATGTAGTATGAGCCTCGGGTGGATGGGACTCGTTAGCCTTGGTCGGCAACTCATCTAGGGGAGACAACCTTATACAAATCCGGGTGGATGGGACTCGTCAGCCTTGGTTGGCAATCTGTCTAGGGGAGTAAACCTGATACAAATCCGTACTGCTTACCTAAGGGTAAGGCAGGTTAGTGGATGGATTAGCCGAACACCACTAGAAAAATAGTGCTAACAAGATGCACAGAGGGCCTCGGAGTCGGACGGATCCTAAATTGAGTGGTCAATCCTGTAAGTCCTTCACTAAACTGGCTCGGGTTGTCCCTCTCACAGGGAATAGGTCCGCTTGGGGGCATTCTGTGTATGGCCACCCTCGTAAGGGGAGTAAGGCGTCCGGCAATAGATAGATAGATAGTATGAGCCTTGATTTCTGTCAAAAGTAATATTTTATGTTTTTATATTGTGCTGTTTCTGGTTTTAGTTTGTTTGCAAGTTTTAATCTTGCGCATTGTATTTTTATGTATAAGATCACAGAGAGAAACAGAACTATAGTGTTTTTTTTCCAGCTAATGGTAAATTGCTATCTCGCCATCATGATTACTTGGCTATGACTAAGATTATGTAGCAAAATTTGTTGTTAATTATGAAATCTTGGCAACAATATGACGTAGAGACACAACGGTATCATATTTGTCCACTAAGAATCGACAAATAAAATGCTAAGGGATTCAATTTAACATTAGCTAGAAGAAGAAAAAACAGACTATAATGTGGGCAACTGTAGGCTACATCAATCCGGGAGTATAAGAGGCCTACCGAGGTCCGCGGTGGAAGTTTGGTGTGGAGTATAACAGGCTTTCCGAAGTGCGGGGGTTAAGGGCATGTCTTTAAATCAGCAGAACCTAAAGAAATCATGCATTGTCGGAAGATCGGCGGGGTGTACGTTTCTTCCTTTATAGCCAAGTTTATTGTATGTATGTTCTCCAATTTGTGTGTTTCTGGGACAGGGATGGTGTACTGTGCTATGCTCATGAGTTTCCTGTATCCCAAAATTAAACAAAAAAAGCCAATGGATTAAATGCATTAAGGGGAGATTTTTAATTTCCTCGCTAGACCTCCATTCCACCCCCTAGACCCCCTTTCGAGATAAATTTGTATATTTTTCGCTAGAAAAATTTACTGGCCAAAGGCCAATCCTATTTAATTACAGGCTCGCTATTGCTCGCCAGGAAAAAATTGACTCTTAACCCTCAGTACCCGGTTGGGCTTCCAGCAGCCCATAACAAACTCGCGCTGTGGGACCCAGATGGGCTTCTGAAAGCCTATTAAGTGTGGTTTGAAAGCCGTGCGTCGAACCGTATGTAAACAAAGCCAGTCGGAGCAACGCGCACTTTCAAAATCAAGAAGGAGAAGTCGGAGGTTTGTTGATGTCTGCTAAGACGAAATTAGTGTACAAAGGAGTACAAAGGAAATCAACCAACAACAGGTCTAGTGACCCTTCTAGGCTGCTTGTCCTCCAAAACACTGAGGATCAAGTGTCCAAACAGTGGTTTAGAGTGGGTAAGGGAACATTGGAAACGGAACTACTGCCCTGGAACTAATGTCCGTGGCAGGACTAGGAAGTTAGTAGGGGACATATGGGTTAGTAACTGAGGGGAGGATAAAATAAAGTTATTCATTTACAAACGCAGTCAGTCGCGGGTTTGATGCGAGATGTTTGTCTAGGTGGAGTTTAAATGAATCAACGGTGCTGCAGTCTATAACGTCTCGGGGAAGCCCATTCCACAAGTTGACAACTCGATTGAAGAAGAAATTCTTAGATTCGTGTGAGTTAAAAGATTTACCAATATAAATGTCAATACAGTGTCTATAAATCTGCGCTCTCCACTCATGATTCCTCTTTGGTTCAAACCCTTGAGCCTCATATCCCTTCTGTTGACCCTAAACCTTCCCACCCTCCTCGTCGGCCCAAGCGGAAGTTTGTGCCAAACAATACTCTGGTACATTTTGACACCCTCTTTGGTGCTGATAACTGGTCTCGGTTTCTAGTCATAAAATCTGATGGCCCTATTACAGGGGCAAGATTAGAGAACCTCCTCCTCACCACGCATGCGTCATCGGATTTATCGTTCCGTTCCGTAGGGCTCAACGAGTGGGTGGTCGAGGCAACCACTCGGGCTCAGTCTGAGGCATTTCAATCACTTGCCGATTTAGATGGTGTGATTGTTACTGTCACCAAACACAATACTTTGAATTTCATCTAGGGCACTGTAATTCTGCCCCCTCTCTTGACAATGAAGGCCTCCCTGATAAGTCCATCCTCTTATCTTCTCTGCATTTGAGGTATCCTAACGTCCATGATGTGGATGTTTACACAATCCCGAACAAACATGTTCCAACCCAACCTCTCCGCATTGCCCGTATAAAGTTTGAAGGCAGTACTCTACCTGCGTTGTTAATCCAGGAGCTGCGGGAAGACTCATAAGAGTTTCCCCGGGCGACTGTGGGAAGACTCTTAAGATCCTGGGCCTACAAAAATCCATTTTAAAACACCCCAAAAAATTTTTTTTTTTTTTTTTTTTTTACTTTTTTTTTTTTTTTTTTTTTTGCCCCTGGGCCATGCCAAATATCACTCCTCCACATCCCCTCCTTCCCCACTTCCCCCCCCCCCTCCTTCAATTATCACCTATTTTCCCTGTTATTCCCTTATTCTGTGGTCTATTTTCGTGCTAACATTAGCGAGTTGCTAGCAGGGCGTTGTCATCAGTGTTACCAAGCGTGGGAATTAGGGGAGAAGTCCGGAAGAGAATTGAGAGGTACCTCCAGTGTCTCTCAAAGCTTCGTGAGTGGAAGGTTGGCTCACACTCAATCACACACACTCGCTTTCATTTTGCGATTTTGACCAGCCAAACACTGTTTCCACTTGTTTTATTGTTCTATCTATCTATCTATTGCCTGACGCCGTGATCCCCGAAGGGGTGGCCACGAACGAACCGCCCCCATGCACCTCTGTCCCCAGTCAGTCGACGCCCCTCCCCCCAACCAGCACCGCCTTCGTTCATGTAGTTCCTCACTCCATCCTTCCACCTCATATTCGGTCTACCTCTCCCCCTCTGTCCCTCCATCTCGCTCTCGTACACCCTCTTAGTCATTCTCTCGCTTTCCATACGTTCCATATGGCCGAACCATCTCAAGTTGTTCCTTTTCACACTTTCCAGCACATCTACCTCCACACCACACCTCCTTCTTACTTCCTCATTAGTCTGTCTATCCCTCCATGTAACTCCGCACGCACTCCTTAAGTAATTCATTTCCACTGCTCTCACTCTTGGTCTGAGTCTCTCAACCAACGTCCATGCTTCGCTTCCGTAAGTCAGTGTCGGGATTACCACACTGTCCTGCAAGGACTTCTTCACTTCCATACTGACCACCCTATTTCTTGTTACTGCTTTTAGCGTTCCTACAACCCTCTTCCCCTGTTGTACCCTCTCCTGCACCTCTTCATCCATAGTCCCATCTTTACTCAACACACTGCCCAGATACTTAAAAGAGTTGACGATCTCCATAGCCTGACCGTTCAGCTTCACCTCACACTCTGTGACTTCACCCCTTTCGAAGACCATAACCTTGCTCTTCCCCGTATTTACCTTCAAATTCCGTTTTTCGCACACTGTTCCAAACTCATTTACCAGACCCTGCAACTCCCATTCATTATCACTCATCAGAACTGTATCATCCGCAAACAGCAGTATACTGTAGGTAGCTTCCACTCAATTCCCTCCCTTTTCAGCGATACACCAACATCCACTGCTCTTGATAGTATTTCTTTCATAACTCCATCCATATATACAGTAAACAACCACGGGGACATCACACACCCCTGTTTCAAACCAACATTCAGGTCAAAGAACTCGCTCTGCTCACTCTCCACACGTACTGCCGCCTTTGCACCCTCATACATGCTCTTCACTGCTTTCAGCAACTTGCCCTCTACTCCGTATATTCTAAGTACTTTCCACAAACCTTCTCTATCCACTCTGTCATAGGCCTTCTCCAAGTCCATAAAGGCAACATATACCTTTTGTTTCTTCTCCAGATACTTCTCCACAACACAATTCAGGGTAAAAATCTGATCTACACATCCTCTTCCCTTCCTAAAACCTCCCTGCTCGTCGCCTATCCATTTCTCCGTTCTCACTCTCACTCTCAATCACTACCCTACTGTATACCTTCCCTACTACGCTTAGAAGACATATTCCTCGGTGGTTACCACACACTCCTCTTTCCCCTTTGCCCTTATATAGGGGGACTATTATGCCAGTCTTCCAGTCATCGGGTGCACTCCCCTTCTCCCATGCTAGTTTGCACATTTTCCATACCCATTCTATCACTATCTCGCCACCATACCTCAACATTTCCCCACACTCCATCTGTTCCTGGTGCTTTCCCCAACTTCACTCTTTTCATGGCTTCCCACACTTCTGACCTCCTGATCCCCACCTCCTCCTCCACTACTTCTCTTCTTCTCCCTCCCATACCATATCCAGCTATGTTTGCTGGCTCTTCATTCCTTTCATTTAGCAACTCACTGAAGTACTCCCTCCATCTTTCGACTCTCTCTTGCTTCTCGGCTAGCATTCTCCCATTCTTATCTTTCACACCCTTACTGTTTCCCTTGCTACCTTCCCTAACTTTCTTGACTTCTTTCCAGAACAGTTTCTTACTCTCCCTCCATTTTACACTCAGATTCCTTCCAAATTCCTCATCTACTCTTCTCTTACTTTCCTTCACTACTCTCTTCACTACCCTCTTACTCTCCACGTACCTTGCTCGTTTCTGTCTCTCGGAATCTTCATTCCCTCTACTACCCAACCACTCTCTATATGCTTTCTTCTTTTCTTCCACAGCTATTCTTACCTCTTCTGTCCACCATGCTGTACCTTTCACTCCCCTCCCTCTTCTCCTCACTCCACACACCTCACATGCTGCACAGATCTCATCCTTAAACACCTTGCTCATCTCCTCCACTTCCTCCATAACTTCCAGGTCGAACCCACCTAGTCGTCTTTCCACTGCTCTCCTGTACTCCTCCCTGACTTCCTCCGCCTGCAACCTCTCCACCCTCCTCACCATTCCACCCTCCTCTCGCCTCCCTCCCGCTCTCCTCACCCACTTCTTTTGTATCCTAACCTTAGCTACCACTACATAATGATCAGACAGACCCCCTCCAATACCCCTATACACCCTAGCATCCATCACAGATTTCTTCATTCGTTCATCCACACATACATAATCAATCAATGACTTTCGTTCCACCACTGTCTTATCCTTCATCGTCAACATCCGTTTCCACGTGTACCTGTGGATCATTCTGTGTCGGAAGAAGGTGTTGGCTATCCACAGCCTCCTCCCCACACATACGTCCACAAGTGCACTACCATTCCCATTCACCTCTGATGGTACCCCCCACCCTCCCACCACTCCCTCAACTTTCCTATCACCCACCTTACCATTCATATCCCCAATCAGAAATATTCTTTCGTTCTTGTCAAACTTCTCCAGGCACGCCTCCACATTCATCCAGAACTCCTCTTTCTTTCTTTCAAGTATATCCTCTGTCGGGGCATACACGCATACAATCACCCACGTTTGTATTCCTACTTTCATTCTCACCCACACAATCCTTGAACCCACAGACCCATACTCTCTTACACATTCCTTCCATTTGCTACTTACAAACAAACATGCACCTTCTCTCGCTGTTCCTTCACTCACTCCAGCACACACACCCATTCCACACTCCCACTCTCGCACATCTGAACCTTTCCATTTGGTCTCTGTCATTCCACATACATCCAGCCTGGCATTCACTAACACCTCCAGAACCTCTCTCTTTTGTGCCATCATTCATGCCACTAACATTCCACGTAGCCATTCTCAGAATGTCCGAAGGCATGTCCTTAGTCGGTCGTGGTTCGTCAACGTTGGTTCCGTCCGCATCCGAGGCTGTTCGTTCGTTTTTCTTTGCTTAGATATTTTTTCCGGGTGGGGGTCGCAAGCCCACCGACCCAACCTCTTTAGTCGCCTCTTACGACACGCAGAAGGCTGGTTAATATCTTCATATTAATGGTAAAATAGGCGCATATGAATAAGTATTAACGATATTTATGGTAAAATAACGATGTTAGTGATGGGAACAGCTCAAATACGTGCGCACAGGCGTGTGGTGTCTCATAACCCCCATGCGCAGCCGAGAGGTTAAGAATCGAAGGCCAGAGACGAGAAGTGAGACCATACGTCCCCAGACCTCTCCAGTGTCTGTGCTGTTCCTCCTTTGGCCATACCAAGCACAACTGCAAGAAAACCGAGGTATGTGCCTACTGTGGCTCTACCGACCACCCCACCCGTTGGAATTGTGGCCCTCCACACTGTGTTAACTGCGACCTTGATCACCATGCTCGCTCAAAACAGTGTGTTTTCCACTTATTTAATGCGGAATTGAAGCTTCTTCTTAGCGGCTCTAGCATGTCCATATTGAAAGCAAAACAGGAACTGCGAGTCAGACGTTTTAAGGACCCTTCTAGGAACCCTACTGTTTTTTTTTTTTTTTTTTTTTTACCCTTACAGCCCCAGCGACGCGCCTGACGCGTCGGCGATGTATGTAACGCACAGCCCCAGAGACGCGCCTGGCGCGTCACACTAATTCCGCCGACTGTAACCTCAGGTGTAGCCACTCAAGAGGGCTCAGATTTGTATGGAAACTGTACGTATCCCACGCAACCGTGCCGATGGTTGAAAACTCTCAAAAGTCCACGTGCGTGCGCGTGAGCGCGCAATAACCTGTTTTTTTGGGGTAATTGCCTTCAATTTTTTTACTCTTGTAAAATACGTTTTCGGGGGCTCTGTAGGACCATTCTTTAAGCTTTTTGAGCGGTTTTTCGTGGTTTTTCCTTCATTCCTAACCCATTCGCTATTGTTTCTGGAATAAAACCATTTTTTGAAAACCGGCCGGGTTCTGGTGAACAAACATTACAAAACTAGCCGGGGCTGGACGGGTTAAAGAGACAATGAACGGAGGAAGGAAAAACACAGATAAAACAAAAAAGGTCCATGTGCCTAAAGGCATCCTCCATTCATAAAATGCTTGTAACAACTGGATTTAAACTGTTGTAGATTGTAAGTTTGTGGAAAACAACTCGAGGGAAGTGAATTCCAAAGAGTAGTAGTTCTGGGGATAAATTAATTTTGATAAGCAGAAGTTCTGCATTGTGGAGGAGAAAGTGTAAATTCATGGGCGCTTCCAGCTGCCCTAGTTCTACGGGGAAAGATGTGGAGAGGCGGCACAATTGAAGCAAGTTCCTCGGAACAATTGCTGTGAAAATATCTAGAATAATGCAAGGGATGCAACGTTTCTTCGTATGGATAATGTAGGAAGGTCCTGTGTGATAGCAGGGTTATTTATTAATCTAATAGCTTTATTTTGAATTTTGTCCAACTGCCTCAATGCAACCACTCCACAGAGGTGAACAGTAATCCATCTGAAGAACGCACATGACTTTTATATATTACGGCCAATTGCTCGTCAGTGAAGAATTCTCGAACTCTGTACAGGAGTCCCAGTTTTTTAGAGGCATTCTTAGCAATGCTTCTAACATAATGTGTCCAGCTCAGGTTAGTAGTTAATGTTACACCGAGAATGTCAATACTAGGGGAAGTGGGAATATTTACATCATTAAAAAATATATGGGAGTCAGTGAGATTCTGTCGGTTAGAAAATTGAATGTACTGTACTGTACTTGGTTTTCTGTGCATTAAAGGAAACTAGATTCTTTTGTCCCCATTCATTAATTCTAGAAAGGTCCTGGTTCAGAGAAATTGCAGTGTTTATTTTTGAATTTATAAGATCGGCTTGGGTAAAAGAATTGGTAAATGTGAAGGAACTGTGGAGTGTTGAGTCATCTGCGTAGGAATGTATTGGATTATGAGTGGTAGATATGAGATCATTGATATGAATGAGGAACAGAGTTGGGGCCAAAACTGATCCCTGGGGAACACCAGCATTTATTGAGTGAAATTGAGAATAAATGCCATCTACCATTACACGTATTTTTCTGTTATGAAGATAAGAAGAAATTAGTGGAACTAATGATGCAAGGCCGTAGTGTGACATCTTCGATAATAAGGATTGATGCCAGACTATCAAATGCCTTTGATATATCCAGTGCTATTGTATGTGTTTCACCATGTTGGTCTGTAGCTTGGTTGATTTGATACGTAAGAAGGCAAAGAATGTCTACAGTTGATCGACATCGTCGAAAACCATATTGCCTATCACTGATTAATTTATTATTCTCAAGATGCTTAATTATGTGATTATTTAATATAATTTCAAAGACTTTACCAAGAGTGGAAGTTATAGCTATTGGTCTGTAGTTTGATGGATCTGAAGAGGCACCTTTTTTAGGAACTGGATGGATGTTTGCTTCTTTCCAGGATACTGGGAAGCATGAGGTATGAGTACACAGACGGAACATTTTTGCCAATACAGGAGCGAGCACCAAGGAGCAATTCTTAAGTACTATTGGAGGAATTTCATCTGGACCAGGAGCCTTATCTACCGAGAGATTCTGCAAAATAGTTTTGACATGTCTGGTGTGGATCTTAAGTGAGGGAATTTCAGGCGAATTAAAATTAAGTACAGGGTCATCTTGATTTATTCATCTAAGGTTGAGTTGGTGGAGAAAATATCCGCAAGAAGGTTAGTTTTACCTCGTGGGTCACTTACAAGATTGCCAGTCGGAGATTTTAATGGTGGAATGGATGAAACAGTAGTGAAGTTGGATTTGAATGAGTTAAGAGTAGACCAAAATATTTTGTTATCATTTGGATTATTTAGAAGTTTATTTGCCTGCTTGTGGAGAAAGTTTGATTTAGTTAGATTTAATACAATTTTGGCATGATTTCTGATGTTTATAAAGTAGGGAAAGGCTTGTGTTTTTTATCTTGTGTCTGCATTGTAGGCTATTGCTTTTTGTTCAGTTACTCTAGCACATTTATGGTCAAACCATTTAGGTGAATTAGACCTTTTACTGTACTTTTGATGAGGAATAAAAGTTTCCATTCCAATTTTTATAAAATCTTGTATGTGGCTCTTGTATGTGTATGTGGCTCAAGGTGGCTCAAAAGAGGTCCAGGGAATATCAATAAAGAAATCTTGAAGACCCTGGGTCCCAATCTGCCCTATCGTAATGCCATTTAGTCACCAAAACAGGTTCAGAGTGGGAAGGTGTGGTAGGTGATAGACAGGTGGCCTGTATCAGACAGTGATCAGAAGATCCAAGCGGGGACCTCACTGTAACATCATAATTTTCTGAATTGGTTGTTAAAAATAAGTCCAGTAGGTGGGAATTATGATCAGGATTATCTGGTACACGGGTGGGTTGGTTTACTAGTTCAGTGAGATTAAATGAGTCTGCAAATAGCTCACATTCAAGACCAGCATCATCAGTCCTGGCTGAATGAGTGAGCCATTCAACATTATGGACATTAAAATCACCCAACACAGTGATTTCAGAAGAAGCATTTAAGTTGAGGACACTGAGTTGTGAGGACAGAGAATCGAAAAGACTTTGCTCTGGAGGAGTATTTGGGGAATGGTAGATGCAACATATGTATTTAAATTTACCAGCAGAAATTAATTTGTAAATAGAATAATCAAAATAGGGACAATTGAAACTAGTAACCTCCTCCAGGGTAATTTTAGATTTTGCGAAGCAAAATAGTGCTCGGCCACGTGCTACCCTTCCCCAAACCGTTCTCCCGGAACCCGATGGCAGTCCTCCTGCCGCTCGCTCTCACGGTCTTGGACAGGTTGTGGATGGCGGGTTGTTGCGAGGGGTTCTGCCTCCGCCTACCGCTGCTGTCCCTCTCTCCAATTCCTTTAGCTTACTTGATGATTCTCCTTTAGTGCCTCAAATTAACCCGTTGAGCCCCGGCTAGTTATAATATTTTGTTCACCCCAGTCCCAAGCCATTTTCACTTCTTTTTTTTGTTTGCTAAAATGGAAGACAAGGATGAGAAATGAAAAAAAAAAAAAAAAAAATCACCTCAGATATTTTTTTTGGGGGTGGGGGGAGCCTCAAAAAAAATTGTTGAGCCAAAATGGAAGAGAACGGTGAGAAATGAAGAAAAAAATAAAAAAAAACTCACCTCGGTCATTTGGGGAGGGGGGGGGGTCAAAAGTTCGTCTCCCCCGCATGACCACCCGCCCGGGAGCACTAGGGTGAAAACTGAGTAGGGCATTGTACGGCATACATCCTAAGGAGTGTCTCACATAAATCTCAAGCCTCTAGCTCCCATACGACCGGAGTAATGAAGGTTCAAAGTGGCGGTGAACTAAGGGTGTAAAGTATCCCCACTAAGCCCACCACCACCAGCCGCGCGGCTGCCTCGGCCCGCTCACACCTACTGGCCCGGCTCCCACACACACTACGGTACCTCCCCCTCCTATTCTCCCGCCATTTCCTACCTTACGAGCCACGTAAGTGTTTTTTATATGTCGGACGCACGTGATGCGTCGCTGGGAGTTGGTGATCAAACACTGCCGACGCATCACGTGCGACGCTGGGTCTCACTGGGTTAAGACACCCAAGGCATTGGCAGTGTCTCCACCTGACAGCGAACGAACTGTTACAGCCCTTCAGGCTCTTGATCGACACCCTTCAGCCACTGCACTCGTCTTGGCCTCTTCCGAGACTGTATCAACTACGGAAACTGCGATGGATTCCACCTCCGCCACCAGTAAACGACGCTCCGATGCCCTTGACTCTTCCCCTACAGACCGCCCCACTCATGTTGTGCAGCGCACATCCCTTATTGCTAGACATTCTGCTCCACCCCCGCAACCTCGGCGCGTTCCTCCTCCCCCACGAGTTCGTCATCCCTCCTCACCTTCCAAGCCTAGTCTCCCCCCTCTGTCCCCCCTATCGATCCCCTCCTCCCATCAATCTGCGACGCTACCCCTCCCTGTTTCCGACCCCCTCCCTTCCACGAGTTCAGTAGCCCCAGTACCTCTGCATCAGCCCTCCCTGCCTACCTCGAAACTGTCTCCTCCTGTACCACATGAAGAGAGCTGTGACTGTATGTCATGCATTCGCACGGCTGTTTCTTCTGCCACCGCTGACCTTCATGCTCCTCATTGTGGCTGTCATGCCTGTTTCGTGCAGGAATGCCACCACCTTCCTGCCCCGTCCAACACCTCTCTCACTTCCATAAACCGGGTTTTTCTTGAAGACTGCCGTTTACCCGATTATGAGGACATAGCGTCCCATGGCCCTTCATGCTTCTCTTCAACTCATCTGAAAATACGTATGGGCGAAGCCCAGTCTCAATTAAATACTCTCCTCCTTGACGTCTCCTCCCGGATTTTGCCTGACCGTCGTTCCCTACCATCTGATGGGAAGGGCTCGCGCGATCAGTCTTCCCGAACCGCCAATAAGTCTTCCCGAACTGCCAATAAGTCTCGATTTCAGCCTAACAGTGGTGTTAACCTACACAACTTGACGTCTCTCACTTGACCTATTCAACCCCTAAAGTATCATTGTCACCATGAAATTTAACCCTTATATTATCCAATGGAATGTCAACGGCCTCTTCTCCAGGGTTCGCCTGGGTGAGGTCCAACATCTCCTTAAAGAATTGGTCCCTACTTGCTTATGCCTTCAGCACATACTGTAGGTCAGAGTCATCCAACTTTACCGAATTATACCTTGGCGTGCCGCTCACCCTCCACTGGGAATGAGTTAGGTACTGCTATTTATGTCCATAACTCTGACTTTTAATACCCTCCCACTGCCAGATGCTTACCTTCAATGTTCAACCATTCAGCTGTATCTCCCAGGTGAATCTCCGTTCACAATTTGTAATATGTATAATCAACCAAGTTTTCGTTACGATTTAAGTCGCCTTTGTCCCTTCCTCTCTTCCTTCCCTGAACCCCTGCTATTGGTAGGCAATTTTAATAGCCACAGTCCGGTATGGGATTTTAATTCCTCCGCGCCTGATGACCCGGGCGGCTGCATCGAAGACTTATTTGACCATAATTTTTGTTGCCTCAATGTTGAAGACGTACCTACGTATTTCTCCCGTACACATGGTACCTTCTCCTTGGTGGATCTCTCCATCTGTTCCTCCTCCATCGTAGAGAGGCTCGTCTGGCATACTTTGGATGACCCAATTGTCATATCCTATTTAGGTCTTCACCAACAGCCTTCACGCCCACGTTATAATTTTCGTAAAGCGAATTGGGACTACTTTTACTTACAAACTCGCAGCGTCCCTCCTTTCCGCCCCCGAAATGATCCAGATACTCTCAACGACCATCTGGTCCCGTTTCTTAAACACGCAGCAGACGAAGCCATCCCTGTGTCCGCTGGTTCACCTCCGCGTCCAAGTGTCCCTTGGTGGACTGCCGATCTCCAATGCTTGGTCCGCGAGAAGTGGGCTGTTGGCCGACGACTGGACCGTCTCTCCAGGCGTTCCCGTTCCATAGCCTCGCATCGCCCTCTGACACTCCCTAACCTTGACGCCACGGTTTCTCTTCTTCTTGAGTTTCTAGCTCTTAAGCCACACTATAATCACCTTTCAGCTAAGCTTAAGAAGGAAGTTAAGTTTCGCAAGTCCCTGTCTTGGAGAGAGTATGTATCTTCTATTTCCTCCACTTCCGTACGCACCATCTGGGATAAATTCCGCAAATCCAATGGACTTCACATCCGTCCTCCACGCCATGCCCTACTCCACAATGGCCAACGCGTACATGACGCGAAAGCGATTGCTGATATTTTAGGTCACCATTTGGCTTCTGTCAGTAGCTTTGCGAATCTCAGCGATGATCTCCGTCGTAAATACCGAGAAGCGGACGAGACTCCCCTGCGCTTTGCCACTAATGATGACCTTGTCTATAATAAACCTTTTACCATGGTTGACTTGGACTCGGCGCTGTCCTGTTCTTCCTCTGCCCCAGGTCCTGATGACATTAGTTTTGAGCTGCTCAAACACCTTGATCCTTTGGCAAAATCATACATGTTAAACTTCTTCAATCATCTTTGGACTTCGGGCCTCATTCCCCATGATTGGCGTCAGGCATTAGTGGTACCGATAGGCAAACCCGGCAAAGATCCAAGCTCCCCTGCTAACTACCGGCCTATTTCTCTGACGAGCTGTATCTGCAAACTGATGGAGAAGATGGTTAACGTTCGACTGATGTGGTGTATACGGCACTTTCGTATCCTCTCTCCTCATCAGTTTGGTTCCCAGCCCTCCCGGTCTACTCTGGACTCCCACGTCCTCCTCGACTCTGCCATTCGTCGAGGTTTTCACGGTCGTAAAATCACCGTGGCGGTATTCTTCGACATCCAGAGGGCATATGATACCACCTGGCGTCATTCAGTGTTGAAATCTCTTCACGATCATGGGATTCGGGGATACCTCCCGTTGTTTATTTCCAACTTCCTGTCTCACCGAACATTCAGAGTCCGTATTGACGACACTCTTTCGGACGCCTTCCAGCTTCAACGAGGGATCCCTCAGGGTAGCGTCTTAAGTGGCGCCCTTATTACCATCGCAATAAATGGTGTTCTTGCGCATTTACCACATGGGGTTCAGCACGCCTCTACGTTGACGATCTTGCGATTTATTAATCATCCCGCTCCCTCCGGCACATCCAGAGGATTTTAAACAAAGCTATCGCTAACATAACGGGATGGGCTACGTCTGTTGGCTTCCAATTCTCAGCGGAGAAGACTAAGGCTATTATGTTCTTTAAAGACAAACGTTGGTTCAAAGGTCAGGATCTCCGCTTGCTCATTATGCGCACCCCCATTACGTTCTCAAACGTCAGGTTCTTAGGCCTAGTCTATGACTCTCACCTCAATTGGAAAGCCCATGTTGCTTCTGTTAGAGCAAAATGTCATTCGGCTCAACCTCCTGAAGAAATTATCTTTTACTACTTGGGGCACCACGCGTTCCACATTGACCTTATTATATAAAGCTACCGTTCTTTCCATCATCGACTATGGGTGCTCCATCTACGGGGCGGCCTCTGAGACAACTTTGAAGAGACTTGACCCGCTCCATCATCAAGGTCTCCGCCTGTGCTCAGGTGCTTTCCGTTTGTCTCCTACTCTATCGGTGTTAGCGGATAGTGGCGAACCTCCACTGCAATACCATCGTAATCTCGTTACCATGCGTAGGGCTGTACGGCTTCAGGATGCTGACTCCCCAGCCAGTGACCTCTTCCGTGGGCCGCACGCTCCTAGCCTCGACTTCCCTAGCAAGGCTACTATTCTCCTTACCTCTACTTCCCTCAATATCCGTCTCTGTCCTGTTCCTTTGCATCCGCCATGGACCTTGAGCCTCCCGCATATCTGCACATATTTATCCTATCTATCTAAGCGTAATATTACTGTTTCTGCTGTTCTATGCCAACACGCCCTTGAACATGTCCGCCGAAAACCGCCCCATACTTCTATCTATACTGATGGGTCCAAAGATTCCCTGGGAGTCGGTTGTGCGGCAGTATCCCCCACAGACCGCAAAGAGATATCGCTCCCAACCCAGGCTACGGTTTTTACAGCGGAGTTGCTTGCTATACAGGCTGCGTTTGACATCATATGCAACTCTCCACCTTCACGCTTTGTTATCTACAGTGATTCTCGGAGTGCACTTGATGCACTTCATGGGTTCAACCCACGCAATAAATTAGTTATGCAGCTCCAGAGGTCCTTCCATTCTCTATATGAACGGGGGTTCACGATTCAAGTTTGCTGGGTGCCTGCCCATGTTGGTATCCCAGGTAACGAACTTGCTGATCGGGTTGCCAAGGAGACCACCGTTTTACCGGTAGCACATGATCATTTGCCAGTTGATGACTGGATTACTGTGTTGCGGCCTATTATTACCCACCGTTAGCAAATCTTTTGGTCCTCACAATCCTCCACCTCCAATCTTCTCCGCAGTATCAAACCTACGGTTAGCCCTTGGCGTTCGTCTTTCCACTCTGCCCGCCATAGTGAGGTTCTTTTGACGAGGCTCCGAATTGGTTATACACGTTTGACTCATGGTTATCTAATGTTGTCTCCTTACGGCCCTCGACCCCTATGCACTACTTGCGACAAGCCCTTAACGATTCACCACGTCTTCACAGACTGTCTTAAGTTTTCCCACCTCCGATCTCTTTATTTCGGTACCGGCACATTTACGGATATATTTGTAGATTCTCCCTCATTCTCGACCTACCGTATTCTTCGCTTTCTCAAAGATTCCTCTCTCCTAGATAAGATTTAATACCCTTTCGACTTTTCCTACTTCATCTTGAATAGTCGCCCATTTTATTCTAATCCTTCGGGCCAGCCCTGTGAGAACTCTTTTAGGGAGCTCGGTGGTCTGGTTAAACTACTCCTTAAAAAAAAAAGTGTATAAATGTCCGATATTGCTAACATCGCGTCAAAACTCTCTCCACGGAAATCGTAATCACAACTGAACCAGTTGACCTAGAGAGCTCTACTCAACACCAGTCTATAGATACGAAACAGGGCTACGTTTTGAGGTGTGTGTGAATTCTCTAGCAGTTAAAATAATAAAGATAGGGCTGCCTATTACAACATTTTTCGGCCAGATCCCCCCGGGTTTCAGGGCTGTCCTTTACAAGGCGAGACCGGTCCCGAGGGGTTAAAAGGCATAAAAAGTCTTAAAATTGACAGAAATGGGGCAAAAGTTTTTAAAATCGCCAAAGTAATGGGGCGCTCGTCTTAAAATCTCAAACATTAATCGATTTTAGGAGTATAGTTGGTTGTTGGAAGGAACATAATAATTCAATGGAGCTAAACATGAAAAATCCCTCAAGTGGAAATCTCCCCTTAATTTTGTACCGGTACCTCATTCTTCATCTCCACCCCCATGCTTGTGTTGGTGATAAGACTATACAGAGCTTGTAGGAACAGCTGACCACTCCGGTAGAAGGTTACCGCTTTAAACTGCCAGAACCGTAAGAAATCCTGCAGCGTGGGAAGCTCAGCGGAGAGATCGGGGTCCGCATTGTGTCCCACCTGATTTGGTTCGGATGGTGTATTAGGTCCAGCTTGTGTACTTCCAGGATACTTGTTGGGAGGTTGTGTACTGTCGAGATTCAGATTATTTGGTGCATTTCCTCTACCTTCTGCACGTCCAGGATACTTGTCGGGAGCTTGTGATATGGCGTGATTGAGTTTATGTGGTGTACTGTCTCCATCTTGTGAATTGCCTGGATACTTGGCAGGAGATTGTTTATGTGATTGTCCATGAAGTTCCTGCTGTGTATTGTCCTCCTGAGCCCCCTGTGTGTTGAGTAACTTAGCGAGCGTAGAGTTAGTGAAGGTGATCATGTAGAGTGCCGGCTGTGGTGAGATGGTGGTAATGGTGTGTAGAGTGTCGCTGGGTAGAGGCACTCGCTCACCAGGGGCAAGAATTATTGAGTGCCAATCAGTCGTCAGTTGTGGCACTCCTTCCTCGGGGCCTAGAATTACTGAGTGCCAGTCAGTCTTGGGTTGTGGTACTCCTTCCACGTTGTAGTAGCTTCCGAGCATCTCGGCAGACTCTTTCCGTAGTCCTTGACTCGTATGAAATTGATGCACTGCTGTTTCCTGTGCAAGTGATATTAAGCTTTTTAGTTATATGAATGTAATTCTACTTTATTATTGTGACCTACAGACAATTTTGTTGGACTTATGATGTACACTTACAAGCAGAGTAATCATAAACACATGAATTTTTAAAGCCAAACTTTGAAACATTTTGGATAATATAAAGCACTATTATCTCGTTATGTTAGATACAGATTTCAAATGAGTGTATGTACTTACAGTATTATGGCCTGTGGGTTAACCCCTTCAGCACAATGACACCTTTTTACCGTTAATTCTGGCTACAATTAGACGATTTTATGCAATTTTAGAAGGAACTGTGTTATTCAGAGGGAGTATTGTGCTTGTAATTACCTCCTTTCTAGAAGTGGATTATAAGCTAAATAAAATTGGTTAATGATAACCTGAATAAGATGAAAATTATGTTATCGTGCTGAAGGGTTTAAAAGTTTGAGAGGGTTAATTATTATGGGAACTTAAAACGGACTGACCTGTTGTGGTTGGATGATGTTCTGTAGAGGTTTGAAGGCTTTGTTTATATAGTCGGCAGTGTTAGGCAGCCTCAACTCCACCTGCCCCCTCAACACCTCCAGACTGACAGACTCCACTTCATGACTAAGGTAACTCTCCAGACTCAGACCTATATAACACAGAGGAGAATAGCGTTATACGGAGGGACAGACAAACGAATGAGGAAGTACGAGAGCCGTGTGGTGTGGATGTGCTGGAAAGTGTGAAAAGGAACACTTTGAGATGGTTCGGACATGTGGAACGTATGGGAAGCGAGAGAATGACTAAAAGAGTGTATGAGAGTGAGGTGGAAGGACAGAGAGGGAGAGGTGGAAGGATGGAGTTGAGAGGTATACATGTGAAAGCGGTGTTGGATGGGATGGGGGATGGGGTTGTATTGACAAACTAGGTAGGTTCTTACTTGACTGGGGAAAACGAGACCAACACGAACACAAGTACGAAAGTTGTTGTTGTTGTTGTTGTTGTTCCCCAAGCTGCCTGGCCGAACAGCCCCAAGGCCCCGAGCAAGACCAAGGCCATAACCGAGCGCCCCCACAGAACCCTCCCAGCCGACCACAATAAAGCATGGGTGACCGAAGCCACTCCACGGCGGGGAGCTGAGGAGGGCGACAGAAACGCCCGGGAAACCAAAGCCCCACCCAGGGCCCTGTGCCCCTCAGCAATTATGAAGAGAAAGCTGAGGGGCAAAGGAAAAAAATGTGATGCTTTGGCTTCCAATCTTGGTAGATTGGGAGGTCAATCCACGGAAGAGACGCCATCACTTGAGATCTAGAAAATATGTAAGTAAAAGGAACAGTCAGAGTAAGCTATGGGTATGGCAGAGATCGCTCAGTTCTCACTCTGATAGACCAGCCCATCACCACATGACTAGAACCCAATCCTCTCAGCATCAGCTAGGAAAGGCCCTAGGAAGCCGCCTTTGGTGGGGGGATAGCTCCCCTATTTCAACCCCTTTCGGGGTTGGGCACCCGCCCAAAAAGTACGAAAGTAATAGAGGATAATGTAACACAGAGTATAAACATAGATTGTTCTTATTAGACAGTAACATATGGTTAAAGGTACAATGTTACATCAGACATGGATAGGTAATTATGTAACCGCACGATCGAGGATCCACTAGGCGTCTCAAGGGGGAGATGTTGGGCAGGTTCTGACGGACTTTGAAGATGCGGCTGCGTTGTACTCCCGACGACGTCCTGGTCCATGGTGGTGATCCTGCCGTGTGACGGTGGCAGAGTTAGTGAAGACTTCCTTGAGGATCTTCTGAAGAACTTTGATGTGTAGGTCTTATACAAATACGAGCCGTTTCACCAGTGTCTTACGCTCTCGTATCGTAGGACTTAAGTAGGGAGTCGTTTCACCAGTGTCTTATGCCCTCCACTACGAATCCTTAACCTAGACTTCCTACAGGAGTCTCTGTAAGAACTTTGACTGCGCTGGTGTAGTGACTAGCGTCTCGGACTTCCACCCAGAAGGCCCGGGATCGCGTCCACGCTCGGCGCATTAAAGATTTTTCACAAGCACTGAGTCGTTACCATCCCTCATGAGCAAGCGGATGGGGTAGTAGTACAGGACCCCAATGGAAATACGCCTAATCGGCCTTATTGGGCTATCCTTAGCTGGCTTAGCATGCGCTAGCTTTAAGAACTATTATTATTTATTATTATTATAGATCTTGGGTTTATACGAGTATGAGCCGTTTCACCAGTGTCTTACGGTCTCGTATCGTAGGACTTAAGTAGGGAGTTGTTTCACCAGTGTCTTATACCCTCCACTACGAGTCCTGACTTAGAAGGAAGCCGTTTCACCAGTGTCTTACGCTCTTCCAACCAGTCTTACTGTTTTTGTAGGTTTACTAAAACTAGGACGCTTGGTGAGTACTACATACTCTAGCTAAAGTAAATCTTGTATCAAGGCAATGTAAAGATGTTGAGTGGTCACCCGTGTGGTCCAACAAGGATACGAGCAAATCCAAGATAACTTCGAGAAATGCGTTGAGTAGTTCCACCTGTGTCTTACTCCCTCAATGCAATTTCTTGGTTAACAGGCTCAAGTCTTCTCGTTATCAACCCTACCTGTGTGGTATTGATAACCTTCCAACTCTGCTGATGATGAGGTGGGTTGAGGTAGTCTTACCACTTCCGTCGTTCTCCTCGGTGAGGCATTTCGCGGCTAGAGGGGCAGCTATGCTTGGAAGAGGGTCTGGGTCGACTGCATTAGCCCTTTTGGGAATCCGCGCCACGGCGGTGGTGCGTCTTAGGGCAAGATGGGCGTGTGGTGTGTTGAGATGTATGCACTATTCTTTCCCCACGATGTCTTGAGTGGTCATCTCTGATTTGTGCATCGTTGTCTGTTGACGTCCTCACAGGTATGTTCTTTCCTGGGGTCGGGGGAAGTGCCTGAGTGATACATGTGACCCGAGTGAAGCGTGGTGAGGAGGCTCTTGTGCCCTCTTATCTTGGTGGCGTGGTGGCAGTGGTTGTTGTTTGCAGGGCCTCGTCTATTTGGTTCCTTTCACTCATGCTTTTCTTCCCTATCTCAATTTGTGTAGTAGAATGTGGTATTTAGAATAGCTTTTCATCATATTGGAAAGATTGCAATAATGAAAATTTTCATTGGTTTAGAAAAAGAAAGTGTTACGTCGACTAACCAGAAAAGTCTGCCACAAATATTCTCTCTGTGGCTGGTGAGACGAGTGTAGCCTGGTGGTAAAGGTCCTGAAGGTGTTGACGCCACGAACCTTCACCTACCACTGGCAACACCCACGCTGTCTGTACGGGAGATAATTTGGGAAATACAGAAGTTGTTAATATACGGAAAATACTACCAATTGACAGTCTGTTTATAGAAAGAAAAGTTGTAAATGTAAAGAAAATACTACCTATTGACAGTCTCATTATAACAAGAAACCCATGGAGGAAGATATAGGACTCATTTGTTCCCAGGTTGCTAAGGTGCCTTGAGAATGTTTGTAGTCATGAGAAACTAAGAATGTGGGAACCCCAAAGATACAAAGAAACAAGTCATGGCTAACGAGCAAACCCAGAGCATATCTCGGTGCCTAGGTCCTTGAAGGTGAGGTGGAGAAAATGTCCAGGCTGAGTCCATACACCAAGGTTCAGTCTTTATACTGCATTCTCTACAGGGAGTGTGGAAAGGTGAAGAGCTTTGTCGAGAGGTTGTCCTCATCCAAAGTTTACATCCAAAAAATCCCTCTTGAGTAGTAGTACCACAGGAAAGTGCTCCTCATCACCACATGGAAGAAAGAATCTCCGAGCAATATAAATATAAAGAGGAACAAGACTTGCTTGTTCCCATGGCGATTAAGGTGCATAGAGAATATTAACGGTGGTGTAGATTATTCTCTGCTGGAAGCATCTGAAGAGTGACATCCATACATCGAGATGCAGCACGATGATGTTTGTTCCCTGAATGGACAGTCTCAAGAATGTATTGGGAAATTGGTGATTTTGAGAAGTCATGGGTAAAGAAGAAATCGGAGTCCTCATGAGGGTGGATATAACTCATGGACAATCTGAATATAGGAAGAAGCCAAAAGAAGAAAAAGTAAATATAGGAAGAAGCCGTGAAGAAAGAAACATAACTCACTTGTTCCCACGGCGACCAAGGTGCCTCAAGAATATTAACGGTGGGGTCGAATATCCTCTGCTGGAAGCGTCCGTTGAGCGACATCCAAACATCCAGGTAGAGTGCGGTGATGTTGGTCCCCCGGGCGGCCAGTCTGTCCCTCACACACTGACCGTACTGCACTGCCATGTCTGCGTGACTTGTCCAGCGTTGACTCTGCACCCATGTCTGATGAAAAACTTGCATGGATCATGATGTCCATAAATAACAATTCTGGCTAAGTTTGCTCTGATTGAGATGTTTTGGTTGAAATGATCTAGCGGTATTGTTAGAGTTATCCATTCACCACACCTGGCAACCGTATAAATCAGGTTCAAGTACAGTCATACACCTTACGTATAACAAAGCCATGTCTGTGTGACTCATCCGGCGTTGACAGTTCACCCATGTTTGTCTCGCGAATAAACATATTTTTTACGTATGACCAGGCCGGGCTTCAAACCTGGGCGTTTAGCGTAGCAGTCCAACACCAAACTGACTAGACCACCGAAATGCTATTAAGAGTACAGTTTGGATTAAAGGCATGCACAAAAGTTGGGTCCTAATGCCACAATTTCAACGTTGGTTACATCTATTGGGCCTTGTAAAGTGAAGAAAAAGTAGCAATGCCTACTCTCCTGTGTATTTAATAGTTTCTTCCGCACACATCTTCCGTACTCCACTGCCATGTCTGCTTGAATGTCTTGTTGACTCTACCCATGTCTATCGCCTGAATAAGACAGGTTAGAGTCAAGTCATACCCAAAAGTCGGGTCTTAATCCTGAAATTTCAACTTGCGTTACATCTCTAGTAAAAACAAATATGTCCATGACAAATATCAGCAAAACCTCTATATTCAAGCTTATCATCTAAAAATGTTATTGTCCACTAGAGCTACCTTGGGGTGTAGGTAGAGGGTGCTGTTATTGTGGTCCGTGAGAGTGACCTTAACATGAAGGGTGTCCCAGGAGTGAACCATCATGTCCCAACTGTACCCGTATGGTCCATCCGTCCACGTGTTGTACCCCTGCAATACCACCACACTAGGATAACTTGATATAACAGGCTATGGACTATTTCATATACAGATGCCATTATATTTTATTTCATCTATTACTGCAGGCAATCGTACACCTATAGATTCAAAAGCATTTCATCATAATATTACATGGTTTCTCATCCAGCTTGTTGGTAAATATTTAATCTGACTGTATGTCCATTAACACTTTTATTTAGAACAGCGATTGAATTTGAACAGTGGGAACGAGTTGTAATCATAGACAAACTTCTGCCCCTACCTTAGTGATGGAGTGAGAGAAGGGCAGAGTCAGTTGTAGCGCTATGTATCCCACCACCAGTAAGCTTCGTCCTCGCTCCTTCCACGTCACAGTCCTCTTACCTGGGGAATACAACAGAGATAGAGAGAGAGAGAGAGATATGGTTATTGTAATGCAGTCACTTGAGTGTTTCTGGGTAGTGGGTATCTCTCCCATCACTGGCTTCAAAAAGCTATGACATTATTAAATATATTTTGGTGGCAGCACTGCAAAACCCTATATCGCCAAGTAAAAAAAAAAAAAAAAAAAAAACGTGAAGCATGAGGCCCCATTATTTGAGGAAGTTAATGAAGTTCACCGGATCAAACAAGTTAAGCCTGCATATGAGTGTGCTTAGCTTACCTGGGTAAAAACATATGGGTTGGTGGTAAGAGATGGTGTGGTATTACCGTATTAGTGGTACAAGTGATGGCCGCCAGGAGAGCACAAGGCCACGCAAGGTTAGTGGTACAAGTGATGACCACCAGGAGGGCACAAGGCCACGCAACATCACAATGCTGCGAGGGTTGCTAAGCACACCCATAGGAATAATATGTTTGTCTCTGATAAGCATAATATAATGGAAAAAAATATTAATTGTGTTGAAACGGATTAACTTTCGCGTTCGACTGTTTAGCTCACCTGGGTAGAGACACGCTGGGTTGGTTGCTAGAGGTGGTGCGGTGTTAATAGTACGAGTGATGGCCGTTAGGAGGGCACGAGGCCAAGCTACATCACAGAACACCGGCAGGGTTGCCAGGCACACCCATGGGAACATTCCTGGGGGGGAGAGATTGTCTTGTTATTCTTCACTCTACTTGTGATATGACTTGAGACGATAATCAACTTTAGAATTAGAACCAGGAAAAATAAATGACTGTGCACTTTAAATACTGGTATGTCATTACTCTCTCTCTCTCTCTCACCAATGACAAAGATCTGCGAGTTGAGGAGATGGAAGGCTGCGGCTGGGACGATAGCGAAGGGTCGGATGGCTCGGTGTAGCATGAGCGGCCCCAGAGTCAGGTCTAGGAGGAGGCCCCCCCAATGCACCAGGTAATAGTCCACATACTCCACCCCAGTTACTAGTCTATAGGGGGAGAACAATGGAAGAATGTCAAGGAATGGAGGGATGCGTGAAATGGGAAGGTAAAATCAAGTGTATGCTGTTATCTATGCACTATCATATGCATAGGCTACTAGTGAAATATAGGACTAGGCAGGTGGAGACTATATTAAGAACATAAGTGAAATGCTGGGTGCAAAGGGAATTTAACCCTCACGAAAATCCCCAGGCCTGCTCCGTGGCCTGGTGTGGTTTCGAACCCTGGTTAGGGACCTCAGTAGGTCTACCAGACTCGCGCGGTAACACACTGTACTACCACGGACGTACAATAGGATAGCATCCTTAGTTCTCCTTGAAAGAACCAGGTGATAGTCTCGTGGTGATTCATGTGGTGGGTTTATTAGACTTCGCCATCAACGACTATTTTACGCTATCCCAGACGTCAACTCGGGTAGTTTTGTGGGTGCGGGATTTCGTGGGTACAGGGTATTACGATATGAAAATGGAAATTTACAACTGGCCAATGGGCCAACGGGGCAGTTCCTTTATTAGTCAATTATCTCGGCCTTCCTCTCGAACTTACAACTGCACAGGATGTTTTATTATTGACAGCATTAGCTACAGTACACAGTTTAGTTTTACCTGAATAGTGTGAAGACCCAGTGTTCCCCTAGATGTTTAGTGGAGTGTTCACTGAGCTGGTAACTGTCCATCTTTCTAATGCCAGCCGAGAAATACAGGATCAACACCTGGGCCCGGAGAGGAACATAACTCCAGAAGGGCATATGGCTGTCCGGTTCTAAGCTAAATATTTCCCTTCAGGCTGCCTTCAAGCTAAAAAATTGCCCCCAGACCCAATCTTCAAGCTATAAAGCGCCCCCAGAACCCCTTTAATCTAAAAACCGCTTCCCCAGAACTCCTTCATGCTAGAAATAACACCCCTTATGCCCTCGGTCAAGCTAACTGAACATTTTTTGGTTGAAAAATATCCCAGCTAAAGGCCGGTTCTTTCTAGATGGCAGGATCGACCAAAAATATTGCTACCTGAATGGGGCGAAGAATCACATCGTCAAAGTAAAGGGTGTAAACGTATCTGAAGGGGGGTGTAAACGTACCTGAAGGGGGGTGTAAATGTACCTGAAGGGGGTGTAAACATACCTGAAGGGGGGTGTAAACGTACCTGAAGGGGGGTGTAAACGTACCTGAAGGGGGATGTAAACGTACCTGAAGAGGGGTGTAAACGTACCTGAAGGGGGGTGTAAACGTACCTGAAGGGGGGTGTAAACGTACCTGAAGGGGGGTGTAAACGTACCTGAAGGGGGGTGTAAACGTACCTGAAGGGGGATGTAAACGTACCTGAAGGGGGGTGTAAACGTACCTGAAGGGGGATGTAAACGTACCTGAAGAGGGGTGTAAACGTACCTGAAGGGGGGTGTAAACGTACCTGAAGGGGGGTGTAAACGTACCTGAAGGGGGATGTAAACGTACCTGAAGAGGGGTGTAAACGTACCTGGAGGGGGGTGTAAACGTACCTGAAGGGGGGTGTAAACGTACCTGAAGGGGGGTGTAAGCGTACCTGAAGGGGGGTGTAAACATACCTGAAGGGGGGTGTAAGTGTACCTGAAGGGGGGTGTAAGCGTACCAGAAGGGGGATCTAAACGTACCTGAAGGGGGTTGTAAACGTACCTGAAGGGGGGTTTAAATGTACCTGAAGGGGGTGTAAACGTACCTGTAGGGCGATGTAAACGTACCTAAAGGGGGTGTAAACGTACCTGCAGGGGGGTGTAAACGTACCTGAAGGGGGGTGTAAGCGTACCTGAAGGGGGGTGTAAACATACCTGAAGGTGGGTGTAAACGTACCTGAAGGGGGGTGTAAACGTACCTGAAGGGGGGTGTAAACGTACCTGAAGGGAGCAAAGACCCAGTGTTCCCCCAGGTGTCTCATGGAGTGCCCGCCGAGCCATTCACCGTCCAGCTTCTTAATGCCAGCCAGGAAGTACAGGAGGAACACCTGGACCCGCAGAAGGACGTAACTCCAGAAGGGCACATGGCTGGCCGACTCTCCCTTCAGTTTATTATCCAAAGACCTGTAATGAGGAAATTGGGTGATCCTACACTATACCATTTCGACTAGCAGATCTTAAGAATTTTATTTCACCCTGGACCTCCTTCAAGATATATTTGTGATAATTTTTTTGCAATTTTCGGTAAAAGATGTCCCAGCCAAATGCCGATTTCTCCTAAATTGCAGGCTCGTTATTACTTGCAAAGCAAAAACTCGACACCTACATGACACAAAAGGTCTTAAAATTGCCAGACTAATGTGGCTAAGCGTGAGCGAGAAGAGTGTCCAGAAACCCCCCTAAACTATGACTTATCCCCATCTTAATTCCTACTTCAACTTTTTTAGAGCGTAGTTTTTTCGGTTGAATGTGAAAACTTAGCATTTTTATGATACACATAACAGTTTCTTATTTTTCCATTAATTTTCAAGAATTAAGCTAATAACGGAAATTTGTTATTGCCAGGTTAAAGCAAATCTAGTATAGATGATATCTACAGTACTGCTGGAACTGGTCTACAGGTGGGGAGGTGATCGATATGAAGCTAGTGAATTGATATTTGTTTATTCAGAGATTTTTCATGTAGAGAGAGTGTGTGTGTGTGTGTGTGTGTGTGTTGAGGGGGGGGGGGGTATGAGTTTGTGTGAGAGATTGAATGTGTGTGTGTGTGTGTGTGTGATAGAGAGATAGAGTGTGCATGTGTGTGTGTAATTATAGCCTACCAGCATCTATTGGGCTCTGACACGAGGAGGATGAAGGCCAGGAGACCATAGAGGTAGGAGTGGTTATTCCAGGCAGCCTTGTCCAGCAGAAGGATATACCCGTAGCAGGCCAGGAAGGTGCCGCAGCTCCACCTCCATCGATACCCCATAGACATACTCGCGGCACCTGGGGGTAAAAAGTTAACCTGTGCAGTGCCGGTGACATCCTTTTCATCATATTTTCAGTACCGGTGACGTCCTTTTCCTCGTATTTTTAGTACCGTTGATGTCCTTTTCATAATTTTTTCAGTACTGGTGACGTACTTTTCATCATATTCTGGACACTATTAGAAGATTTTATTCAGGCTAGGAAGGTGCCACTGCTCCCTCTCCACCGGTACTCCAGGGCCACCTGGGGGGGAAACATAACCTGTGCAGTGCCGGCGACGTCCTTTTCATCACATTTTAAGTACCATTCTTCTTAACCCTCTCCAACATATGACGCGATTTTGAGCCGATTAGGGATACTTTAAAGCCTTTGTTACCATCAGGGGTATTTAGAAACCTTTAGTTTAGTTACTTCAACCTCTGCAGTTGTCTTTGAGTTAGCTGTGGGCAGAAAACTAATTTTGGAGAGGTAATTATAAAAGTGAGAGAACTCTATTTATTATTGCAAATCTGGCAACCTCTTCGTCATATGAGTCTGAAGGGGTTAAACTGCATAAAATCATCTAACTTTAGCCAGAATCAAAGGTAAAAATGCGTCATATGGTGCTGAAGGGGTTAAAAAATGGAATATCATGATACCATAAAGGATGATCATTAGGTTGAGAGGCAAGGGTTCAATGCCAGAGAAGAAAATGGATACTCATAAGATTGAGAGGGAGTGGGATGATGCCAGAAATGGTATCGAGACGCAACAGAAAACTAAAGATGATGCATGATGCAGTTCTTAATGCCAAGCACTCCCTTGATTGACAGGGCTAGGGCGTGCCCATGTTACAGGGACTTTACTGGACATTTGCCACGAATCGCTAGACCTGTGTGTCCAAACTCTTGATGTCTACCAGTGGCACGGGGTAGGATCAAACTGCCGACCCTTCGATCAGCAGTATGACGCACTACTGACCATGCCACGGCTCAAGATATATTCATAAAACTAAGAAATTATAAAATATAGTACTCACAGAACAGCATGACGCCATAGAGGATGATCATAAGGTTGAGTGGCAGGGGTTCGATGCCAGAGAAGAGTGGGAACCTACATGTGTCCGGATCACCCCACTTCCTGTCGGCCACCCCCATACCTCGCTCCTGGGGTATGTCCAACACCATCAACAGACCTGGGTGGAAGAGTTATTGGATCAGCTTGGGTAAAATTGCTGTAGCCTAAATTATGATAGGCATTAATGTTCAAGATTTACTATAAGATCAGATAAGACATAATAGTTCTTGGTTAATTTCTTGGTTAGCCAGAAAATCGTGTAAGGAATATTATCTTCGACTCATGATAGTTCATATTCTAGCAATGAACAACAGTTTTAGGATAGCTAGATCAAGTAAGTTATTATATATTCGATTTGTGATAAACAAGATTCTAGCTTAACTACAGTACACTGTATAAGAAATAAAATTGAAAAAGTGTAATAACGTTATTTCGCTTTTGTCTTCAGATCTTCGCTTTTTTGTAATGTATGTATGTATTTATATACACTGGCACTTACCCCAGTTTTCCTTTATTTATTTTTTATTTTTGTTATGGGGGTGGCCGACTCTAGACAGAGCTCGAACATGACATCACACACATCAGAAGGGCAAAACAAAACACAAAATCACGCACATCCAGGTCGTCCAGAAAAAACACCCGGAAACCCAGGCCCATTTGGGGTCCCCAGCCAAAGATTCCCAGGTCCCAGATTCCCCGGAGAGGCTCAGATTTCCGCAGGCAGAACCACAGCGAAGCCCCACCACCACAAGCCCGCCCACCATGCTTCCAGGCGTACCCTTCATTACCATCGTCGCCCCGGGCCAGACGCCTGACGGACTACTATCTAGTCCAACTGACGCATGACCCTCTCTCCCAAACGACCGCGTTTACACTCATCTATTCACTAGCATTCTCCATTCATTCTTATTTATTACCACTTCTCTTGCCTGATCTATAGTCATTCCTCTATCTTTCAATGCTTGTCCTACACAGTCTCTCCATCTCAATGGAGGTCTTCCTGCCCCTCTATCTCCCCTTGTATCTGACTCACATATTCTCTTTGTAAGCCTTTCATCTTCCATTCGTTCAACATGACCATACCAGCTCAGCACCCTTCTGTCCACTCTGGCCAACAAATGTTCCTGCTGGCTCACTCTCCTACATATCTCTTCATTCCTCAATCTGTCTCTACGCGTACTCCTCAAGCAGCTGGTACTACATCACATCCAGCTTTCTTCTCTCCTTTGCCTTCAGAGTCCCTGTCTCCGTCCCATACATCACTGTTGGCACAACAATTCCTTGATAAAATGCACTTTTAATTTTCATTCCGAGATTTCTCACCTTCCACATACTTCCCATTGCTCCAAAAACTTTCCTTCCTTCACATTACTTTCTGTTTTACCTCTATTTCTGCAATGAACAGAATATACTATAGTTTTTTTTTCCAGCTGATGGAAAGTTTCATCCTTTAGCAGTTGATTTATCAATACATAATGGGAAAATATGAAACTAGTATGTCTCTCCACCAAGTTAAAGCTAAGTTTTCCTAAGTAACAATATTTTTGCCGCTAAGCTTTCGTAATAGCCGAGTTATCAAGATCGGAACATGGTAATTTACCGTCAGCTGGAAAGAAACAGACTTTAGATTAACCACAGTATAAGAAACGAAATTGAAAAGAGAATAATAATGTTTTTTTCCCCTTTGTCTTCAGATCTTTGCCGTTTTGTATAGAACAGAATATAGATTTTTATTTTCTGTGTGTATGAAGGAAACAAAAGGCAAAGCTGCGTGTAACAAGTGTCTCCCCCAAAGTTAATGAGTGACAGAACAACAGTTTTTGGTGTGTTGGAAAGCAGTGTAGTGTGCTTGTATAGTGTAATGAAATATATAGGAGGAGCCATGGCATAGTCAGTACTGTAGAGCATTGGCTGCTGATCAAAGGGTCAGCGGATCGACTCCGCACTGTCAAAATGTCATTGGTAGATGTCAAGCCCGGGCAACTTGACCTAGTGATTCGTGACAAATGCATAATGTTCATAGCCACCCCTTCTCGGGAATTACAGCGTCTGGCAAAAAAATAAAAAAAGGTGTTTGTGAGAGCTAGCTGGATTGCTCTCTGTGTAGTTGAGACAGAAACAGAAACAGTGAGGGAAGCCAGACAAATGAAATAGGAGTATATAGTACATTTTTACCCACTTCACAGCGTAGGATGCTCACCGAACATGATCCTGGTAGCAGCAAGGGAGGCAGGGTCACAGGGTCGGTGGAGCAGTTTGGTCAGGTCGTCCAGAAACATCACACTCGACACTCCACTCCTGGCCTCATTCTGGCGGGGTTTCCCACTTTGAGCTCTCTCGGATTTCAAGATTTTCTTTCGGTTCGTGGCCTTTTGAATCTCGGTTTTTAGAAAGTTTGGTTTTTGTATCTTAGCTTCTTGGATCTCAGTTATTCGGATCTGGGATTTTAGGATCTCTGGTTTCTTTATCTTAGTTTCTTGGTTCTCGGTTTTTAGGATCTCTGCCTTCTGTATCTTAGCTTTCTGGATATCAGCTTTTTGGATATGTGGCTTCCGTATCTTAGCTTTTTGAATCTCTGGCTTCCGTATCTTAGATTTTTGGATGTCAGCTTTTTGGATCTCTGGCTTCTGTATCTTAGAATGGGGCTCAAATTTAGACGACTGGGGATTAGCTTTAGGGGCCTGGTGATCCATGTTAGTATCCTTGAGCTCTACATCTTGACTCTGGCTGCGAACACTTAGACTCTTCAACGCCACATTTGAACCCTCTTCATTGTGTTCTTTCTCTCTAGTGTTAAAATCTACGGACTCTAGGCTGATGATTTGAGGGTCAAGGGCCATTTCCATCTTTCTCTTGCGTGTTGTCTTCATTAACTGGCGAAAAAAAAATATATATATAGTTATGTTAGGATGATTCTGATTATGTTATGTTTGTTCAGTAGACATTTATGTTTTTTCTTATTGTGAAGAGGTATATTGTTTCGTTAAATTTAGCTGATAAGCGAGGGTAAAATAGTCTCTCTCTCTCTCTTCCTCTTTTTATCTCAATGTTCTGCTATGTACTTGTTTTATCTCATAGTTCTGCTATGTACTTGTTTTATCTCAATGTTCTGCTATGTACTTGTTTTATCTCAATGTTCTGCTATGTACTTGTTTTATCTCAATGTTCTGCTATGTACTTGTTTTATCTCAATGTTCTGCTATGTACTTGTTTTATCTCAATGTTCTGCTATGTACTTGTTTTATCTCAATGTTCTGCTATGTACTTGTTTTATCTCAATGTTCTGCTATGTACTTGTTTGATCTCAATGTTCTGCTATGTACTTGTTTTATCTCAATGTTCTGCTATGTACTTGTTTGATCTCAATGTTCTGCTATGTACTTGTTTGATCTCAATGTTCTGCTATGTACTTGTTTTATCTCAATGTTCTGCTATGTACTTGTTTTATCTCAATGTTCTGCTATGTACTTGTTTTATCTCAATGTTCTGCTATGTACTTGTTTTATCTCAATGTTCTGCTATGTACTTGTTTTATCTCAATGTTCTGCTATGTACTTGTTTTATCTCAATGTTCTGCTATGTACTTGTTTTATCTCAATGTTCTGCTATGTACTTGTTTTATCTCAATGTTCTGCTATGTACTTGTTTTATCTCAATGTTCTGCTATGTACTTGTTTTATCTCAATGTTCTGCTATGTACTTGTTTTCCCTTCTGTCATTTCCCTCTCCTCTTTCTCCTCCCCTTATTGCCCCTACCCCTCTATTCTTCTTCTTCTTCCCTCCCTTCTCCTCCACCCTCTCTTTCTCTTCTTCTCCTTATTCATATCTTGTCATTATAATATTTGTTTTATATTCATCTTCAACCTTCTGCATGTCTCTTACTCTTCTCCATATTTGTTCTCATCCTACTCCTCCTTCTCTTCCTCCTCTTCCTCTTACTACTCCTTCTCTTCCTCTTCGTATTCCTCCCATTCCTCCTCCTCCTCTTCTTATTCCTCCCCTTCCATCTCTTCCTCTTCTTCTTCCTCCTCCTCCTCCTCCTCCTCCTCCTCCTCCTCCTCCTCCTCCTCCTCCTCCTCCCACCCTTCCTGCTCCTCCTGCTCCTACTCCTCTTATTCCTCCTCCCCACCTTCTTCTTCTTGAGTGGGGTTGTTATGGTAACGCAGAAAGAGGATTTACTGGCATTACTGTGTGTGTGTGTGTGTGTGTGGTTGTCTCTTGGGGTCTATGTGTGTGTAATTCTCTGTCTCTCTCTCTCTCTCTCTCTCTCTCTCTCTCATATATATACATATATATATATATATATATATATATATACGGTTTGTGCATGTGCGTGTGTGTGTATGTGTGTATGTGTGTATGTGCGTGTGTGTGTACAGTATATATGCTCATTTATTTTATCTTAAATATTAGCTAATACATCATCATAATAAGTAACTTAACACTACAGTAAAATACAAAGGCAATACAAAATACAAACAACACACAACATTAGTGCAACAATTAACCCGTTCAGTACCAGTTCTGTCCTTTTCATTTTATTTTAGCTATACAATTAAACGATTTTGTGCAGTTTAAGAAGGATCTGTGGCAGTCAAAAGGGTTAAGTGAGATAGTTCCAAGCCTGTTAATTGCTGGAGGCCCTTTGTCAACTGAATAAAATCGTTTAAAAGAAACAATGAAGGATAAAGTTAAAAAGACGCCTTCGGTACAGAAAGGGTTAACTTGTTCAGTACCGGTGTCGTTCTTTAATTATATTCTGGCAATGCTTAGACGATTGTATGCAGCTTAGGAAGGACTTAAGGGGAGATATCCACTTGAGGGACTTTTTTATGGACCCCTTTCTCCCCCATGTTTAGCCCCATTGCTTTTGAGATTTTAAGACGTTCGCCCCATTATTTTGACGATTTTAAGAACTTTCGACCGATTTCTGTCAATTTTAAGACCTTTCGTGCCATTTAGGTATCGATTTTATCCTGGCGAGCGATAGCGAGCCTGTAATTTAAGAGGAACCGGCTTTCAGCCGGGACATTTTTCTACCGAAAAATTTACAAATTGATCTTGAAAGGGGGTCAAGGGGGTGTAATTTCAAGCTTGATGGAAGTCTAGGAAACGCACTAAAAACCTCCCCTTAACTTGTTCAGTACCGGTGTCGTTCTTTAATTATATTCTGGCAATGCTTAGACGATTGTATGCAGCTTAGGAAGGACTTAAAGATACAATAAGGCTTCAAACTATCTCAACCAACCCTTTCAACTACCACAGAGCCTTCTTAAGCTGCATACTATCGCTTAAATATAGCTAGAATGAAATATATCACACGTCGATGGTACGGTCGCGCTAATAAGTTATGTCCCAGCTATCATTACGTTTGGCTTGCTCTGTGCCGTATTAATGTCTGTCAGTTGTCGAATAGGGTGGGAAAGTGTAGGAACATGATTGCATATTTCACTCGATATGAAGAAATGAAGCTTAGATACTCCTGATACCAATTATTGATCAAAACATACTTGGTGCCGAGACATCACTTATTAGCGCGACTGTACTGAAAGCAATAATAAGGCTTCAAACTACCGCAGCCGACCCTTTTAACCCTTTGAGTACCAGCGACCTGTGTTTTATTATTTTCTAGCTATATTTAGGCGATATTATGCAGCTTAAGAAGGATCATGATAGTTTAAGAGGGTTCTGTGAGATAGTTTGAAACATTATTTTTGCTAGAGGTCCTTCCTTGTATAGGCCTATAGATCTTACACAGGTCCTGTTTAACCCATTATTACCGGCGACGTCACTTTTATTTGATTTTAGCTAAATTTAGACGATGTTATGAAACTTAGGAAGCATAATATATGGTAGCTATAAGGAGTAATTGAGATAGTCTGCAGCCTTTGAATCGGTAGACCCCCATATTAAGCTGAATACAATCGTCTAATAATTGCCAAAGTTTAACAAAAAGGATCTTCCCCATGTTTAGCATATTATTTGTGAGGTTATACGACGTTCGTTCCGTTAGTTTTTCGATGTTGAGACCTTTCGCCTAATTTTGTTGTCAATATTAAAACATTTCGTGCCGTTAAGTCTCGATTTATTCCTGGCGAGCAATAGCGAACCTCTAAATTTAGAAGGAACCGGCCTTCGGCCGGGAATTTTTTCTACCGAAAAATTTACACATTTATCTTAAGAGGGGGTCTAGGGGGTGTTTTTCTAAGCTTGATGGAGGTCTAGTGATGAAACTCAAAAATAAATGAATAAATATATAAACCAGCCACCAAGCACTACCCCCTTAACCTGCATAATATGGTTTACATTAATATTATATTATAGCTATAATACAATATAACCCACACAGCTGGTACACAAAGGGTTTCTAAGGGGGGTCACCTGCTTTTCTTCTCTGTCTCTCCTTTTCTCTCTTTCTCTGGCTTGTATCCATTCGGTCCCATTCAGCCAACTGTTTAAAGACGTTTATCCCCATCCAGGTGTCGATTATTTCCTGGCGAGCGATAGCGAGCCAGCATTGTATGGAGAAATCCGGCTTCGCCGGAAACATTTTTCTATCGAAAAATTTACAAAATTTAGCTTGCTGTCAAAACAAAATTACATATATGCTGACTCGCTACCGCTCGCCAGAAAAATATTGACACCTGGATGAGGGTAAAAGTCTTAAAACAGTAGGCTGAATGGGGCCGAATGGATACAAGCCAAAGAGAGAGGGAGAGAAAGAGAAAAAATCAAGGTGGGCCCCCTTAAGGAATACCTTGATTATGCCTGGTGATAATGGCGACCCAACACTGGGATATAGACGACACACACGACCTCTCTCTACTGGGGGTCCTGAGAGAGTGTCCTCGGTTACTCTCTCTTTCAAACTCTCTCTTTCTCTCGCTCTCTCTCTCTGTTTCTCTTTCTCTCCCTCTCCCTCTCTTTCTCTCTGTTTCTCTCTCTCTCTCTGTTTCTCTCTCCCTCTCTCTCTCTCTCTCTCTCTCTCTCTCTCTCTCTCTCTCTCTCTCTCTCTCTCTCTCTCTCTCTCTCTCATGAAGTATATAATACTGTCCCGATGAAGGGTTATGAGTATATATTACATTTTTTTCCTATGTGAATGAAGGAGTCAAATGGCCAAGCTACCTGTAACAAGTGTCCCCCCAAGGTTGAAAGAGTGACAGAGCCACACGCACACACACACGCACACACACACACACACAAAATGGTACAAGGCGAGATGGGTATCATATGGTTCACCTAAGCTGATGGCTACCTAAGCCTTCGGGCGAGACGGTACCGTCTATAGTGAGAATGGTACCATGCAGATCCACCCTAAGCCTTCGTTTCCGATGTCGCCAATTGGCTAAATACAGACTACACACACATCCACAGCCATTCCAACAGTACATAAAACACTTAACATGCATTTCACGCAATACATTCCCAGTTAAGGAGGCGCGATAATAATGAGCTTCGCTCGCATTGCGTGGATTCCCCTTGACGAACAAGTAACTGAGTAACTGAGTAACACACACACACACACACACACACACACACACACACACACACAGTTGCTGACACAAACACACGTACACCCATTTAAGTAGCTTATAATGGTCTCCTCAGAGTGTTTGTGTGTGTGTGTGTGTGTGTGTAATCTCTGCTAAGGTGTGGGCAGTGAACCAGTGTGTGTGTGTGTGTAATCTCTGCTAAGGTGTGGGCAGTGAACCAGTGTGTGTGTGTGTTGGTATGTTATGTGTGTGTGTGTAATCTCTGCTAAGGTGTGGGCAGTGGACCAGTGTGTGTGTGTGTTGGTATGTTAAAAAAAAAAAAAAAAAAAAAAAAAAAAAATGTTGGTATGTTATGTGTGTGTGTGTAATCTCTGCTAAGGTGTGGGCAGTGAACCAGTGTGTGTGTGTGTTGGTATGTTATGTGTGTGTGTGTAATCTCTGCTAAGGTGTGGGCAGTGGACCAGTGTGTGTGTGTGTTGGTATGTTATGTGTGTGTGTGTAATCTCTGCTAAGGTGTGGGCAGTGAACCAGTGTGTGTGTGTTGGTATGTTATGTGTGTGTGTGTAATCTCTGCTAAGGTGTGGGCAGTGGACCAGTGTGTGTGTGTGTTGGTATGTTATGTGTGTGTGTGTAATCTCTGCTAAGGTGTGGGCAGTGAACCAGTGTGTGTGTGTGTTGGTATGTTATGTGTGTGTGTGTAATCTCTGCTAAGGTGTTGGCAGTGGACCAGTGTGTGTGTGTGTGTTGGTATGTTATGTGTGTGTGTGTGTAATCTCTGCTAAGGTGTGGGCAGTGAACCAGTGTGTGTATGTGTTGGTATATGTGTGCGTGTGTATATGTGTCTCTGTGCGTGTGTGTGTGTGGGTATGTCTCTGTGTGTGTTTAATTTAAGAAGGGCCTCCAGCAATTATCGGGCTTCGAACTATCTTCATTAACTCTTTTTACTACCACAGCTCCTTCTTAACCCTTAACTGGCGGCGCGCATCATATGTCGAGTGAAAGAAATTTGGACTATGTGGCGGCTCACAACATAAGTCGTGTGGCATTTTCAGCACGTAATGTTGCTGAGAGAGAGAGAGACAAGTGGTGGCAGGAGAGTAGCGAGCGTATGACTGCTCCAGACCACCGCGGTGGACCAACTGACATGAATCCCACCCTCCTCCACCCTCTCACACTCGCTACACAGTGAATTGTTTAGGGAAAGTACCGAATTACATGGTTTTTGCACTCGTGTTGCGCGATTGTTGCAAGAAAACTAGCTGTCATACAAGGATCGTTGGGGTGTCATTGGAAAGCTCTGTTTATGCCCTTTCAGGGATAGATACTTGTTTTACGCTCTGGGTCTTATTTAGGCATGAAAATGATCACGTAAACAGCCCTATTTTGGGTAAAAACACCCCACTGGTGGCTACATATTATTTACCGCCTAGGCCGCTCGTTAGGTGTTAAGCTCTACATAATCGTCTAAATACAGCTATAATAAAATGAAAAATACCCCGCCAGTTCAGAAAGGGTAATGAATGCCTGTTTTATATTCTTGCTTTAAAGGTGGGGGTGCATGGGTTGAGGTAAACCTGGAAAAATAATCGCCAACCTGCATATAATTATCTTGCAAAATGCAATGTCACTGAAATAATTATTAACAATGGTATAAAGGATTTTGCGGATCGTCTATACCGGGCCTGTGATGTCATAGTGACGTCACACCAGTATCCTTAGCCTAGACTGGATGGTGGACTTACACTCTTGTGACGTCACAGGCCCGGTATAGACGATCCACAAAATCCTTTATACCATTGTTAATAATTATGTCAGTGCCATTGCATTTTGCAAGATAATTATGTACAGCTTGGCGATTATCATTCCATGTTTATCTCAACCCATGCACCCCCACCTTTAAGGGGGGTGACCTGCTTTGTGTTATTTCTGTCCTTTTCTCTCTTTATCTGGCTTGTATCCATTCGGCCCAATTCAGCCAACTATTTTAAGACGTTTATCCCCATCTAGGTGTCGATTTCTTCCTGGCGAGCGATAGCGAGCCATCATTATATGAAGAAATCCGGCTTCGCCGGAGAAATGTTTCTATCGAAAAATGTACAAATTTAGCCTTCTGTCAAACAAAAATAAAAAAATATGCTGGCTCGCTACCGCTCACCAGTAAAAAATTGACACCTGGATGGGGATAAACGTCTTAAAACAGTAGGCTGAATGGGGCCAAATGGATACAAGCCAGAGAAAGATAGAAAAGGACAGAACAAAAACAGGTCACCCCCCTTAAAGGGGGGGGATGGCTGGTTTATCTGGCTCCCCTTCTACCTCATGTTTAGCCCCATTAGTTTTGAGATTTTAAGACGTGCGGCCAATTACTTTGGCGATTTTAAGACCTTTCATGCCATTTACTGTAGGTGTCAATATTAAGAACTTTCATGCCATTTACTGTAGGTGTCAATATTAAGACCTTTCATGCCATTTACTGTAGGTGTCAATATTAAGACCTTTCATGCCATTTACTGTAGGTGTCAATATTAAGACCTTTCATGCCATTTACTGTAGGTGTCAATATTAAGACCTTTCATGCCATTTACTGTAGGTGTCAATATTAAGACCTTTCATGCCATTTACTGTAGGTGTCAATATTTTAAGACCTTTCATGCCATTTACTGTAGGTGTCAATATTAAGACCTTTCATGCCATTTACTGTAGGTGTCAATATTAAGACCTTTCATGCCATTTACTGTAGGTGTCAATATTAAGACCTTTCATGCCATTTAGGTGTCGATTTTTTTCCAGGCGAGCGATAGCGAGCCTGTAATTAAGGAGGAAGGCCGTGACATATTTCTAACGAAAAATGCACAAATCTCTCTAGAAAGGGAATCTTGGAGATGTTTTATAAAGCTTGATGAAAGACTAGGGAAGAAACTAAAAAAAAAAAAATCGACCTATAGAATATCCCTTATCCCTTTCTAGATAGATTTGTACATTTTTCGGTAGAAAAATGGCAAACAAATGGCTAAAATTAAGCGATTATATTTGCAGTTTAATTAAGAAAGACTTATGTTATTAAAAGGGTTTATTGAGATCGTATTTGCCTCTTTCAGTTCTAGAGGTAGATTATTAGCTAAAGAAAGTCGACTAACTTCATATAACTCAAAATGAATGCAAGCAATAGGGTTGACGTTTCTATCATTTGGGAAGAGTCCACCAGGAAATAGGTGTGGATATTTACAGCCAGTTTGCTCCAGCCCCTTTTAAGGTACAAAGAGGTCAGGGATCAAGATTATTGTCAAGTTCGTTGGCGTTACCTATAGCTGTTTATTAACTTTTTGATTGAGAGAGATCATTCCTAAGCTGATTTAAGAGGGGTGACCTGTTTTTGTTCTGTCCTTTTCTATCTTTCGCTTGCTCGTATCCATTTGGCCCCATTCAGCCTACTGTTTTAAGACGTTTATCCCCATCCAGGTGTATATTTTTTACTGGTGAGCGGTAGCGAGCCAGCATATTTTTTATTTTTGTTTGACAGCAGGCTAAATTTGTAAATTTTTCGATAGAAAAATGTTTCCGGCGAAGCCGGATTTCTTCATATAATGCTGGAACGCTATCGCTCGCCAGGAAGAAATCGACACCTAGATGGGGATAAACGTCTTAAAATAGTTGGCTGAATGGGGCCGATTGGATACAAGCCAGAGAAAGAGAGAAAAGGACAGAAATAACAAAAAGCAGGTCACCCCCTTTAAGGCAGTGAGTGCCACACGAGATCATTTTCCGTCACTTCTATACTGGCAATTGTAGTCTGACATCTGCAAAAAATATAAGTGTTATCAGAAATCAGCCACCTAACGTAATCTACCTTCAGTCTAGTTTCCGATGCCAATTCACCACTTGCGAGTTTCAGGCTATAAGGAAGTTGGAGCCATAAACATCGCTATTAAGAGGAGGTTTTTAGTGTGTTTCCTAGACTTCCATCAAGCTTGAAATTACACCCCCTTGACCTCCTTTCAAGATAAATTTATACATTTTTCGGTAGAAAAATGTACCGGCTGAAAGCCGGTTCCTATTAAATTACAGGCTCGCTATCGCTCGCCAGGATAAAATCGACACCTAAATGGCACGAAAGGTCTTAAAATTGACAGAAAGGGGTTGAAAGTTCTTAAAATCGTCAAAATAATGGGGCAAACGTCTTAAAATTAGAAAAACAATGGGGCTAAGCATGAGGGAGAAAGGAGTCAAGAAAAAAATCCCTCAAGTGGAAATCTGCCGTTAAGCAGGAGTGCAATAATAATGCACAATAGGTTTCTGATGGATGAAAAGTCTGCTGCATGGGGTTGCATGTATTTATATATATGCACTACAACTGCATTTTAGCTCGTCATTCTGCTAAATACCGATGTCTACAACTCCAACTTCCTTATAGAACGAAACTCGCAAGTGGCCAATTTGAGGTGAGAGAGAGCCACAAAATATTACCAGAAAAAAAATTGCTAATCGAACATTGCCGGAATAACCGCTCGTGTGACACCGGCTTTAGCTAAGAAAAGATCTTTAACCCTTTCTGTACCAGCGACGTCTCTTTTATATTTGATTTCTGCTACATGTTGACAATTTTATGAAGCTTAATAAGTGTGTGTATAAGATGTATGGTAGGTAAAAGGATTAATTGAGATAGTGGGTAGACTTTGAATGGGTAGAGGTTCTTCCTAAGCTGAACAAAATCGCCTTATAGTGGTCAGAAAATAATGCAAAGGACGTCACCGGTACGGAAGGAGTTAAGTTTCTTCCCAAGAACTCCATCAAGCTTAAAATTACACCCCCTAGACCCCCTTTCAAGATAAATTTGTACATTTTTCGGTAGAAAAATGTCCCGGCGACATCTCAAATTACAGGCTCGCTATCGCTCGCCAGGAAAAAATCGACACCTAAGTGGCACGAAAGTTTTTAAAATTGACAGAAATGGGGCGAAAGTTCTTAAAATCGCCAAACTAAAGGGGGCGAGCGTCTTAAAATCTAAAAAGCAATGGGGCTAAACATGAAAGAGAAAGGGGTCCAGAAAAAAATCCCTCAAGTGGAAATCTCCCCTTATTAAACGATAAAGAGTGAGACTTTCTTTCATGCCATTTCGACTACCAAATGTCTTTACTATAAATTGAATAAAATCGTCTAATGATAGCCAGAAAAAATATTGAAGGCATTATAAACCAAACGTGAGATACACCATAGTCACTAAGCTATAAACTAAATAAAATCGTCTACTGATAGCCAGAATAATACAAGAGTACTGAAGGAATTTATATACCAAACGTGACCTAAACCAGAGTAATTAAGCTTATATAATTAACCTCCCTGTTAAATCCCCCTTACGTCCCAAGCCTTTACGTACTAGGCCTATACAACCAGTGTATTTATATATTTAATTATTTACTTATATATTAATATTATTATTGTTATGCCACGTGTTCAATTAACGTGAGACAATCTGATTGCGATTTCCAACTTATGAATCAGCGTTTATCATCACCTTAGGTATACCTCTCCACTGGGTGAGGATTGGCCTTAAGGGGAGGGTTTTAGCGTGTTTCCTAGATTTCCATCAAGCTTGAAATTACACCCCCTTGACCCCTTTTCAAGATAAATTTGTACATTTTTCGGTAGAAAAAATTTCCCGGCCAAAGGCCGGTTCTTCTTAAATTACAGGCTCGCTATCGCTCGCCAGGAAAAAATCGACACCTAAATGGCACGAAAGGTCTTAAAAGTGACATAAATGGGGTGAAAGTTCTTAAAATCGCCAAACTAATGGGGCGAACATCTTAAAATTTCAATAGCAATGGGGCTAAACATGAGAGAGAAAGGGGTAAAGAAAAAAATCCCTCAAGTGGAAATCTCCCCTTAATTCTCTTAATCAACACACAAGTAATAACCAATGGACACACACCACATAGGTAAAGGATATACAGGGTTTATTCCTTAACTGCTAGGGTACAATCTCAATATACAGGGTTTATTCCTTAACTGCTAGGGTACAATCTCAATATACAGGGTTTATTCCTTAACTGCTAGGGTACAATCTCAATATGTGTCTGGAGAAATACCCGGTAAGCATAATATTCATATATAAATAATAATAATACTGTTACTAATGAACATATAAATAATAACACACAGAGAGGATATGTCTCAAATCACAAGAAATAAAGTCCTGAAGTAAATATGCAAAGCTCTCAAATATGCCTCGAATACAAGTAAATAATAGTTACTGTGATCTAGAAAACGTAGTACTGATAGTTATGGAAAATAGGACAATATTTAATCTCAAAACGAACGATAAGTTAATGCAACTTGAATAAGTGTTTAAAATGTAATAACTCAATGAGTAATAAGTATGAAAGATAATTTCATAAAAGCATAATAATTATATTAGTCAACTATACGTGACAGAGGAAGCAATTAACTCTGCGGCTGAACTTTCACTATTAGATCTGTACCTGGATGATATGTAGCACATAGACTCAGGCCTGACGAAGTGTTCAAGATTTACATGTAAGTGTATGTCTTTATAACCGGATAAATATATATATATTTCCAAGCCGAAGAATACAGGAACCTGAATTCGAGGAAGTATGTAAATATTTTCCGCACGATAGAATGTGTACTGTTCTCCCGAAGCAGAGTAACGGATATTAAGTAAAGAAGGGAAGAATGGAAAATATTCTATTCTGATGTTAATATATGAACCTTGACATACCTAAGTCTAAACCCTCACTGTAATCATCGTTACCGTTACGAACTAGGAAAAACATTGAAAGGATTTCGTAGAGAGTAGGAGCACTGGGAGAACGAAGTTGGAGCACACTGGTTGAGGCACGTTTGTCTTGTTTCTTGACTACAGGGGCCCTGGGATACACTTCCCAGCTAGGTTCAGGCCCAAACAATTTCAGTATACGTTCTGCTCTGCTCTTTCGCGCCCTCGTCTTAGCGCGACTCACAATATCACTATTCACGCTGAACCTGGAGTATGACACTAAAGGATCCCCTGCACTCGGTAAACACAAAGTATTTCCGGGCGTAGGTGGACAATTAAGATTGTCACTATCCTGAATCTCGATGGAGTACTTTGATGCAAGTCCAGGCTTAGGTGATTTGGCAGACTTGCACTAGTTGTACTGAGTTCTTCTACTACGAACCTTTCTTGGAATGTTAATGAGGCTGGTGACTCAATCTCTTTCCCACTTTTGTTGGTGCAGTCAGAGATCAACTCAAAAGGCCTACTTTGCGTTCGATTATGCGGCTCGATCTTAGTCCCACTTTTGTTGGTGCGGACCCGGATTGAACTATCCCCTGACCCACTTTTGTTGGTGCAGCCAGAGAACAAAGAATTTTCTTCTTCACAGTAACCGATACTATTTATTCTCCCTTCTAACCTAGGAGTTTCGAGAACAGAACCAAAATATGGTTTAGCCCGAAGGCTGATTGCTTAACTCTACACTGTTCAGCGTGCATAGTCACTCTTTAGTCTGCGTTGTCCTGGATAAGTGATTCCAGGGCAACAAGGGCATATGCTAGGTATCTTCGGCTTTGTTTTCAATCAGGGAGCCAGGAGCACTGGTGATAACTTGTATATTAGGTGCACTTATCAGTTGTGCATTAGGGGACATTGATTCGACACTTGCATTGGTGGAACTGGGGTAGATATTGATGTTAGAACTTAGTGGTGATTTCTCCAATTTTGTCCTATTAATTTCACTTGGCTGTTTTGATACAGGAGTGATCAGAATTGGTTGTAAGTAATTTTCTATGGTGCACTGGTTTGGATCACTATTGGTGCTAACGTTACATGATGCAGGATGTCATGGTTGTTGTGGGAACTCGGTTTGAAATGGCGTGGAGGGAAGATCTCTCGTAAGTTTGAAATAGCTCCCCCTCGTAGGTACATTTTCTTTGGTGCGATCCACGTATTTGCTATTCTTTCGCACTTTTGGTCGTGTTGCAGGTTGCAGGTTGCAGAGTTGATTGCTACTGGTGTACTGGTTGGAGGCGGTTGTGTGGTGATCAGCTGGTTGTTTGGGCATTCGTGGTTGTTGTAGGAAGTCGGTTTGAAATGGCGTGGAGGGGAGATCTCTCGGAAGTTTGAAATAGTTCCCCCTCGTATATATATTCTCTTTCATGTGGTGTCCATCCTCGGTTCCCGTGCTGGATTTCGGGTGAATAGGATTGCAGGTGCCTATGCTAGCAATCCTAGCTGGTTGTTCTTTTCGCATTTTGGCTGCTGGAATTAGTTGTGGGAATCTCGACTGCACATTTTTCTCTCCTCACATCTTAATAATTATATTATTTTAATTATTATTGAGATGTCGGAGGATAAAGTTGTTCCAGAAACAGACGCCACCCCATTACCACCAATAACTAGCTTGCAAGACCAACCCATCCGCATTGCTAGCATAAGGACATGCAACGACAACAACAGAAGCCGATCAAACAAAAACAACAATGGAGAAGGCACCAGAGTAAACTCGATAAAAAGGGGAAACTATGATAGCCTTCCCAATCAATACGTGGCCGCACTCTACACTCATGACTCCAGCAACTCTATGCAAATTAACCATCAACCGCAATCATGTGCACCTTGTAAGTGACCCACGAGGTAAAGCTAACCTTCTTGCGGATATTTTCTCCACCAACTCAACCTTAGATGAAATAAATCAAGATGTCCCTGTACTTAATTTTAATTCGCCTGAAATTCCCTCACTTAAGATCCACACCAGACATGTCAAAACTATTTTGCAGAATCTCTCAGTAGATAAGGCTCCTGGTCCAGATGAAATTCCTCCAATAGTACTTAAGAATTGCTCCTTGGTGCTCGCTCCTGTATTGGCAAACATTTTCCGTCTGTGTACTCATACCTCATGCTTCCCAGTATCCTGGAAAGAAGCAAACATCCATCCAGTTCCTAAAAAAGGTGCCTCTTCAGATCCATCAAACTACAGACCAATAGCTATAACTTCCACTCTTGGTAAAGTCTTTGAAATTATATTAAATAATCACATAATTAAGCATCTTGAGAATAATAAATTAATCAGTGATAGGCAATATGGTTTTAGACGATGTCGATCAACTGCAGACATTCTTTGCCTTCTTACGCATTAAATCAACCAAGCTACAGACCAACATGGTGATACACATACAATAGCACTGGATATATCAAAGGCATTTGATAGAGTCTGGCATCAATCCTTATTGTCGAAGATGTCACACTACGGCCTTGCATCATTAGTTCCACTAATTTCTTCTTATCTTCATAACAGAAAAATATGTGTAATGGTAGATGGCCTTTATTCTCAATTTCACTCAATAAATGCTGGTGTTCCCAGGGATCAGTTTTGGCCCCAACTCTGTTCCTCATTCATATCAATGATCTCATATCTACCACTCATAATCCAATACATTCCTACGCAGATGACTCAACACTCCACAGTTCCTTCACATTTACCAATTCTTTCACCCAAGCCGATCTTATAAATTCAAAAATAAACACTGCAATTTCTCTGAACCAGGTCCTTTCTAGAATTAATGAATGGGGACAAAAGAATCTAGTTTCCTTTAATGCACAGAAAACCAAGTACATTCAATTTTCTAACTGACAGAATCTCACTGACTCCCATATATTTTTTAATGATGTAAATATTCCCACTTCTCCTAGTATTGACATTCTCGGTGTAACATTAACTACTAACTTGAGCTGGACACATTATGTTAGAAGCATTGCTAAGAATGCCTCTAAAAAACTGGGACTCCTGTACAGAGTTCGTGAATTCTTGACTGACGAGCAGTTAGCCATAATATATAAAAGTCATGTGCGTTCTCAGATGGATTACTGTTCACCTCTGTGGGGTGGAAGTGGAGTGGTTGCATTGAGGCAGTTGGACAAAATTCAAAATAAAGCTATTAGATTAATCAATAACCCTGCAATCACACAGGACCTTCCTACATTATCCATACGAAGAAACGTTGCATCCCTTGCATTATTCTACAGATATTTTCACAGCAATTGTTCCGAGGAACTTGCTTCAATTGTGCCGCCTCTCCACATCTTTCCCCGTAGAACTAGGGCAGCTGAGAGCGCCCATGAATTTACACTTTCTCCTCCACAATACAGAACTTCCGCTTATCAGAATTCATTTATCCCCAGAGCTACTACTCTTTGGAATTCACTTCCCTCGAATTGATTTCCACAAACTTACAATCTACACATGTTTAAATCCAGTTGTTACAAACATTTTATGAATGGAGGATGCCTTTAGGCACATGGACCTTTTTGTTTTATCTGTGTTTTTCCTTCCTCCGTTCATTGTCTCTTAAAAAAAAAAAAAAAAAACAAAAAAAAAAAAAATAGACTATCAAACACATAGTGAAGTGTACACAGAGATGCAAAGTGAATATCTAAAACCAGTATCACCATAGTGCATAAAATGAAAAAATTAACAGGCCAGAAACAACAGAACAGCCTCACATGCCATATGCAAATATCCCTCAGATCTAGCACAAGCCAAATACCAAAGTGAAACCAATGCATGCATCATCCTCACATAATTCCCAAGTGCAATAACCCCTAGTGCGACTGGCTCCCTGAAAGAACACAAAGCCAGAGTGTCACCCATGCCCCTCTTGCCCCGAAACTGGGCAACTAAAACGCCGACAAAAACGGAGTCACTATGCTGCTGAACAAAGTAGAATCAAGCAATCAGTCTGCTGGCTTAAAACAATCTTTGAGTTCTATTCTCGAAGCTCCCAGGTTAGACGGGAGTAGGAATAGTATCGATTATTGTGAAGAAGGGAATTCTTTATTCTTTGGTTTTACCAACAAAAGCAGGCCAAGGAGTAGCTCAATCCGTATCCGCACCAAATGTAGGATTAAGATCGAGCCGCATAATCGAACACAAGTTAGGCCTCTTGACTTTGTCTCTGACTGCACCAGAAAAAGTGGGGAGGAGATAGTCATTAGCCTCGCTAACATTCCAAGAAAGGTTCATAGTAGAAGAGCTAAGTACAACTAGTGCAAGTCTGCCAAACCAACCTAAGCCTAGGCTTGCATCAAAGTACTCTATCGAGATTCAGGACAGTGAAAATCTTAATTGTCCACCTAAGCCCAGAAATACTTTGTGTTTACCGAGTGCAGGAGATCCTTTAGTGTCATCCTCCAGGTTCAGCGTGAATAGTGATTAAGTGTGTCGCGCGCTAAGACGAGGGCGAGAAGAAGTAGAGCAGAACGTATACTGGAATTGTTTGGGCCTGAACCTAGCTGGGAAGTGTGAATATCCCAGGGTCCCTGTAGTCAAGAAACAAGACAACAGCGCTTCTACCAGTGTGCTCCAACTTCGTTCTCCCAGTGCTTCTACTCTCTATGAAATCCCTTAAGTGTTTTTCCTAGTTTGTAACAGTAACGATGATTACAGTGAGGGCTTAGACTTAGGTATGTCAAGGTTCACACATTAACATAAATCTAGAAGATCTTCCATTCTTCCCTTCTATATTTATTATCCGTTGCTCTGATTCGGGAGAACAGTACACATTCTATCGTGCGGAAAATATTTACATACTTCCTCGAATTTAGGTTCCTGTATTCTTCGGCTTGGAAATACATATATATATATATATGTATCCAGTTATAAAGACATACACTTACACGTAAAACTTGAACGCTTAGTCAGACCTGAGTTTATGCGCTACCTATCATCCGGGTACAGATCCAAAAGTGAAAGTTCAATCGCAGAGTAATTGCTTCCTCAGTCACGTATAGTTGACTAATAGGCCTATAGCTATTATGCTTTTATGAAGTCATCTTTCATACTTATTACTCATTGAGTTATTACAGTTTAATTACTTATTCAAGTTGCATTAACTTATTGTTCATTTTGAAGTCAAATATTTTCCTACTGTCCATACTTATCAGTGCTACGTTTCCAACATTGCAGTAACTATTATTTACTTGTATTCGAGGCATATTTGAGAGCTTTGTATATTTATTTCAGGACATATTTATTGTGATTTGAGACTTATCCTCTCTCTGTGTTATTATTCATATGTTCATTTGTAACATTATTATTATTTGTATATGAATTCTATGCTTACTTTTCCAAAGACATAGAAACTGAAACTGAAACTATTGAGATTGTAGCCTACCCTAGCTATTAAGGAATAAAATTTGTTTCTTTACCTATGTGTTTTGTGTCCATTGCTTATTATTAGAGTGTTGATTAAGAGAGTTAAAGTTGATCCCTACCCAGTAGAGAGGTACCTAAGTTGATGATTAACGCTGATTCCTTATTTGGAAATCGCAATCAGATTGTCTAACGTTATTTGAATACGTGGCATAACAATTATTATATATTTTGTCTTTATTTTATTATTTATTTGTATTATACATACAGTATATATATATATTTCTTCCCTAAACCTCCATCATGCTTAAAAAATACAGCCAAGACCATCCCTTCGAGATGAATTTGTGCATTTTTCGGTAGAAAATGACGGTTCCTCCTAAATAATGCAGGCTAGCTTTCGCTTGCCAGGAAAAAATCTACACCTAAATGGCACAGGTCTTAAAAGTGACAACAAAATTGGGCTAAAGGTCTTAAAATCGCCAAACTAATGGGGCGAATGTCTTAAAATCTCAAAACTAATGAGGCTAAATAGGAGGGAGAAGGGGTGCCAGAAAAAAACACCCCCTTCAGAAGGATTTTAATTATACGGTCCCTACTCTCTCTCTCTCTCTCTCTCTCTCTTGCCTACTACTACCAGTGTCACGATTATAAGTTTGTGATGTATGGTGACGTCTGGCAGCAAGCGAGTCACGGGTCAGCTGGCACAACAAACGCTGCGGTGCCACGTCTACAACATCATCAAGCGCAAGAAGAAGAAGAAGAAGAAGAAGAAGAAGAAGAAGAAGAAGAAGAAGAAGAAGAAGAAGAAGAAGAAAAATACATACAAGCAAGAAGAAGAAGGAGAAAAAGAAAAAAAAAACATAATTACGCACAAGCATGAAGAACATAATTACGCACAAGCAAGAAGAAGAAAAAGAAGAAATTACACATAAGCAAGAAGAACAAGAAGAAGACAATTACATATAGTACATATAATTGTAGAGTAATTGATGACAAGCTTACGGTATGATTAATGAAACTAATACTATTGATTACAGATTGAGGAATGAAGAGATACGTAGGAGAGTGGGGCAGCAAGAACATTTTTCGGCCAGAGTGGACAGAAGGGTGCTGAGCTGGTATGGTCATGTTAAACGAATGGAAGATGAAAGGCTTACAAAGAGAATATGCGAGTCAGATACAAGGGGAGATAGAGGGGCAGGAAGACCTCCACTGATATGGAGAGAATGTGTAGGACAAGTGTTAAAAGACAGAGGAATTACTATAGGTCAGGTAAGAGAATCGTTAACATATAGGAATGAATGGAGAATGCTACTGAATAGATGAGTGTAAACACAGTCACGTTTGGACTAGATAATAGTCCATCAGGCGCCTGGCCCTGGGAGCCGGTGGTAATGAAGGGTGTGCCTGGAAGCATGGTGGGCGGCCTTGTGGAGGTAAAGCTTCGCTGCGGGTCTGCCTGCAGAAATCGGAGCCTCTCCGGGGGTTCTGGGACCTGGGAGTCTTTTGCTGGGGACCCCAAATGGGCCTTGGTCTCTGGGTATTTCTCCTGGACGACCTAGATGTGTGTGTGATTTAGTGTTTTGTTTTGTCTTTCTGATGGGTGTGATGTCCATGTTCGAGCTCTGTCTCGAGTCGGCCACCCTTAAAAAAAAAAGAGAGAGAAAAAAAAGGGAAAACTGGGGTAAGTGCCAGTGTATATACATACTGTACATACATATACATACTGTACATACATATACATACTGTACATACATATAATTTATGGTAGGGTCGAATCGGTGAATTTTAAATAGCTTGCAGAAGGGTAGAGCTGGCACCAGTGTTTATGTTGCATTTAAGACATCTATAGGTATTTTGACGACGTGTTTACAGTATCCATGTTTGATACCTTGGTCTAAAGTCTCTCTCAAAAGTTGTTTTGTGGCCTATTTCCATAGCTTCAACTTGTTTATCTCTATAGATATTTACCTTCTATATCAACATGTATTAGGTTTTGTTGAAGAGCTTATATACATTTTTTTTAAGATTTTAAAAAGCTAAATTTATTACGATAGGAGACTTATTCATCAAATAATTATATATGGTGCATAATATAATCTGTACTGTTGCATGAACAGTGAATTGTAAGTTCAGCAAAGGTTGGAAAGTAAATACGAGGTTCCGCTGTAAAGGCTTATCCCTAAATACCTTCACCTGACCTGATGAACACAGCACAGGGTGAACACAATGACTCTTAATAAGACCAGCATTGTGAAAAGCTACCTGTAGAAGACTTTGCCTGGGATATAAACATAGGGTGCCAGAGTAGTGGAGGAGGGAGAAGGGGAGCTTTTACACATTTATATATTTTCGTTTACATCCCCATCGACACACACACACACACACACACACATCCATTAATAGATACATTCAGGAAAATCCATACATGAGCACACACAGACACACACCTATACGCACACGCACAATCATAGTCTCTCTCTATATATCTATCTATGTACCCATGTAACGCACACACACACACCGGAAATAGGAAATGGAGATCTTAGTACTCTATATTTGTAACGCTTGCCACATAACAGTACTGTACGTGAACAGACATACAGGTGTCCGTGGCACAGGTTAGTGACAGGTACAGTTGGCCACAGGAATTTGGATCCATTTCCTGATTTAATGTATGGAGAGAAACACAGTATTATTGATTTACAAGAATAATTTAATATACAACTGCTAAATGGTCATATTATTTAAGGGGGCTCACCTGCTTTTTGTTCTCTTTCTGTCGTTTTCTCTCTTTCTCTGGCTTGTATCCATTCGGCCCCATTCAGCTAACTGGTTTAAGACGTGTATCCCCATCCAGGTGTCTATTTCTTCCTGGCAAGCGATAGCGAGCCAGCATTGTATGGTGAAATCCGGCTTCGCCGGAGAAATTTTTCTATCGAAAAATGTACAAATTTAGCTTGCTGTTAAAATAAAAATATATATATGCTGGCTCGCTACCGCTCGCCAGGAAAATATTGACACCTGGATGGCGGTAAACGTCTTAAAACAGTAGGCTGAATGGTGCCAAATGGATAAAAGCCAAAGAGAGAGGGAGAGAAAAAGAAAACAAGCGAGGTGGGCTCCCTTAACTACTCCATAAGACAATATACCTCTAATTCATCCATGCTAATTTTCCTTCCACACATAATAGCTAAGCGGATAAGGAGAAAATCGTGCACTTTTTGACTAAATCATCATACTTTCTACATTCATACTAAGACCCAATGGGAACATTTTAATAGGTGGAGGGAACCTGTATCTTGATACTGGTGCCTGTGGCAGCCCCTTTTCAATTAATTTCCATTAGAGTTCTGAAACACTGAATTTTGCCCCAAACTGTATACCGTGATAGAGATGTCAAACTAGTCTCAAATGACTCGTCTGGACAAGGGAAACATATTATATTCAGACAATGTTTGGCTAATGTTGACCGTTTGACTTGTAAAGTCTCTTGTAGTTCATCATCATGCTACAATTCGGTAAGAATTGTTGCCAATTATCCCTAATTTGTTAAACTACAGGCTCCAGTACAAGTCAAACGGTCAACAGTAGCCAAACATTGTCTGAATATAATTTGTTTCCCTCGTCCAGGCGAGTCATTTGAGACTAGTTTGACATCTCTATCACGGTATACAGTTTGGGGCAAAAATTAATTGAAAAGGGGCTGCCACAAGCAGAAACATGAAGATACAGATTCCCTCCACCTTTTAAAATGTTCCCATTGTGTCCTAGTATCAGTGTACTAATGCTTTAGTCACAAAGTGCACAATTTCTCCAAACATTGTTCCTTAGCAGCTGCCCTATAATCGTGGAGTGGATACAATTACATATGGCTAACTGTACAGTCGCCTACAGCGAAAGATGGTACATATCTTATTGAACAAGTCTGACACGCTGATGACATTTTTTGGAACATTCTCCATTAACATATGCCTGATTCACTGTTTTCCCATATTCAATGCTCACTGTTTCTAGTTTATCATAGAGTATAGTTCATTCACTATAGGTAAGCCAGAAATCGTGACCTCTAACCCCTGTAACTCAATAAGGGATAGAGCAAATGGGCTGTACATTTCCACACCTATTCCCTGGCTGACTAAATGGTTGTAATATTAACTCGTTTACTGTAGTCGCTTTTGAGTTACAGAGGTTAGTGGCTATGATTTCTGGCCCACTTATAATGAATGGGATATAGTTACCAGTTACTTGTGTGACAGACTGTACGTGTTAGCCAGGTTAGAGACACGTATGAGACAGATGAGAGACACAAACAGAAATGTGAGAGACAGATTAAAGAGAAAAATAAAACTTATGTAAAACAGATGTGAGGCAGGTCTACAGATAAGTGCCACAGATGAGACTGGTTAAGGGGAGATTTCCACTTGAGGGATTTTTTTCTGGACCCCTTTCTCTCTCATGTTTAGCCCCATTGCTTTTTAGATTTTAAGGCGCTCGCCCCCTTTAGTTTGGCGATTTTAAGAACTTTCGCCCCATTTCTGTCAATTTTAAGAATTTTCTCATTTAGGTGTCGATTTTTTCCTGGCGAGCGATAGCGAGCCTGTAATTTGAGAGGAACCGGCCTTCGGCCGGAACATTTTTCTACCGAAAAATGTACAAATATATCTTGAAAGGGGGTCAAGGGGGTGACATTTTAAGATTGCTGGAGGAGTAGTAAACAAACTAAAAACCTCCCCTTAACCCTCTTTACTATCCCGGACCCTTCGCAAGCGGCACAAAATGGTCTAAATATATCTAGAAGCACATTAAAAGTACGTCGCCGGTACAAAAGTGATACAAATGTGCAAAATAAAACGGGTGTGAAGATATAGACAGATGTGAGGCAGATCAGGTGAGAGATACTTATTAAGGGAGCCCACCTCGCTGGTTTTATCTTTCTCTCCCTCTCTCTTTGGCTTATATCCATTCAGCCTACTGTTTTAGGACGTTTACCCCCATCCAGGTGTCAATATTTTCCTGGCAAGCGGTAGCTAGCCAGCATATATATATTTTTGTTTTGACAGCAAGCTAAATTTTTACTTTTTTTGATAGAAAAAATTCTCCGGCGAAGCCGGATTTATCCATACAATCCTGGCTCGCTATCGCTCGCCAGGAAGAAACCGACACCTGGATGGGGATAAACGTTGGCTGAATGAGGCCGAATGGATACAAGCCAGGGAAAGAGAGAAAAGGAAAGAAAGATAAAAAAAAGCCGGTGACCCCCCTTAAGAGATAGGTAAGAGATGGGTGCAAAAAGGTGTGAGTTCAAACAGGTGTGGAGAGTGTGAGTTAGAGATGTGGGTCAGGTGTGAGTCTGACAGGTGTGTGGGTCTGACAGGTGTGTCAGTCTGACAGGTGAGTGAGTCTGACAGGTGTGTGAGTCTGACAGGTGAGTGAGTCTGACAGGTGTGTGAGTCTGACAGGTGAGTGAGTCTGACAGGTGTGTGAGTCTGACAGGTGCGTGAGTCTGACAGGTGTATGAATCTGACAGGTGTGTGAGTTTAACAGGTGTGTGAGTTTGACAGGTGTGTGAGTCTGACAGGTGTGTGAGTCTGACAGGTGCGTGAGTCTGACAGGTGAGTGAGTCAGACAGGTGTGTGCGACTGACAGGTGTGTGGGTCTGACAGGTGTGTGGGTCTGACAGGTGAGTGAGTCTGACAGGTGAGTGATTCTGACAGGTGTGTGAGTCTGACAGGTGCGTGAGTCTGACAGGTGAGTGAGTCTGACAGGTGAGTGATTCTGACAGGTGTGTGAGTCTGACAGGTGCGTGAGTCTGACAGGTGCGTGAGTCTGACAGGTGAGTGAGTCTGACAGGTGTGTGAGTCTGACAGGTTAGTGAGTCTGACAGGAGAGTGAGTCTGACAGGTGTGGTAGTCTGACAGGTGTGGTAGTCTGACAGGTGTGGTAGTCTGACAGGTGAGTGAGTCTGACAGGTGAGTGAGTCTGACAGGTGTGTGAGTCTGACAGGTGAGTGAGTCTGACAGGTGAGTGAGTCTGACAGGTGTGTGAGTCTGACAGGTGAGTGAGTCTGACAGGTGTGTGAGTCTGACAGGTTAGTGAGTCTGACAGGAGAGTGAGTCTGACAGGTGTGGTAGTCTGACAGGTGTGTGGGTCTGACAGGTGTGGTAGTCTGACAGGTGTGGTAGTCTGACAGGTGAGTGAGTCTGACAGGTATGGTAGTCTGACAGGTGAGTGAGTCTGACAGGTGAGTGAGTCTGACAGGTGAGTGAGTCTGACAGGTGTGTGAGTCTGACAGGTGAGTGAGTCTGACAGGTGAGTGAGTCTGACAGGTGTGGTAGTCTGACAGGTGTGTGGGTCTGACAGGTGTGGTAGTCTGACAGATGTGGTATTATGACAGATGTGGTAGTTTGACAGGTGTGTGGGTCTGACAGGTGTGGTAGTCTGACAGGTGTGGTAGTCTGACAGGTATGGGTCTGACAGGTGTGGTAGTCTGACAGGTGAGTGAGTCTGACAGGTGTGGTAGTCTGACAGGTGTGTGGGTCTGACAGGTGTGGTAGTCTGACAGGTGAGTGAGTCTGACAGGTGAGTGAGTCTGACAGGTGTATGGGTCTGACAGCTGAGTGAATCTGACAGGTGAGTGAGTCTGACAGGTGTGGTAGTCTGACATGTGTGGTAGTCTGACAGGTGAGTGAGTCTGACAGGTGTGTGGGTCTGACAGGAGAGTGAGTCTGACAGGTGAGTGAGTCTGACAGGTGTGTGGGTCTGACAGGAGAGTGAGTCTGACAGGTGAGTGAGTCTGACAGGTGAGTGAGTCTGACAGGTGTGTGGGTCTGACAGGAGAGTGAGTCTGACAGGAGAGTGAGTCTGACAGGTGAGTGAGTCTGACAGGTGCGTGAGTCTGACAGGTGTGTGAGTCTGACAGGTGAGTGAGTCTTACAGGTGAGTGAGTCTGACAGGTGCGTGAGTCTGACAGGTGTGGGTCTGACAGGTGTGGTAGTCTGACAGGTGTGGTAGTCTGACAGGTAGAGTGGTTGCTATAGTTTATTCGCTGTAAGTAGGTGAGAAATCATGACCTCTATCTTTTGTAACTCAAAAAGGGCTAGAGCAAATTGGCTGTAAATTACCACATCTATTCATTGACAGACTCTTTCCACATGATAGAAATATTAGCTTGAATACTCTAGTTGTTTTTTAGTTATAGAGATTAGAGGTCATGATTTCTCGCCTACTTACAGCGAATAGCCTACAGCAGATGAAGGTTAGTGTACTCCACTTCCGATTAGTTTTCACTGATTGTTAAGTATATCTTGGATTGTGTTGCTCATCATTCACTTCTCACACTGGAGCTCTTATACAGTAGGTATGTACACCTTAAGGGGGAGGTAGTTGCTTTTTCTGGATCCTCTTCTCCCGCAAGTTTAGCCTCATTAGTTTTGTGATTTTAAGACGCTTGCTCCATTAGTTTGGCGATTTTAAGACCTTTTGTGCCATTCAGACGTAAAATGTTTATGCCGGGCGATAGCGAGCCTGTAATTTTAGGAGGTATCGGCCTTCGGCCGGGATATTTTTCTACCGAAAAATGTACAAATGTATCTTGAAAGTGTGTCTAGGGGGTGTTTTTTAAGCTTGATGGAGGTCTAGCGAGGAAACTAAAATATAGATAAATAAATAAATATATAGACCAAAAAGTAACCACTACTCCCTTAAATAGATCCCCACTAGGGCATTACCTATCGGGCCCTGTAGATCCCCACTAGGGAATTACCTATAGGGCCCTGTAGATCCCCACTAGGGTATTACCTATGGGGCCCTGTAGATCCCCACTAGGGTATTACCTATGGGGCCCTGTAGATCCCCACTAGGGAATTACCTATGGGGCCCTGTAGATCCCCACTAGGGTATTACCTATGGGGCCCTGTAGATCCCCACTAGGGCATTACCTATGGGGCCCTGTAGATCCCCACTAGGGTATTACCTATGGGGCCCTGTAGATCCCCACTAGGGTATTACCTATGGGGCCCTGTAGATCCCCACTAGGGTATTACCTATGGGGCCCTGTAGATCCCCACTAGGGAATTACCTATGGGGCCCTGTAGATCCCCACTAGGGTATTACCTATGGGGCCCTGTAGATCCCCACTAGGGCATTACCTATGGGGCCCTGTAGATCCCCACTAGGGTATTACCTATGGGGCCCTGTAGATCCCCACTAGGGTATTACCTATGGGGCCCTGTAGATCCCCACTAGGGCATTACCTATGGGGCCCTGTAGATTCCCACTAGGGTATTACCTATGGGGCCTTGTAAATCCCCACTAGGGCATTACCTATGGGGCCCTGTAGATCCCCACTAGGGTATTACCTATGGGGCCCTGTAGATCCCCACTAGGGCATTACCTATGGGGCCCTGTAGATCCCCACTAGGGTATTACCTATGGGGCACTGTAGATCCCCACTAGGGCATTACCTATGGGGCCCTGTAGATCCCCACTAGGGCATTACCTATGGGGCCCTGTAGATCCCCACTAGGGCATTACCTATGGGGCCCTGTAGATCCCCACTAGGGTATTACCTATGGGGCCCTGTAGATTCCCACTAGGGCATTACCTATGGGGCCCTGTAGATTCCCACTTGGGCATTACCTATGGGGCCCTGTAGATCCCCACTAGGGCATTACCTATGGGGCCCTGTAGATCCCCACTAGGGCATTACCTATGGGGCCCTGTAGATCCCCACTAGGGCATTACCTATGGGGCCCTGTAGATCCCCACTAGGGGCATTACCTATGGGGCCCTGTAGATCCCCACTAGGGCATTACCTATGGGGCCCTGTAGATCCCCACTAGGGCATTACCTATGGGGCCCTGTAGATCCCCACTAGGGCATTACCTATGGGGCCCTGTAGACTTCCACCCATGGGGCCGTCTACTACCCTCACACAAAACATACACTCCAAGGACCTCCCAAGGGGTCATCTATGGATATCTTGTAAGGATAAACTTAGGTTATTTCCCTAGGGGTCTTTCTCTAGGACCTCCATTCCCTTAGACCCCCTCCCACCCCCCTCCTCTAATTTATGTACTGTAATATATTGTCCTAACTCTCCCAACAGGTGGGTTAGTTACGGGGAGGGGGGGGGGTTCTTTCCCTACCTTTGCTCTCATTTCTAATAATATACCGACTTCCGTGCACTCCAGCCCCCCATCCACCCCCGAGTAGTTTTTTATACGCCCCCTCCCCCTCCCCCCAACCCCCTTCTTCCCACCCCCTCTATTCACTCAAGGCGGATTCACATAAATACGTTTTCTGGCAATGTTTTTATCTGCAACTCTTTCCTGGCTATTCTTGGTGACTATTTTACTCCGGTATTGACAACTCGTCTGGAGGTATAGCTATATTTTACTCCGGTATCGGCAACTCGTCTGGAGGTATAGCTATATTTTACTCCGGTATCGGCAACTCGTCTGGAGGTATAGCTATATTTTACTCCAGTATCGGCAACTCGTCTGGAGGTATAGCTATATTTTACTCCGGTATCGGCAACTCGTCTGGAGGTATAGCTATATTTTACTCCGGTATCGGCAACTCGTCTGGAGGTATAGCTATATTTTACTCCGGTATCGGCAACTCGTCTGGAGGTATAGCTATATTTTGCTCCGGTATCGGCAACTCGTCTGGAGGTATAGCTATATTTTACTCCGGTATCGGCAACTCGTCTGGAGGTATAGCTATATTTTCGCTGACGGAGCTCTTTTAATAGTCTACTTCAGAAACTAGCAGAGTTGTCGAAATAATAGTTGCCGGAATAATCGTCCGTGTGTACCTGATTTGAAGGTGGGAAATGTCTAAACTGACAGGGATACCTCTGACAGAAATTGGGACTGGGTGCGATGTTTTAGACAGGGTGTAGGTTGAGTGAAAGATTTATTTATTTAGTTAGTTAGATATTTAGTTGTTTTAGTTCCTCCCTAGACCTCTATCAAGATGAAAAAAGAATACCCCCAGGACCCTCCTTCGAGATGAATTTGTGCATTTTTCGGTAGAAAAATGCCCCGGCCAAAGGCTGATTCCTCTAAGATTACAGGCTCGCTATCGCTCGCCAGGAAAAATTTGACACCTGAATGTCGCGAAAGGTCTTAAGATTTAACAAAGAAATGCGCCGAAAGGTCTTAGCATTGCTAAATTAATGGGCGAATGTCTTAACATCTCACAACTAATGGGGCGAACATTATAAAATTTCAAAACTAGTGGGGCGAACATCTTAAAATTTCAAAACTAACGGGGCTAAACATGAGGGAGGTTGAACCGGAGATATCTAGATTCTATAGGATACCCTGTTTACATGTATGAGACTAAGAACGTACGCAGGGACACACTTAAGGGCAGATATCTACTCGAGGGATTTTGTCTGGACTCCTTTCTCCCTCATGTTTAGCCCCATTGTTTTTCAAATTTTAAGACGTTTTCCCCATTATTTTGATGATTTTAAGAACTTTCAACCCATTTCTGTCAATTTTAAGACCTTTCGTGCCATTTAGGTGTCGATTTTATCCTGGCGAGCGATAGCGAGCCTGTAAGAAATTTTTCTACCGAAAAATGTACAAATTTATCTTGAAAGGGGCTCAAGGGGGTGTAATCTTAAGCTTGAAGGATATCTAGGGACCAAACTAAAAACCTGCCCTTAACCCTTTCAAGATACTATGACGTAGTTCCTTTCTGTTTCCTGGCTATTATTAGACGAGTTTGTTTAGATGAGGAAGGCTATGTGGGAGTCAGAGGGTTGAGGGGGGTGACCTGTTTGGGTTCTGTCCTTTTCTATCGTTCTCTAGCTTGTATCCATTTGGCCCCATTCAGCCTACTGTTTTAAGACGTTTATCCCCATCCAGGTGTCAATTTTTTACTGGTGAGCGGTAGCGAGCCAGCATATTTTTTATTTTTGTTTGACAGTAGGCTAAATTTGTACATTTTTCGATAGAAAAATGTCTCCGGCGAAGCCGGATTTCTTCATATAATGCTGGCTCGCTATCGCTCGCCAGGAAGAAATCGACACCTAGATGGGGATAAACGTCTTAAAATAGTTGGCTGAATGGGGCCGAATGGACCCTTTTAACCCTCTCTGTACCGGCGCCGTCCTTATAACTTTACTCTGACTACTTTAACCCTCTCTGTACCGGCGCCGTCCTTATAACTTTACTCTGACTACTTTAACCCTCTCTGTACCGGCGCCGTCCTTATAACTTTACTCTGGCTACTTTAACCCTCTCTGTACCGGCGCCGTCCTTATAACTTTACTCTGGCTACTTTAACCCTCTCTGTACCGGCGCCGTCCTTATAACTTTACTCTGACTACTTTAA
>CM064541.1:29293816-29447155 GCA_032716605.1 Paralithodes platypus
ACCGAAAAATGTACAAATTTATCTTGAAAGGGGGTCTAGGGGGTGTAATTTTAAGATTGATGGAATTCTAGGGAACTCCCTAAAAACCTCCCCTTAACTAGTTAAAATAGGACTTCAGAACCTAGCAACCCTACTGGATTACTTACCCCTTCATCACCATTACGTCATTTTCATCATATTCTGGTTACTATTAGACGATTTTCTTTAGTTTAAAATCAACCTATGTGACTCAAATGGGTAAATACGATCTCAATAAACCCTCTTAGTAAGGTAGGTCCATCTTAAACTGCATCAAATCATTTAATTGTAGCCAGAATCAAAGGTACAAAGGCGTCATGGTGCTGAAGGGGTTAAGCCAGCACATTGTAAATCAAGAATAGTGTCAGGACTGGAGCCCCTTTACGAGAACTCCAGTCCCTTGTAGTCTTTGGGTACCCAGACCAACAAGACCCTAGAGCTCAAGAAACCCCTCAAATGGGCACGGCTCCTTGGTTGCTCTTATGGGGCCCTCCGAAAACCACCCAGAACCAACATACAAGACCATCTTCAGGTTTCACTATAGTCTATTTTCTTCCAGCTGATTGTAAATTGAAACCTTTAGCATCTAATTTTCTGATTCTTACTGGTAAAATATGATACTGTTATGTCTGTGCGTCCTAGTATTGCCAAGTTTGTATAATTAACAACATATTTGGCTACAAAATCATGGCAATAGCGCAGTAACACACACCTATAGTACTACAGGGTTGTGGTAGTAATCATGGCAATAGCGTAGTAACACACACCTATAGTATTACAGGGTTGTGGTAGTAATCATGGCAATAGCGTAGTAACACACACCTATAGTATTACAGGGTTGTGGTAGTAATCATGGCAATAGCGTAGTAACACACACCTATAGTATTACAGGGTTGTGGTAGTAATCATGGCAATAGCGTAGTAACACACACCTATAGTATTACAGGGTTGTGGTAGTAATCATGGCAATAGCGTAGTAACACACACCTATAGTACTACAGGGTTGTGGTAGTAATCATGGCAATAGCGTAGTAACACACACCTATAGTACTACAGGGTTGTGGTAGTAATCATGGCAATAACGTAGTAACACACACCTATAGTACTACAGGGTTGTGGTAGTAATCATGGCAATAACGTAGTAACACACACCTATAGTACTACAGGGTTGTGGTAGTAATCATGGCAATAGCGTAGTAACACACACCTATAGTACTACAGGGTTGTGGTAGTAATCAGGATGGAGAGAGAGCAATTTACCATCAGCTGGAAAAAAACGAGTATAGCCACCAGAGTAAAACGTCAAGTAGCACAGTATATGGAGGCAAACAGGCTGGTAGACCCCCCCCCCCCCCCCCCCCCGAACAGCAACAGAATAGGGCCCAGAAGCACTAGGATAATGAAGAGAAAGAGGTTGAACAGCTACAAACGAGGGACGCCTGGTTGTTGTTGTTGCTGTTCCCCAGGCTGCCTGGCCGAACATCCCCAAGGCCCCGAGCAAGACCAAGGCCATAACCGAGCGCCCCCTCAGAACCCTCCCTGCCTACCACAATAAAGCCTGGGTGACCGACGCCTGGTTGTTTCCCATTGCTCGGTGCGGCTCCGTCTTCCCGAATCCACATCACCACTGTCTTGTCACCCAGACCCACGCCCTCGGAATACAATGTCACTATAGCGTCTTCCAAATGGGTAGGCCAGAAATCGTGAACCTAGCGAAACAGGGAGTGAGGGAGAGAACGGAAGAGTATACACAAAGTGAGAGTGAGAGATGTAGGACAGCGTGTGTGTGTGTTTGTGTGTGTGTGTGATAGAGAGTACAAAGGAGTAGTACAAAGGAGTACAAAGGAAATCAAGCAACAACAGATCTAGTGACCCTTCTAGGTTGCTTGTCCTCCAAAACACTGAGGATCAAGTGTCCAAACAGTGGTTTAGAGTGGGTAAGGGAACATTGGAAAGGGAACTACTGCCCTGCCACTAACGTGGCAGGACTAGGAAGTTAGTAGGGGACATATGGGTTAGTAACTGAGGGGAGGATAAAGTTATTCATTTACAAACGCAGTCAGTCGCGGGTTTGATGCGAGATATTGTCTAGGCGGAATTTAAATGAATCAACGGTGCTGCAGTCTATAACGTCTCGGGGAAGCCCATTCCACAAGTTGACAACTCGATTGAAGAAGAAATTCTTAGATTCGTGCGAGTTAAAAGATTTACCAATAATTTTGCAACCGTTTCCCCGCGTGTAATTAGATTGGTCGATAGTGAAGTACTTACTACAGTTCATATTGTCGATGCCTTTGATTATTTTGAACACTTGAATTAAGTCGCCTCTTAATCTGCGCTGGGTTAAAGGAAATAGATTTAATTCTCTAAGACGCTCTTCGTATGGTTTGTTCTTTAGGCTAGGTATCATTTTGGTAACTCTACGTTGAACTCGTTCTAGCTTGTTTATATCTTTTTGGTAATAAGGGCACCAGGATTGAACGCAGTATTCCAGAAGAGGGCGGACTAAGGAATTGTAAAGGGTTAGGATAACTTCTTTGGATTTATGCTCAAATGACCTGCCTATAAAGCCAATTATTTTGTTTGCCTTCTTAACAACTTCTGAACATTGTTGACTCGGTTTTAGGTTACTCGATATTGTTACTCCCAGATCAGTTTCTCTGTTTACATTCTTAAGCTGAGTGCCATTCATCGAATAGTTTGCTTTCTCATTTAGGTATCCGATATGTAGTACTTTACATTTATCCGCATTGAAACTCATTTGCCAAATTTGGGCCCAACATGACAATTTATCTAGATTGTGTTGCATATCGTCAACTTGTTCTTTTGAGAGTACGCTATTTGCAATTTTTGTATCGTCAGCAAATTTTGAGATTGTGCAGGTGAGACCCTCATCTATGTCGTTGATGTAAATTAGAAAGAGAATTGGTCCTAGTACCGATCCCTGGGGTACCCCGCTACTTACATTGGTCCATTTAGATGCCTTACCGTTTATGACTACCCTTTGCTTTCTGTTGCTGAGCCAATTTTCTATCCATTTCAACACACCGTCTTGTATTCCATGCGCTTTTAGTTTTAGCAGTAAACGTTTGTGGGGAACTTTGTCAAAGGCCTTTTGAAAATCAAGGTATATAATATCTACAGCTTTACTCTCATCGTAGAGGTTGAGGATATCGTGGAAGAAGTCTAAGAGGTTTGTTAAACAGGAACGTTTTTACGAAAGCCGTGTTGAGTATCTTTAAGTATGTTATTTTCCTCCAAGTGATTTACGAGTCTGTCTCGTATGACCGTTTCTAGCATTTTACATACAACTGAGGTTAAGCTAATTGGACGATAGTTACTGGGTAGGGATTTGCTGCCTTTTTTGAATATCGGTGTTACGTTGGCTAGCTTCCACTGATCAGGCATAGTTCCAGACTGCAAGGATTTATTGAATAGTAATGTCAGTGGTTTGGAGAGCTCATTCTTAGCTTCCTTTAGAACTCTAGGCGAGATTGTATCAGGTCCTGGCGTTTTATTTACCTTGAGTTTATCTAAACAATTCAATACTTCTCTCTCTGTAACGGTGATATTGCTTAGAACATCTGAATTATCAATCTGAATCGGCGATGGTGTAGGGATATCACTGAGGTCTTCTGTTGTAAAAACTGATGCAAAGAAGGTATTGAGGGCATTACTCATTTGTACTTCGTCTTTGGTGTATTCTCCTTTTTCATCGACTAACGGTCCAACAGTTGAAGTAACTACTTTTTTCTTTCTGATATAACTATAGAATTCTTTCGGGTTTGTTTTACTTTGATTCGCAATATGTAACTCTAAGGTCTTTTTACTTTGCTTAATTAACTTTTTGGCTTTGCGTCGTAGCTCTACAAATTTCACCCGTTCTTCGTCATTTTGTGAGGATTTTAATCTATCATTAGCACATTTTTTAGCAAGCAGGCAGTTTGAAATATCTTTATTCCACCATTTGGGCTTATTATTATGGCCTGGACGCCGTATTTTCGATGGTATGCAGTCTTGCACTGCTTTTAGGTAAGTGGTTTCGAATAACTTCCAAGATGTATTTATGTCGTTATTGTTAATTAAAAAGCTCCAGTCAGTTTCTTTAAACATAGCTCTAAGTTTATGGAAGTTTGCTTTCTTGAAATTAGGGACTTTTTCGATGCTACTATTTGGTTCGTTACTAGTAAACTTTAAAGTGAAAGTTATCGTACGATGGTCGCTGTTACTGAATTCATCACCAACATTCAAATTCTCTATCAATTCTTCTTTTGTTGCAAGTACAATGTCAAGAACGTTATTACCACGGGTCGGCATTCGAACAAATTGATAAAGCGAACTCTCTTGCAAGTTCGTATACAAGTCATGTCCGGAGTGTGAAGTAAGAGTATCGCCCCACTTGGTCACAGGTAAATTAAAGTCGCCAAAAATTACGGTATCTTGTGAGTTACTTACATCTGCAATTTGTTCGTAAATTTCTCGGTCAGTTTGCACTGATTGAGCTGGAGGTCTGTATATTAACGCAAGTATTATTTTTGTACCTTTATTATTCTTTATTAGCACAAAAGATGTGTCGACGTTCACAATTTGAGGTTTTGACACGAGGGTCGGGTTAAGACTTTCTTTGATATAAAATAAAACGCCACCTCCATTTTTATTTATTCGGCTGTTCTCAAACATTACATAACCGGGAAGTGAATACTCTGCTAAAAAGTCTCTATCTTGTGTATTGAGCCAAGATTCTGTTATGCCAATCACATCATAATTTTCTGTAAACACTAGTTCCTCTAAATCTGAAAATTTATTGCGTATGCTACGAGCGTTTGCATAGAAAACCTTTAAAGTTGCGGTTTTAGAACTCGCAGATCGTTCTTTCATCGAATTTTTGGTTCTGGTCGGATCTACATTTACATTCATGGCTGTCCTCGGTCCTCGGTCGTTATCCCTGACGGTTTTGAATTTAGGTCGTGTTGGTGGAGCTTTATCCAAATTCGCGGTTCTTGACGGATTAGTATTTAATTCCTTTGTAGATTGCCGTCCTCGCTGTCTTCGGTCCTCCTTCCTGGTTGTCCTGTGCCGAGTCGATTTCTTCTCCGAAAATCCTTCACCGCATCGTTGAGAAGACGCCCAAAACGCGCTGCTCCCACCTGGTTCAGATGAACTCCATCATCCGAAAACAAATAGTCATCGTAGTAGAAATTGTCCCAGGTGTCGACGAATCCCACGTTCTCCTTCCTGCAGAGGTTTGCTAGACAACGATTTGTGCTGGTGGCTATGTTGTAAAATCGGCTCTCTACACCGAGCCGGGGGACGATTCCTGAGACGATGATCCTTGATGACTTCTCCTTAAACGACTTGATCAGCTGCTGGTACTTTAAAAGCAAATCTTCCGACCGGGTTCGCTGTATATCGTTGGATCCAACGTGGATGACGTACATTGTATTTGCAGGGGCCAGCTTTGATACTTCGTCAACTGCTGCAACTACGTCATCCACACCACCACCAGGGATACAAAAACGCTTCCTGGTCTTAGGTGCCCTGGCGCAAAACTCTGTGAGCTGACCACGTATCATCGAGTCTCCCACGAGCCGGACTTCTTCTATTTCCTCTTCGTCATCTGAATCTGCGAGTATCTGGAAACGGTTTTGACACTCGGTAATCGGTATGTGTTTCCTGGTCTTGGGGCAAACGTTGTTCCTCACGACACGGAAGTTGTCTTGAGGGGGAAGAGAGTCGCTATTTGTATCTTGAGTATCGGAAACATCAGCTGAAATGGCTACTGTAGGCGTTGAATTGTTGGCAGTTGACGTTGGGGCGTTGGTGGAGAGAGAGAGAGAGAGAGAGTACGGCAGGTGTGGGAGATAAATATACTCCCCCACAAAACAAACAGGTGTGGTTAAGGTATAAAATATAATGTGTTCTGTTTATACCCTGTTCCATATAGGTAGGCCAGAAATTGTGAACCATAACCTCTGTAGCTAAAAAAGGGCTTTTAGTGCTGTATTTTTTGCTATACCCTGTTACTCTTTCAACTCTGGGGGAAGCACTCGCTGCAGGCAGTTATGCCATTTGTCTCCCTCATTTACATAGAAAAAAAATTGGTAGGCCAGAAATCGTTAACCCTAGCCTCTATAACTCAAAAAGGGCTTGAACTAATGGGCCCTAAATGTCCACACCTATTCCCTGGCTGACCCTTCCCAGATGGTAGACATATTAGCACGATTTCTCTAGTCGTTGTTTGTAGAGGTTAATGTTCAAGAGTGTTTGCCTATATATTTAGTACAAGGTATAGCTTCCAGGGTTGTAGTTAGATAGATTGATAGACATGTACATAAAATAGACAGGTACATAATATAGACAGGTACATAATATAGACAGGTACATAATATAGATATGTACATAATATAGACAGGTACATAATATAGATAGGTACATAATATAGACAGGTACATAATATAGACAGGTACATAATATAGACAGGTACATAATATAGACAGGTACATAATATAGACAGGTACATAATATAGACAGGTACATAATATAGACAGGTACATAATATAGATAGGTACATAATATAGACAGGTACATAATATATACAGGTACATAATACAGACAGGTACACTATATAGACAGTTACATATATAGACAGGTACATAATATAGACAGGTACAAATATAGACAGGTACATAATATAGACAGGTACATAATATAGACAGGTACATAATATAGACAGGTACATAATATAGACAGGTACATAATATAGACAGGTACATAATATAGACAGGTACATAATATAGACAGGTACATAATATAGACAGGTACATAATATAGAAAGGTACATAATACAGACAGGTACATAATATAGACAGGTACATAATATAGACAGGTACATAATATAGACAGGTGCATAATATAGACAGGTACATAATATAGAAAGGTACATAATATAGACAGGTACATAATATAGATAGATAATAATACATGAGAGGTAGATATGTAGGTAGATACAATTAAGGACAGATAGATAGATACACAGACAGATTATCTATTTATCACATCATGTAACCCCTTCAGTACCGGTGACGTCCTTTCCATTATACTCTGGCATCTATTAAACGGTTTTATTCAGCTTAGGAGTGTCGTCTGTTAATACAAAAAAAGCTACAGACTATATCAATTAATCCTTTCAGCTACCATATATCCTTCCTAAGCTTCATAAAATCGTCTAAATGTAGCTGATATCCAATGGAAAATACGTCAGCGGTACTGAGAGGGATATACACCATTGTCATAGTAGGCTTGTGCATATTTCTTTAACTGCCTTGATAGCGTGAATTTCGGTGTGAGTGTCCTACGTTCGAGTCCTTGGAGTACCACATGCATTTGTTGATTTCATTAATTGAGTTTAGAAGTGAAGTTGGTTGGTGAAAAACAAAATATATATAATTATCCAGTACATAGGTCGCATGAATATTGACATGTAATCCAAACAACTTATAGTAAACATCTGAGGTGAAGTCAGTGATTTATGGGGGCTGATGAGTGATTGGTGCTTCTGAATGTTTGTGTGCTGATGAGTGATTGGTGCTTCTGAATGCTTGTGTGCTGATGAGTGATTGGTGCTTCTGAATGCTTGTGTGCTGATGAGTGATTGGTGCTTCTGAATGCTTGTGTGCTGATGAGTGATTGGTGCTTCTGAATGCTTGTGTGCTGATGAGTGATTGGTGCTTCAGAATGCTTGTGTGCTGATGAGTGATTGGTGCTTCTGAATGCTTGTGTGCTGATGAGTGATTGGTGCTTCAGAATGCTTGTGTGCTGATGAGTGATTGGTGCTTCTGAATGCTTGTGTGCTGATGAGTGATTGGTGCTTCAGAATGCTTGTGTGCTGATGAGTGATTGGTGCTTCAGAATGCTTGTGTGCTGATGAGTGATTGGTGCTTCAGAATGCTTGTGTGCTGATGAGTGATTGGTGCTTCAGAATGCTTGTGTGCTGATGAGTGATTGGTGCTTCTGAATGCTTGTGGGCTGAAGAGTGGTTGGTGCTTCTGAATGCTTGTGGGCTGAAGAGTGGTTGGTGCTTCTGAATGCTTGTGGGCTGAAGAGTGGTTGGTGCTTCTGAATGCTTGTGTGCTGATGAGTGATTGGTGCTTCTGAATGCTTGTGGGCTGATGAGTGATTGGTGCTTCTGAATGCTTGTGTGCTTGTTAACTTTGTGGGCAAACTGTTATATGTGTTCTTCTCCTGTCACCTCTTTTTCCTTTCTCGTGTCTCTTGCTGATCCTCCCTACCCCTTGTGGGAGTAAGGACTGACTGACTGACTTATTTATAGTAAATAAACGTATCATCACTAACCCCTTCTGTACCGGCGACGTCATTTTATTATTAGTCTTGCTATATTTAGACGATGTTGTGCAGCTTAGGAAGGATCTGTGGTAGTAAAAAGGGTTAAGTGAGATAGTTCGAAGCCTGTTAATTGCTGGAGGCACTTTTTTAAGCTGAATAAATTGTCTAATAGTAGCCAGAATATAGTTAAATAGACGGTATCGGTACTGAAGGGGTTATACGGGAAACAAGTGAGCATTAACCCCTTCTGTACCGGCGACGAAATGTTGTATTACATTTTTGCTACATTTAGATAATTTTATGAAGCTTAGGAAGGATATATGGTAGCTAAAAGGATTAATTGAGATAGTCTGCAGCTTTCATATTAGCAGACGTCCTTCCTAAGCTGAATAATATCGTTTAATAGTTGCCAGAATATAATGAAAAGGATGTTAACGGTACTAAATATGGGTTAAGTTACAATTGCAGTCACTAATGATATCCTTAAGGGGAGGTTTTTAGTTGATTCCCTAGACTTCCATCAAGCTTAAAATTACTCCCCCTTGACCCCCTTTCAAGACAAATTTGTACATTTTTCGGTAGAAAAATTTCCCGGCCGAAGGCCGGTGCTCCTTAAATTACAGGCTCGCTATCGCTCGTCAGGAAAAGATCGACACCTAAATGGCACGAATGGTCTTAAAATTGACAGAAATGGGGCGAGGGTTCTTAAAATCGCCAAACTAATGGGGCAAGCGTCTTTAAATCTCACACACAATGGGGCTAAACATAAGGGAGAAAGAGGTTCAGAAAAAAATCCTCCAGGTGGAAATCTCCCCTTAAGTTACCAAAGCTGTGCCACACTGAAATGGAAAGCTAAATTAATGCTAAGTTTGGTATTTGCAATTCGGGTCTCGGGGTTCGCTTGAGAGAGAGAGAGAGAGAGACAGACAGAGAGGGAGAGGGAGGGAGAGAGAGAGAAGGGGGGGGGGGGAGTAGTTCTGAGTAAAGAGGTGCCGTGTATCATAGTAGTTGTTGTACAGTAGTATATTTGTTTTGTTTGTTTGGTAGATGTTTAGGAGACAATCACCACGGTCGATCTGGGGATCCGCCGCTAATGAGCTCGTCCTGGAATCTTTACGACTCTCAATCTTACGATCCATGCCATTTTTATCGGCACTAGCTCAGAGAAGAGTGTTGAGAGGGGAGAAGGGGTGTTGGAGAGAGAGGAAGGTGTTGGAGTGGCTTTGTTATGTGTGTTTTGTCTGTATACGTCGTCAGGATGTCCCCTGACTGGGTATATGCTATGTAGTGTAGTAGTGTGGTTACAGTTGTAGTAGAAGAGTGTGGTCAGAAGGGGTGTAATAGTAAAGAGGGTAGGGCTTATTTGTCGCTTTATTTATTCATGTACTTATCATTGTGTTAGTTTCCTCCCTAGGCCTCCATCAAGCTTAATACATTTTCCTCAAGATCCCCCTTCGAGATAAATTTGTAAATTTTTGGTCGAAAAATGTCCCGGCCGAAGGCCGGTTCTTCAAAAATTATAGGCTCGCTATCGCTTGCTAGGAACAAATCGACACCTAAATGGCACGAAAGATCATGATATTGATAACACAATTGGACGAAAGGTCTTAAAATCGACAAACTAATGTGGCGAACGTCTTAAATTAAAATATCAAAACTAATGGGACAAAACATGAGGGAGAAGGGGGTCCAGAAAAACCAACCCTCCCCCTTTAGTGGGTATAAAGAAGTTGTAAACTAGTGTGAATAAAAGTGAGAGTAATCCAAGGATAGTCCATAACATACTTTGGTTTAAGTGTAGTAGTGTGAATTGAAGGGTAGTAGGGTGTGTAGCGGGTGTGGTTGTGGGTGTAGTAGTGTGAATTGAAGGGTGCAGTGTAGTGTAGTAGGGTGTGTAGCGGGTGTGGTTGTGGGTGTAGTAGTGTGAATTGAAGGGTGCAGTGTAGTGTAGTAGGGTGTGTAGCGGGTGTGGTTGTGGGTGTAGTAGTGTGAATTGAAGGGTGCAGTGTAGTGTAGTAGGGTGTGTAGCGGGTGTGGTTGTGGGTGTAGTAGTGTGAATTGAAGAGTGCAGTGCAGTGTAGTAGCGGGTGTGGTTGTGGGTGTAGTAGTGTGAATTGAAGGGTGCAGTGCAGTGTAGTAGGGTGTGTAGCGGGTGTGGTTGTGGGTGTAGTAGTGTGAATTGAAGGGTGCAGTGCAGTGTAGTAGGGTGTGTAGCGGGTGTGGTTGTGGGTGTAGTAGTGTGAATTGAAGGGTGCAGTGCAGTGTAGTAGGGTGTGTAGCGGGTGTGGTTGTGGGTGTAGTAGTATGAATTGAAGGGTGCAGTGCAGTGTAGTAGGGTGTGTAGCGGGTGTGGTTGTGGGTGTAGTAGTGTGAATTGAAGGGTGCAGTGCAGTGTAGTAGGGTGTGTAGCGGGTGTGGTTGTGGGTGTAGTAGTGTGAATTGAAGGGTGCAGTGCAGTGTAGTAGGGTGTGTAGCGGGTGTGGTTGTGGGTGTAGTAGTATGAATTGAAGGGTGCAGTGCAGTGTAGTAGGGTGTGTAGCGGGTGTGGTTGTGGGTGTAGTAGTGTGAATTGAAGGGTGCAGTGCAGTGTAGTAGGGTGTGTAGCGGGTGTGGTTGTGGGTGTAGTAGTGTGAATTGAAGGGTGCAGTGCAGTGTAGTAGGGTGTGTAGCGGGTGTGGTTGTGGGTGTAGTAGTGTGAATTGAAGGGTGCAGTGCAGTGTAGTAGGGTGTGTAGCGGGTGTGGTTGTGGGTGTAGTAGTGTGAATTGAAGGGTGCAGTGCAGTGTAGTAGGGTGTGTAGTGGGTGTGGTTGTGGGTGTAGTAGTGTGAATTGAAGGGTGCAGTGCAGTGTAGTAGGGTGTGTAGTGGGTGTGGTTGTGGGTGTAGTAGTGTGAATTGAAGGGTGCAGTGCAGTGTAGTAGGGTGTGTAGCGGGTGTGGTTGTGGGTGTAGTAGTGTGAATTGAAGGGTGCAGTGCAGTGTAGTAGGGTGTGTAGCGGGTGTGGTTGTGGGTGTAGTAGTGTGAATTGAAGGGTGCAGTGCAGTGTAGTAGGGTGTGTAGCGGGTGTGGTTGTGGGTGTAGTAGTGTGAATTGAAGGGTGCAGTGCAGTGTAGTAGGGTGTGTAGCGGGTGTGGTTGTGGGTGTAGTAGTGTGAATTGAAGGGTGCAGTGCAGTGTAGTAGGGTGTGTAGCGGGTGTGGTTGTGGGTGTAGTAGTGTGAATTGAAGGGTGCAGTGCAGTGTAGTAGGGTGTGTAGCGGGTGTGGTTGTGGGTGTAGTAGTGTGAATTGAAGGGTGCAGTGCAGTGTAGTAGGGTGTGTAGCGGGTGTGGGTGTGAGTGTAGTAGTGTGAATTGAAGGGTGCAGTGCAGTGTAGTAGGGTGTGTAGCGGGTGTGGTTGTGGGTGTAGTAGTGTGAATTGAAGGGTGCAGTGCAGTGTAGTAGGGTGTGTAGCGGGTGTGGTTGTGGGTGTAGTAGTGTGAATTGAAGGGTGCAGTGCAGTGTAGTAGGTGTGTAGCGGGTGTGGTTGTGGGTGTAGTAGTATGAATTGAAGGGTGCAGTGCAGTGTAGTAGGGTGTGTAGCGGGTGTGGTTTGTGGGTGTAGTAGTGTGAATTGAAGGGTGCAGTGCAGTGTAGTAGGGTGTGTAGCGGGTGTGGTTGTGGGTGTAGTAGTGTGAATTGAAGGGTGCAGTGCAGTGTAGTAGGGTGTGTAGCGGGTGTGGTTGTGGTGTAGTAGTGTGAATTGAAGGGTGCAGTGCAGTGTAGTAGGGTGTGTAGCGGGTGTGGTTGTGGGTGTAGTAGTGTGAATTGAAGGGTGCAGTGCAGTGTAGTAGGGTGTGTAGCGGGTGTGGTTGTGGGTGTAGTAGTGTGAATTGAAGGGTGCAGTGCAGTGTAGTAGGGTGTGTAGCGGGTGTGGTTGTGGGTGTAGTAGTGTGAATTGAAGGGTGCAGTGCAGTGTAGTAGGGTGTGTAGCGGGTGTGGTTGTGGGTGTAGTAGTGTGAATTGAAGGGTGCAGTGCAGTGTAGTAGGGTGTGTAGCGGGTGTGGTTGTGGGTGTAGTAGTGTGGGTAAATTGAAGCGTGCAGTGCAGTGTAGTAGGGGGTGTGGTTGTGGGTGTAGTAGTGTGAATTGAAGGGTGCAGTGCAGTGTAGTAGGGTGTGTAGCAGGTGTGGTTGTGGGTGTAGTAGTGTGAATTGAAGGGTGCAGTTCAGTGTAGTAGGGTGTGTAGTGGGTGTGGTTGTGGGTGTAGTAGTGTGAATTGAAGGGTGCAGTGCAGTGTAGTAGGGTGTGTAGCGGGTGTGGTTGTGGGTGTAGTAGTGTGGGTAAATTGAAGGGTGCAGTGCAGTGTAGTAGGGTGTGTAGCGGGTGTGGTTGTGGGTGTAGTAGTGTGAATTGAAGGGTGCAGTGCAGTGTAGTAGGGTTTGTAGCGGGTGTGGTTGTGGGTGTAGTAGTGTGAATTGAAGGGTGAAGTGCAGTGTAGTAGGGTGTGTAGCGGGTGTGATTGTGGGTGAAGTAGTATGAATTGAAGGGTGCAGTGCAGTGTAGTAGGGTGTGTAGCGGGTGTGGTTGTGGGTGAATTAGTGTGAATTGAAAGGTGCAGTGCAGTGTAGTAGGGTGTGTAGCGGGTGTGGTTGTGGGTGTAGTAGTGTGAATTGAAGGGTGCAGTGCAGTGTAGTAGGGTGTGTAGCAGGTGTGGTTGTGGGTGTAGTAGTGTGAAGTGAAGGGTGCAGTGCAGTGTAGTAGGGTGTGTAGCGGGTGTGGTTGTGGGTGTAGTAGTGTGAATTGAAGGGTGCAGTGCAGTGTAGTAGGGTGTGTAGCGGGTGTGGTTTTGGGTGTAGTAGTGTGAATTGAAGGGTGCAGTGCAGTGTAGTAGGGTGTGTAGCGGGTGTGGTTGTGGGTGTAGTAGTGTGAATTGAAGGGTGCAGTGCAGTGTAGTAGGGTGTGTAGCGGGTGTGGTTGTGGGTGTAGGTGTAGTAGTGTGGGTAAATTGAAGGGTGCAGTGCATTGTAGTAGGGTGTGTAGCGGGTGCGGTTGTGGGTGTAGGTGTAGTAGTGTGGGTAAATTGAAGGGTGCAGTGCAGTGTAGTAGGGTGTGTAGCGGGTGTGGATGTGGGTGTAGTAGTGTGGGTAAATTGAAGGGTGCAGTGCAGTGTAGTAGGGTGTGTAGTGGGTGTGGTTGTGGGTGTAGGTGTAGTAGTGTGGGTAAATTTAAGGGTGCAGTGCAGTGTAGTAGGGTGTGTAGCGGGTGTGGTTGTGGGTGTAGGTGTAGTAGTGTGGGTAAATTGAAGGGTGCAGTGCAGTGTAGTAGGGTGTGTAGCGGGTGTGGTTGTGGGTGTAGTAGTGTGGGTAAATTGAAGGGTGCAGTGCAGTGTAGTAGGGTGTGTAGCGGGAGTGGTTGTGGGTGTAGTAGTGTGGGTAAAGATGGTGTAGATTAGTGTGGGTAATGGGTGTTGTAGTGTAAATAGAGGTGTGTGTAGAGGGTATGATTGTGTGGGTAGAATGGGTGTAGTAGTGTGAATAGAGGGGTTTAGTGTGTGTAGAGGATGTGATTCAATGGGTGTAGTAGTGTGAGTAGAGGGGTGTGTGTATAGGGATGGTGTGTAGTGTGTGATTGTGGGTGTAGTAGTGTGAAAAGAGGTGTAGAGTAGTGGGTGTAATAGTGTAAATTGAAGGGTGTAGTAGGGTGTGTAGTGGTGTGAATAGAGGTGTATTGGGTGTGGTAGAGGGGTGCACTGCAGTGTAGTTAGAGTGTGTAGAGGGTGTGATTGTAGGTGTACAGTAGTAGTGTGGGTATATAGGGTTTAGAGTAGTGTGGGTAGAAGGGTCTAGTGTGTGTAGAGGGTGGGGAGTGGGCATAGTAGTGTAGGTAAAGTGGGCGTAGAGAGTGTGGGGAGTGGATGTAGCAGTGTGGGTAAGGAGGGTGTAGAGTAGTGGGCGTAGTAGTGTGAATAAATTGTGTAGAATAATATGAATAGAGGTGTGTAGTGCAGTGTAGTATTGTGTAATTGTGTTGGTTGTAGGTGTAGTAGTGTGTGCAAAGAGGGTGTAAATTAGTGTGGGTAGTGGGCGTAGGGTGTGATAGTGTGGGCAAGCGAGGGGTGGGCCAAGAACACAGAGCCACACAGTCAGTCAGCGTCGCCTCACCAGACCACACCGGGGCCACATTGCCTCGATCCTACCACACAAACAACCTCATTACATCGCTATTTAAGGCCCACCCAGGTTAGTGTACGCCTATTTAACCCTCCCTGGATGTCAATTAACCCTTCCCCCCCTTGGCTCTGCCCTGTTATGATGTTTGTGACCCGATTTGCCCGTGTATTTGTGGGAAAAGTAAGTCATCTGGAGCGAACGTCCGCCAGTGGGGTAGCCGCAGGGGTGACAGTTCTCCGCTAGCCCCACCTGTTTTGACAATCCACCCACACAAGCACTGTTTTACACTCTTTAGTATTTATTCACAGCAGAAGTCGACGGACTGTGGTTAATATTATGATGGTGGATACTAAATTGAACAAATGGGAAACCTGTTTGCTTATGAGAGCTTCAATGCATGGACGTTGTCGGCACTGCAGAACAATAGCTTGAGGCAAGGCCGAGCTAAAGTTTCACAGATGGGGGTACACTTTCTTTTTGCTACAACTTTGCGAACTGGAGAGATGTGTAGTGCATGTGTACCTATCAGTTTATGTAGTAACGTATGATATATATTACAGATGTGGACTTGGAAAGAACTCGACTGTATCGCTTTCTCATTAATTCCATGTACAATTAGAGGATGGGGATATCCTGAATTGCTCAAAATTCCCGATTTCAAGCAACTGATGATATAATTATGCCGTACGGTCAACGCCTTCTTGTTGAATATACAGTAATTGATCTTGCTAGCATTGTATATATGCTTATCGTCTGCATGACTTCATGGTGAGTCACACATACGGCCGTTGTTATAGGATATGGTTTTAGTCCCTTCAGCACGATAACACAATGTTCATCATGTTCTCATTATTGTTCTGGGTAGGCTACCATTAGACGATTGTTTTAGCTTATACTCTACTTCTAGGACTCAAGAAGAGCATATGCGGTCTTTATAAATCCCTAGAATAACAGATGCTCTTCTTGAGTCCTAGAAGTAGAGTATAAGCTAAAACAATCGTCTAATGGTAGCCTACCCAGAACAATAATGAGAACATGAAAATTGTGTTATCGTGTTGAAGGGACAAAACAAAAACAAAACATCTTCCATCTAGGCCTATAGCCAGAATTAAAGGTAAAAAGGCGTCATCGTGCTGAAGGGGTTAACGAGGATGGGATGTTACTGTCGCCACTAAAAGTAAACTACTGTCTACTTGTCTTATATACTCTATATAAGGATATATTTTTTAGATAGGCCTACGTCGAGTTGAGCTATAGCGAACGAGAAAAATTGTGACGGCAAATTCAGTAGAACGTTTTGTCTAATAAATTGAAATTGACCCTAACTAAATTACTAAACCTTTCTATCCTAGCTTTCAAAGGGTGCTGAACATTTTCTTAGTTTTATCATCAGTTTCCTTGGAGAAATTTGCACCCACGGTAGTGAATAATAATATAGGAGTGATCCATGAACTGTTGTGGGGTGCCGTACGTTAGGAGGCGGGGTGTGGCAGGAATAGTGGTGACGCATCGTTGCCATGGTGACTGAGAGGAGGGAGGGGGGGGGGGGGGGGGGGGGGGGGGGAGGGTGGGGGGGGGGGGGAGGGGAATAGGGGATTATTATATACAACCTACAGTCGGTTCATTTTGACGTGTCTATAAAATGGTTACCCCTAGCCTCTTGTAATTGACCTCTTGCAAGTTTCAGGTTATAAGGAAGTTGAAGCCCTAAACATCTAGGCCTATATTAAACAAATGCAATAATGATGTAGGTTGCTGATGGATAGAAAGTATGCTGAATCGGGTTTATTTGTCTATAAATGCGCTACAACTTTATTATAGCTGGTAATTCTGCTAAATATCGACGTCTACAGCTCCAACTTCCTTATAGCGCCTTAAACTGAGGGATTTGTATTTCTCCCTCATATTTAGCCCCATTGCTTTTGGTATTTTAAGACGTTCGCCCCATAATTAAAAACTTTCGCCCCATTTGTCAATTTTAAGACTTCATGCAATTTAGGTGTGGATTTTTTCCTGGCGAGCGATAGCGAGCCTGTAATTTAAGAGCAACCGGCCTTTGGCCGGGAAATTTTTCTACCGAAAAATGTACACATTTATCTTGAATGGGGACCTAGAGGGTGTAATTTTAAGCTTGATGGAGGTCTAGGGAACTAACTAAAAACCTCCCCTTAAGCAAATGACTCCAACCTATTCCCTCTTTATATGAGTGTCACAACTCAATGCAAATATAGAAAATCCGACCATTGTTATGAGCAGGTGTCAAACAATAACCGAGTCCATTACTTTTAGTCTTTATTATTGTATGTTGGTGGTGTAATGGTTTAGATTACACCTATTACACCTTTCCCTCTTCCTATGACTTAAATTGCTTCAACCTCAGTGTGTCCAGGCATTTTGGCTCGAACGTCCCTTGATTTTGGCTCTGTCACTCTTTCAACTATGGGGGAGGCACTCGCTATAGGCAGTTCTGCCTTTTGCCTCCCTCAATCACATAGAAAAAAAAAATGCTTTATGTTCTGGGTGTGGTGTCCCGAGTTCTGGGGACCATATGCTTCCATTGATTTATTCAAGTGCATTGGGGTTTGTAATGGAGGATTCATGTTATGAACGGGATATTCCTTAATGTGTAAAGTTTGAATTATGGTTTATAGTTAAAATCATGTGTTTGGAAGTGCCAAAATGGCCATAACAAAGCTATTTTATGCTAATTTTCTTACAATTCTTCTCATATTCGTTAAAGTCTTCAAACAAATTTGCTCCGGTTTGACACGTTGGTTATGAGCAAGATTATAATTATGTATGAAGAGGGTGAATGAGACGAGACGTGGTTGTTTGGCCATAAGTAGGCCTACAATATTTCTGTAACCTATACAGACTAATAACACACATAAACAAAGCCACTCCAACAGATTCCTCTCGCTCCAACACCCCTTCTCCCCTCTCTACACTCTTGAGAACATAGGAAACGTAGAAAGTAGCTACGAGGTAAAGGCTTATCCCTCAATACCTTCACCTTCACCTAAATGATCTAAACTGAGTTGCGTAAGAAACTCTTGCGCAGGGAAAGGAGGTCACTGAGGACCATCTATGGGAAACATTATTTCTTGATAGTCGCTGTCAAACCATGCGTTATTTAGGAGGGATGGGCGTATATATTTAGGAGGGATGGGCGTATATATTTAGGAGGGATGGGCGTATATATTTAGGAGGGATGGGCGTATATATTTAGGAGGGATGGGCGTATATATTTAGGAGGGATGGGCGTATATATTTCCCCATTTATATAATATGTATATAATGTTCGTAGTTTCCTCCCTAGACCTCCACCCCAAGACTTTCAAGACAAATGTGTAAATTTTTTTAATAGAAAAATGTCTGGGCCGAAGGCTGGTTCCGCTTAAATTACATGCTCGCTATCGCTTGCCAGGACAAAAAATGACACCTAAATAACACGAAATCTTATTATTGACAAGGAAATGGGGCCAACTGTCTTAAAATTGGCAAACTAATGGACCGAAATTCATAAAACCTGAATACTAAGGGGGCTAAACATGAGGAAGAAGGGGGTCCAGAAAAACGACCTATCTCCCCTTAAGGTAATGGACAATAGTTCATGCCAGCCTCTCTTGGGTGCTTTGTCCACACACCGAATGATAGTTCATGCCAGCCTCTCTTGGGTGCTTTGTCCACACACCGAATGATAGATAGGCTTACCACTACTCTAAGCTGGTGTCACACGAGCGCATTTTCCGTCAATTTTCGATGAGCTAGTTTTGTCTTGAACTTTTTTGAGGCCCTCTCACATTGTAATCGGAAACTAAATCAAAGGTATATTACGTTAGCTGTAGTCTGTTTCATTTCATCTGACTGTAAATTGAATTCCTGGGCAGCTACTTTCTCGATATTTAGTGGCTAAAATATAAAACCAGTCTCTGCATCATATCAAGACCAAGTTTAAATAATTAGCACCATATTTCACTACAAAATCTTCAAAATAAGTGAAAAATCTTAATAGGAACTTTGCAATATACCGATAGTTGAAAATAAACAGGGTATAGTTTAATTCTTACGGAACTAACAATTTGAAGCTGCCAGACAACAATTGCCCTTAGAAATTGACGGAACAATCGCTGGTATGCCAACGCCGGATGTTACAGTGATAAGTGGCGACTCGGATGTTGTTGACGTTATTAAGGGGAGGTATTTAGTTTGTTCCCTAGACCTCCATCAAGCTTAAAATTACACCCCCCTTGAGCCCCTTTCAAGATATATTTGTACATTTTTCGGTAGAAAAATTTCCCGGCCGAAGGCCGGTTCCTCTTAAATTACAGGCTCGCTATCGCTCGCCAGGATAAAATTGACACTTGAATGGCACGAAAGGTCTTAATATGGGGTGAAAGTTCTTAAAATCGCTAAGCTAATGGGGCAAACGTTTTATAATATCAAAAGCAATGGGGCTAAACATGAGGGAGAAAGGGGTCAAGAAAAAAATCCCTTAAGTGGAGATCTCCCCTTAAACAAAGTGCAATCATGAATGTTGGAAGGCATTCAGAGCATAGCACAAGTATGATGCCAACCTGACTTTACTGTTTCATTTCATCTGACGATAAATTGAATCCCTTAGGAGCTAATTTCGCGATATGGAAAAATATGAAACTACTGTCTGTGCAACATATTAAGACATAGTATATATAATTAACGCCTTATTTCACTACAAAATCTTAAAAATAACTGAGAAATCTTGATAGGAACTTTGCAATTTACCGTCAGTTGAAAAGAAACGGTATAATAGCAGTGCCTATTAGCCAACTCTCCCTATATAAGGCATTTGTATACAGTTGGTGAGGGTTGGCGACTCAGTGGCTGGGTGTCTGTGGCGGTTAGTCTGTGGTTCTTCATTATATTTGAACATGTGTGAACATGTGTGAACATGTGTGATTTAACATGTGTGATGCACATTAATAAAAGGGGATGTGTCGGATGGTTGAAAGCCACAGTTGCTCGCGCGTTTGGGGCTAGCAACACGTATTATGAAAAACATGCATCCTCCTTCATTCACTGTCCCCCCCCTTCACTCACTCAACCCCACAATTTGCCGGAGGATAACAGGTTTTTCACAATACGTAGACGGAGGTCTTTTTAAAAAAAAAAAATTCATTATATGGAGATGGTCGTTTTTCTGGACCCCTTTCTCCCTCGTGTTTAACCCCAGTAGTTTTCAGATGTTATGACGTTTGGCGATGTTAACACCTTTAGCTCCATTTCGTTGTCAGTTTTATGACCTATCGTGCCATTTAGGTGTCGATTTTTATTCCTGGCGATCGATAGTGAGCCTGTAATTATAAGAAGAAGGCCGGGACATTGTTCTACCGAAAAATTTACAAATTTATCTGAGGGGGGGGGGAGGGGGGTCTTGGGGGCGTTTTTCGAAGTCTGAAGGAGATCTAGTGAGGAAACTTTTCAAACTAATATATATATATGAATTAATAGAACAACAAAACAGCCACTACCCCCTAAAGTATATTTATGTATTTATTTCTTATATATATATATATATGTCTCTTTATATTTTAGTCCCTAGACCTCCACCAATGTGAAGAAATACCTCTCCCCCCAGACCTCCCTTTAAGATAAAATAGTCCATTTTTCGGTTTCTTCCTAAATTGCAGGCTCGCTATCGCTAACCAGGAGAAAATCGATACCTAAATGACACGAAAGGTAAACAAATGGATAGAGAAATGGGGCGATAGCTCTTAAAATAGCCAATCTAATGGGGAGCACGTCTAACAAATCAAAGCTAATGGGGCTAAGCATGAGGGAGAAGAGAGTCCAGAAGAAAAAAAACTCAACTGAAAGATGTATCGTAAACCCCATTCCTAGTTTATAACTTAAATGGTTCCAACAGCTCTCCATCACTATTATTGGTTCCAACAGCTCTCCATCACTATTATTGGTTCCAACAGTTCTCCATCACTATTATTGGTTCCAACAGCTCTCCATCACTATTATTGGTTCCAACAGCTCTCCATACCATCACTATTATTGGTTCAACAGCTCTCCATCACTATTATTGGTTCCAACAGCTCTCCATACCATCACTATTATTGGTTCAACAGCTCTCCATCACTATTATTGGTTCCAACAGCTCTCCATCACTATTATTGGTTCCAACAGCTCTCCATACCATCACTATTATTGGTTCAACAGCTCTCCATCACTATTATTGGTTCCAACAGCTCTCCATACCATCACTATTATTGGTTCAACAGCTCCATCACTATTATTGGTTCAACAGCTCTCCATCACTATTATTGGTTCCAACAGCTCTCCATCACTATTATTGGTTCCAACAGCTCTCCATCACTATTATTTATTCTTGGAGAGTGAGTTGAAGGGATTGGAGTGGGGTGGTGGTTCTTAGAAGAGAGAGAGAGAGAGAGTTAGAGTGAGAGTTACAAGGAATAGTTAGTATCTCAGAGACCTTGCGGTCCATTCCGAGGAGATATTCGAAGTGGCAGGAGAGAGACTGTTTAGTGCACTACACTCTGCACAGAGTGTGCAACATACTATATACTCTTCTTAAACTGCTCTACTGAAGAACTATTTACAACTTCGGAGGGAAGTTTGTTCCAGGTAGAACAGATCTTATAATTATGTGAAAAAGTTTCCACAGATACTAGTGCTGAACCTTTTCAATTCTAATTTCCAGCCATGGTTGTGTGTTGTGTTCATGTTGCTATAATCCACATTGTCAACCCATTAAGTAGGAGAGAGAGAGAGAGAGGATTGAGTATTTACGAGAATGTTTTACGGCGGCGCGCATGTGTGTGTGAGAGAGAGAGAGAGAGAGAGAGAGAGAGATTGCTTGTGCGTCTTTGTGTATGAGAGAGAGAGAGAGAGGCCATATGAGCTTCCAAATATTGTGTAAAGCTCACACTTATTATAACAAAGGTAGTGTTAGTGGATATGACGTCATCAGTTTATCTGTAAGCGGCTTCCTGTAGGCCTGAGTTACATATAGTTACATAGATACACAGACTTCACAGTCCTTGCGGTCCCTACTAGGCAGTCCGGTTTTAAGGCTAACATAGAATGTTACAAAGTGGAAGGTAAGGATAGCAACGTAGAAGGCTCTCTCCTCACCTACCGCTCCAGAGAGAGAGATTCAGATTCAGATTATTTTATTTCCATTAAATATACAATGGCTGTTGATACAATAGAATCATCTTAAACAAATTACATAATACATAGACACTTAGACTATCTCCCCGGAATGAACCGCAGAGAGAGAGAGAGAGAGAGAGCAAGAGAGAGAGAGAGTGGGTGAGGGTGAGAAAGAATAAACCCGAGTGTTTTAGGTCTCTCTCTCTCTCTCTCTCTCTCTCTCTCTCTCTCTCTCTCTCTCTCTCTCTCTCTCTTTGTATATATATAATTATCAGATCAAATAATTTATGTGAGACATACAACATATCCTGGCCACTACCGGAGACCTGTGTAGCGTAAGGCTAATGTCTTATGGGGGTTGGGTTGAATTTTTGGCTTATAAATGTATTTATTTGTTTATTTTTTAATTTCCTCGCTAGACCTCCATCAAGCTTAAAAAAACACGCCTTAAACCTTAAATTTGTAAATTTTTCGGTAGAAAAGTGTGCCTTTCTCGTAAATTTACAGGCATGCTATCGCTCGCCAGGAAACAAAATTGACCCCTAAATGGCATGAAAGGTCCTACTATTGACAAGGAAATGCGATGGAAGGTTTTACAAATGCCAAAACTAATGGAACCAACGTCTTACAATCTCATATTTAATGAGGCTAAACTTGAAGGACAAGGGGGTCCAGAAAAAACAACCATCTTCCCTTAACCCCTTCTGAACCGGTGACGTCTTTTTAATTTTAGGTTAACTATATTATAGACGATTGTGTGCAGTTTAAGAAGGATCTGTGCCAGTAAAAAGGGTTAAGTGAGATAGTTCCAAGCCTGATAATTACTGGAGCCCTTTATAAACTATATAACATCGTTAAATAGAAGCCAGAATGAAGTTTAATAGACGTCGCCGGGACAGAAGGGGTTAACACCTGTGGTTCCGTCTGTGTGGGCGTTCGCAAAATATCTAGAAAACAAATGAACGGATTTTTGACGAAGCCTGGTCAATACCTAATAATTTATTCAAATAATAAATACAAAGTTTTGTTTAACATTAGATGACGCTCAATTACCCCCCCCCCCCCCTCCAAACCTAATCCCATAATATTTAGGCCTCGCGTCCATATATACTCGTATTATAGTGCAACATTTAAGTGATTTAGGCCTCGCGTCCATATATACTCGCATTATAGTGCAACATTTAAGTGATTTAGGCCTCGCGTCCATATATACTCGCATTATAGTGCAACATTTAAGTGATTTAGGCCTCGCGTCCATATATACTCGCATTATAGTGCAACATTTAAGTGATTTAGGCCTCGCGTCCATATATACTCGTATTATAGTGCAACATTTAAGTGATTTAGGCCTCGCGTCCATATATACTCGCATTATAGTGCAACATTTAAGTGATTTAGGCCTCGCGTCCATATATACTCGCATTATAGTGCAACATTTAAGTGATTTAGGCCTCGCGTCCATATATACTCGTATTATAGTGCAACATTTAAGTGATTTAGGCCTCGCGTCCATATATACTCGCATTATAGTGCAACATTTAAGTGATTTAGGCCTCGCGTCCATATATACTCGCATTATAGTGCAACATTTAAGTGATTTAGGCCTCGCGTCCATATATACTCGTATTATAGTGCAACATTTAAGTGATTTAGGCCTCGCGTCCATATATACTCGTATTATAGTGCAACATTTAAGTGATTTAGGCCTCGCGTCCATATATACTCGTATTATAGTGCAACATTTAAGTGATTTAGGCCTCGCGTCCATATATACTCGTATTATAGTGCAACATTTAAGTGATTTAGGCCTCGCGTCCATATATACTCGTATTATAGTGCAACATTTAAGTGATTTAGGCCTCGCGTCCATATATACTCGTATTATAGTGCAACATTTAAGTGATTTCCTAACTATTAATTAGCATAATTCTTTACACCAATAACCCCAACATTTGAATGAATAAAATCATGCACTGCCCCCATGATTCGAACCCTTGAGGATACCACATAGAGAACTTACACGCTCTAACCATTACACCACCAAGACAGGGTTCCATGTCATCTCAAGCAGTAGACCATTTCAACCAGTAGCTCTCAACCAGTGCCGAATTAACCCAGACCAACCAAACCAGTGCCAAAATATAGTACTAACCTAACCTAACCTAACCTAACCGTATTGGTTGATTTGGTACTGGTTGAGAGCTACTGGTTGAAATGGTCTACTGGTTGAGTTGACCGGTCACCCCAAGACAGTTAAAGGTACTGTACATGCCCACGATTGATACCCGTATCGAATACTTGATATCAATTTAATCATGTACTGGACCCAACTGCACTTTGAATAGCCTAATGCTTATATTAGAGGAAATAACATTGTGTGGTGGGGTATAGATCTCAAAGGACCCACCTCGCAACGCTATCGAGTGCTAGTTTGTGATAAAGGACTAAATATTCAGTGGACAACCAAAAACACACGATCACTAGGCCTATTTGTTTTGCGTATTTCGTTCACTATTAAGGGGGGTGACCTGTTTTTGTTCTGTCCTTTTCTATCTTTGGCCCCATTCAGCCTACTGTTTTAAGACGTTTATCCCCATCCAGGTGTCAATTTTATACTGGTGAGTGGTAGCGAGCCAGCATATATTTTATTTTTGTTTGACATCAGGCTAAATTTGTACATTTTTCGATAGAAAAATTTCTCCGGCGAAGCCGGATTTCTTCATGTAATGCTCGCTCGCTATCGCTCGCCAGGAAGAAATCGACACCTGGATGGGGATAAACGTCTTAAAATAGTTGGCTGAATGGGGCCGCATGAATACAAGCCAGAGAAAGAGAGAAAAGGACAGAAATATAAAAAAGCAGGTCACCCCCCTTAAGGTTTAGGGCAGCACCTGAGTGTGGTTTAACCCATTCAGTACCGGTGACGTCCTTTTCATTATATTCTGGCAACTATTAGGCGATTATGTTCAGCTTAAGAAGAACGTCTACCAATTAAAAGGCTACATACTACCTCAATAATCCTTTTAGCTACCATTTAGGCATTTACCCTTTCTAAGCTTCTTAAAATCGTCTATATGTAGCTGAAATCAACTACAAAAATACGTCACCAGTACAGAAGGGGTTACAATACGGGGGTTGTTGCTCAGTAGCGCATAGGGTAGGCTGAACATCCTCCTCTGATGCACTTTTATTTGCATAGACTAGGTATCTTGGTACGGTACATGATGGTCCAGTGAGTAGGCCTATGTGGTATTGATACATACTACCATTACCAATCAGTGCAGTTTATATTAACTCGTTCAGTACCAGTTCCGTCCTTTTAACTCGTTCAGTACCAGTTCCGTCCTTTTAACTTTCTTCTGGCTACTATTAGACGATTTCATTCAGTTTAAAGGTCAACTCCAGATGTAAAACCTATTCAAACTACAATGTCCATTGTGATCTGCTTGGTTTTAGGGATAGGATACTGAAGAGAGTTCATCAATGTGTCTTAACAACATTGAAATATAGCTTATCCAACAGATTTTATGTGGCGATAACTGGTGTGTTTACCATGACGTCACAGAGAGCAATGGTGGGAATACTTAACATGGGAGGTGGATGAATCTGCGATGTTTTTTATGAAACTCTTAAAAACTGTATGAATGTGCACAGCTCAACATTTGGCTTTACTATAGTCTGGTCAAGGGATCGCGGTGTTTGAAGCTGTTGGAGTGGCTTTGTTTTTTGTTGTCCCCCAGACTATTTTTTTTTTAATAGTAGTTATAGTATATTTTGCAAGTTAATTGGAGCACAGCGTACCAATATATTTGTTTACCTTACTCATTTTATTTCCACTGTTTTATATAATTTTCTGTATGACCATTTTATCTCCATTGGTTTATATCACTTTCTGCCCGACCCTGTACGGTACCCAGGGATCGTGATGTGAAGGGCAGGGGTGAAAGGGAAAGTGGGAGTTCAACCCCCCCCCCCCCCACGGCGGCCTCGTACCTTCAAAGGGACTCCCTTCTCCCTTATGTTTAGCCCCATTACTTATGACACTCTTAAGGTGTTCGCCCCATTAGTGTGGCGATTGCAAGACCTTTTGCCCAATTTCTTTGTTAATTTCAGACCTTTCGTGCCATTTAGGTGTATATTTCTTCCTGCGAGCCTGCAATTTAGGAGAAACTGGTACATTTTTCTATCGATAAATGTATACATTTATTTTGAAGGGGGTCTTTGGGGTAAATTTTAAAGCTTGATACAGGTCTAGGGAGAAAACAAAAGAGAGAGAGAGAGAGAGAGAGAGAGAGAGAGAGAGAGAGAGAGAGTATGATAGTGAGAGTATAAAGGAGTGCAAATGAGTAAAAAGGAAATCAAGCAACAACAGGTCCAGCGACTCCTCAAGGCTGCTTGTCCTCTAAAACACTGATGGTCAAGTGTCCAAACAGTAGTTTAGAATGGGTAAGGGAATAATGGAAATGGAAGACTGCCCTGGGATAAACGTCCGTTGCAGGATTAGGAGATGTTAGTAGGGGACAGTTGTTAGTAATATAATAGAGGAAAAAAAAACACACTTTATATTAATTTACAAATTAAGTCAGTCGTGGATTTAAGGCAAGGTGTTTGTCTAGGCGAAGTTTAAAAGAATCAACGGTGTTGCATTCTATGACATCTCGGGGAAACCCATTCCACAAGTTGACAACTCGATTGAAGAAGAAATTCTGACTCGTGTGAGTTAAAAGATTTACCAATAATTTTGCAATCGTTCTTCCACGTGTAATTTGATTGGTCGATAGTGAAATATTTATTACAGTTCATATTGTCGATGCCTTTGATGATTATGAACACTTGAATTAAGTCGCCTCTTAATCTGCGCTGGGTTAAAGGAAATAGGTTTAATTCTCTAAGAATAGTTAGGCAAGGTATCATTTTGGAGAGAGAGAGTGTGTAAGTGAGTGAGTGAGTGAGTGAAAAGGTTCAACCCCCCCAACCCCTCCACCCCTTAGAAACTAACTCACTATTTTACTAAATAAGTAACTAAACCACCAAAACCCACCCACCCTCTCACTTACTCACTCACTCACCCCATTCTCTTTTGAGAGAGTGAGAGAGTGAGTGAATGGTGGCTATTTAAATGATGGTATACACCCCCCCCACCCCCGCTAAACAAGGGTGCTATGTTGGTGGTAGGGAGGGGGAATGGACGCTATCTAATGTTATCTATATTTTACTTCCTGTAATTCACTTACTTGTTTATCAAGGTGTGTGTGTGTGTTAAATGTAATAATAGTAATACTAATAATTATCGGTTATGGGTGTGTGGTGAGAGAGAGACAGAGAGAGAGAGAGAGAGACAGACAGACAGACAGACAAAGTGAGGAGTTAGTGAGTGTGTGAGAGAGTGACTGTGTGTATGTGTGCGTTTGTTATATGTGTGTGTGTCTGTGCGTCTCTTCCTGTGGTGTTTTAGGGTCACCTTCAGTAAGCACAGGATGGATAACTTCAGGGGGGAGGGTTTATTTTGGGATCCATTATATCCCCCTTCTAGATAAATTTGTACAATTTTCGGTAGAAAGATTGCCCGGCTGAAGGACGGTTCCTCTTATATTAGAGAGAGAGAGAGAGAGAGAGAGAGAGAGAGAGAGAGAGAGAGAGAGAGAGAGAGAGAGAGAGAGAGAGAGAGAGAGAGCGAGCATGACGAGTGTGTTATTTCCATACTGGTGATTTTACAGACTTCCTATCAGCAGTGAGGTCATCCACTCTATCTCTAGGATGCCACTCATATAATTATACTTACTGACTTAACTCACACGTACACGGTACACACACATACACCCTTGTAAAGTACACACACACACACACACACACACACACACACACACACACACACACACACACACACACACACACTATTTTCTATGTGAGTGAGAGAAACAAAAGGCACAACTGCCTGTGACGAGTGCCTCTGCAGAGTTGAAAGAGTGAAAGGGTCAAAATCAAGGAACGTTCGATCCAAAATGCCTGTACACACGGTGTTTGAAGCAATTTAAGTCATAGGAAGAGGGAAAGACTTATTCTGGGAGAGAGTTGCAGAGCTCAGCTATTGAATGGAAGAAAGATTGAGAATAACGTTGCACTCTTGGGTTGGAGAGTTGCACAGAGTAGGGGTGGGATTGCGTTGCAAGACGGATGCTACGTGCTCTACGAAGAGGGGGTGGTATACATTGAGAGCTCTCTGAGGAAGACTGATTATTGTAATAGTAGAATAGTGAGAGAGAGAGACTGCAGATAATTGGTGAGTGGTCGTGAGTTAATGAGACGGAAGGCTTTCTTTTCTACTTGGTCTAGAAGTGCTGTATGAGAGGATCCTCCCCACACGTGTGAACAATACTCAATACATGCTCTCTCTCTCTCTCCCTCACACACACTCTCTCTCTCTCTCTCTCTCTCTCTCTCTCTCTCTCTCTCTCTCTCTCTCTCTCTCTCTCTCTCTCTCTCTCTCTCTCTCTCTCTCTCCCTACTGACGTGAAGACAGCGAATATAACACCAATATTTAAAAAGGGAGATAAAAATGACCAGGTAATTACAGACCCAATAGCCTAACGTCCGTAATTGTAAAGCTATTATAATTTAGATTAGGAAGGGTATGTGTAAGTCAGAGGGGTAATCGAGATAGCCTTCACCCTTATCATTGCCACAGAACCTTCCTAAGCTGTATACAATCGTCTACGGATAGCCAGCATAAACTGTCAACGAAATACGTCACAATCTGTCAAGAGTAGTACTAGTTGGACGCGATTTGTTGATAAGCTTAACCTTTTTTATTATATTCTTGCCACTAGTAGACGATTTGATTCAGTTTAGGAAGGATGTCTAGTTGTCTACCCATGAAAAGACTACAGACTGTCTATGTCCTTCCTAAGCTTCATGCAATCGTCTAAGTGTAGCTGAAATCAAATATATAATGACGTCGCCGGTACAGAAGGGGTTAAGGGGGTAGTGCTTGGTTTTTGGTCTATGTATTTATTTATTTATTTATTTATTTTTGAGTTTCCTCGCTAGACCTCCATCCAGCTTAAAATAACACCACTTAGACCCCCTTTCAAGATGTATTTGTACATTTTTCGGTAGAAATATCTCCAGGTTGAAGGCCGGTTCCTTCTAAAATTACAGGCTCGCTTTCGTTCGCCAGGAAACAATCGACACCTAAATGGCACGAAAGGTCTTAACATTGACGAAAAAATGGGGTGAAAGGTCTTAAAATCGACAAACTAACGGCACGAAAATCTCGAAACCTCCAAACTAATATGTTAAACATGAGGTAGAAGGGGGGGGGGGGGGGCATAAAAAGCGAGTACTACCCCCTTAAAGGATGACTAATAAGGTGACGTCAAAGTGCTTAGCTTTATCGCTGTTGCTATCTAGGCAGATTATTGCCACTTGAGGGATTTTTTTCTGGACCCCGTTCTTCCTCATGTTTAGCCCCATCAGTTTTGACATTTTAAGATGTTCGCCCAATTAGTTTAGCGATTTAAAGATCTTTCGCCACATTTCTGTCAATTTTAGGACCTTTCGTGCCATTTAGGTGTATTTAAAATTTAATGGAACCGGCCTTTAGTCGAAAAAAAAATTCTACCAAAAAAAATTACAAATTTATCTCGAACGGGGGTATATGTGGTGTAATTTTAAGCTTGATGAAAACAAAAATGTATATATATATATATATATATATATATATATATATATATATATATATATATGTATATATATATATTATGCACACATAAGTCAATAAATACGGCCATCCCTCCTTAAAGGGGTGACTAAAAGGGTGACATCAGAGTGTTTATCTGTATCACTGTTACTATCCGGCTTCTTTTTTATCTTTCTCTCCTTTTCTCTCTTTCTCTGGCTTTCTCGGCCCCATTCAGCCAACTGTTTTAAGACGTTTATCCCCATCCAGGTGTCGATTTCTTCCTGGTGAGCGATAGCGAGCCGTATGGAGAAAACCGGCTTCGCCAGAGACATTTTTCTATCAAAAAATTTACAAATTTAGCTTGCTGTCAATACAAAAATATATATATGCTGGCTCGCTACCGCTCGCCAGGAAAGTATTAACACCTGGATGGGGGCAAAAGTCTTAAAACAGTAGGCTGGATGGGGCCGAATGGATACAAGCCAAAGAGAGAGGGAGAGAAAGATAAAAAAGCAAGGTGGGCTCCCTTAAGGGAAGATGGGTCGTTTTTTTTGCTCCCCCTTCTGCCTCATGTTTAGCCCCATTAGTTTTCAGATTTTAAGACGTTTGCCCCATTATTTTTCAGAATTTAAGACCTTCCGCCCCATTTCCTTGTCAATATTAAGACCTTTCGTGCTATTTACAGCAGGTGTCGAGATTTTTCCTGGCGAACGAAAGTGAGCCTGTAATTTTAGAAGAATTTTGTCTACGGAAAAATGTACAAATTAATCTAGAAGGGGGATATAATGGATGTTATTTTAAAGTTTGATGGAGGTCTAGGGAGGAAACTAGAAAAATAATAAATAAATAAAATAAAAACAAAATCGACCAAAAAGTGACCCCCCCCCCTTTTAATCTTGTATCTTGTATTACTGTTAATTTATATTAAGGGGAGATGGGCTGTTTATTTTGGTCTGTATATTCAGTTATTCATATATCTATTTTTTAGTTTCGTCGCTAGACCTCCATCAAGCTTAAAAAAAAATACCCTAGACTCCCCTTCATGATAAATGTGTACATTTTTCGGTAGAAAAATGTGCCGGCCGAAAGCCGGTTCCTCTTAAAATTACAGGCTCGCAGTCGACAGGTAAATGGCACGAAAGGTCTTAAAATTGACAACGAAATAGGGCGAAAGGTGTTAATATCGCCAAACTAATGTGCCGAACGTCTTAAAATCTCAAACCTAATATGGATAAACACGCAGGAGAAAGTGGACCAGAAAAACGGCCCACCTCCCCTTAATTTGTTACCTTTACCTTGACATTGGCCGCTTGTATACAGTTTATAGGAGGGGTTCTGTGGGAAGCATAGGGGTGGAGGACTAAACACTATCTCAATTGGCCCTCCGACTTCCATACACCCTTCCTAATCTGAATAAAAACCGTCTAACACTAGCCAAAAATGCGTAATTGGACCATGAATTGGCCCTCCGACTTCCATACACCCTTCCTAATCTGAATAAAAACCGTCTAACACTAGCCAGAAAACCGTCTAACACTAGCCAGAAAACCGTCTAACACTAGCCAGAAAACCGTCTAACACTAGCCAGAAAACCGTCTAACACTAGCCAGAAAACCGTCTAACACTAGCCAGAAAACCGGCTAACACTAGCCAGAAAACCGGCTAACACTAGCCAGAAAACCGTCTAACACTAGCCAGAAAACCGTCTAACACTAGCCAGAAAACCGTCTAACACTAGCCAGAAAACCGTCTAACACTAGCCAGAAAACCGTCTAACACTAGCCAGAAAACCGTCTAACACTAGCCAGAAAACCGTCTAACACTAGCCAGAAAACCGTCTAACACTAGCCAGAAAACCGTCTAACACTAGCCAGAAAACCGTCTAACACTAGCCAGAAAACCGTCTAACACTAGCCAGAAAACCGTCTAACACTAGCCAGAAAACCGTCTAACACTAGCCAGAAAACCGTCTAACACTAGCCAGAAAACCGTCTAACACTAGCCAGAAAACCGTCTAACACTAGCCAGAAAACCGTCTAACACTAGCCAGAAAACCGTCTAACACTAGCCAGAAAACCGTCTAACACTAGCCAGAAAACCGTCTAACACTAGCCAGAAATGCGTAATTGGACCATGAAAGGGTTAGCAATACAGTATGATGTAATTAACCCCTTCAGTACCGGTGACGCTTGTTTACATTAGAATCTGGCAAACTATTGGATCAACGTATTAAGGGGAGATTTCCACTTGAGGGATTGTTTTCTGGATCTCTTTCTCCCTCATGTTTAGCCCCATTGCTTATGAAGTTTTAAGACTTTCGCCCCACTAGCTTGGCGATTTTAAGAACTTTCGCCCCACTTCTGTCATGTTTAAGACCTTTCGTGCCAATTAGGTGTCGATTTTTTTCCTGGCGAGCGATAGCGAGCCTGTAATTTAAGAGGAATCGGCCTTTGGCCGGGACATTTTTCTACCGAAAAATGTACAAATTTATCTTGAAAGGGGATCTAGGTGGTGTAATCGTAAGCTTGATGGAAATATAGGGAACAAACTAAATACCTCCCCTTAAGGGGAGGTTTTTAGTTGATTCCCTAGACTTCAATCAAGCTTAAAATTACTCCCCCTAGACCCCCTTTCAAGATAAATGGGTACATTTTTCGGTAGAAAAATGTCCCGGCCAGAGGCCGGTTCCCCTTAAATTACAGGCTCGCTATCGCTCGCCAAGAAAAAATCGACACCTAAATGGCACGAATGGTCTTAAAATTGATTTAAATGGGGCGAGGGTTCTTAAAATCGTCAAACTAATGGGGCGAACGTCTTAAAATCTCAAAAGCAACGGTGCTAAACATGAGGGAGAAAGGGGTCCAGAAAAAAATCCTCCAGGTGGATATCTCCCCTTAAGCTTGGGAAGGAGCTCTGCCAATTATAAGGCTACATACTATCTTAATTAACCCCTTCGGTACCGGGGCCGTTCTTTTAACTCCATTTTGGCTAATATTAGACGAGACGATTTTATTCAGTTTAAAAAGGGCCTCCAGCCATTAACAGGCTTCGAACCATCTGACTGAACCCTTTTGGTATCAGAGATCCTTCTTAAGCTTCATAATATCGTCTAAATGTAACTGAAAAAATGAGCGTAACTTTTGAACGCGACTTTACATACCTATGCCAAGAGGCGGTCGATCGGGATGGGTGCCAAACTCGCCGTCTATAGGGAACACACAGCCTAAATCACTTACAGTAACATATAAACATATCTCTCTTTGAAGAAATTAGGCTTACATTCGTTAGAAAGACGCAGAGTTAGAGGGGATTATGATAGATGTGTTCAAGTGGGTTAGTGGGATTAATAAAGGGGCATGAAAGATGTATTGAAGTTCAAGTGCTAGCGAAAGAACTCGAACAAATGGTTTCAAATTTGATCAATTTTGTTTCAGAAAAGATATAGGCAAGTATTAGTTTGGTAACAGTTGTAGACATGTGGAAATAGGCTACCAAGTGATATGATAGGATCAAGAACGATAGAGAGCTTCAAAATAAAATGAGATAGGCATATGGACGAGATGAGATGGGTTTGAAAGGGATCTGCCCTGTGTGGACCAGTCGGCTCTCTGCAGACTCCCGTTTTCTTATGTTCTTATGTTCTCTTATTCTGGGAAGCATTAAATGGTCATTTTCTGTTTAGGAAGTACATCAGATATTTTGTGTTATTTCATTTTTTTCTGGATTCCTTCTCCCTCATGTTTAGCCTCATTATTTGTTTAGATTTTAAGACGTTCGCCCCATTAGTTTGGCGATTTTAAGACCTTTCACTCCATTTATTTTTCAATTCAGGAAGAGTTTGTTCCCTAGACCTCCATCAAGCTTAAAAATAAAATAAAACTCCAGCCCCCTTTGAGATAAATTTGTACATTTTTAGGTTTCTTTTAAATTACAGGCAGACAAATATCGACACCTAAATTACACGAAATGTCTTAAAAAGTTAAAATTGACAAAGAAAGGGACGAAATATCTTAACATCCCCAAACTAATGAGCGTGAACGGCTTATAATCTCCAGTCAAAACTAATGGGTCTAAACAGGAGGGAGAAGGGGGTCCAGTACCTTATACCCCCTCAATAGGACGGGTTCGAGTTTAAGGGGAGGCAGACCGTTTGTTTGGTCTATTAATTCATTTATTCATATTTATTTTGAGTTTCCTCCCTAGACCTCCATCAAGCTTAGAAAAACGCCCCCTAGACCCCCCTTCAAGATAAATTTGTAAATTTTTCGGTATAAAACTGTCCCGGCCGAAGGCCAGTTCCTCTTAAAATTGCAGGCTCGCTATCGCTCGCCAGGAAATAATCGACACCTAAATGGCACGAAAGGTCTTAAAATTGACAACGAAATGGGACGAAAGGTGTTAAAATCGCCAAACTAATGGGCCTAACGTCTTATAATCTCAAAACTAGTGGGGCTAAACATTAGGGAGAAGGGGGTCCAGAAAAACGGTCTGCCTCCCCTTAACCCATTCAGTACCGGTGACGTCCTCTTCTTTATAATCTGGTAACTATTAGACGATTGGATTCAGCTTAAGAAGGACGTCTGCTCATTAAAACGGATACAGACTATCTCATTATTAATATTTTGTTTAGCTAATAGGCCGAGGTGTATATGGATCTTGGGCCCTAGCTACCATAATAGTATTTCCTTCCCAAGCTTCATGAAATCGTTTACATGTAGCTTAAATAAATACGTCTCTGGTACAGAAGGGGTTGGAATAATGTGACGCTTTAGCTTCCAATCTTGGTAGATTGGGAGGTCAATCCACGGAAGAGACGCCGTCACTTGAGATTTAGAAAATATATAAGTAAAAGGAACAGTCAGAGTAAGCTATGGGTATGGCAGAGATCGCTCAGGTCTCACTCTGATAGACCAGCCCATCGCCAAGAAGGGGTTAATGCAGTTGGCTTGATCTGTGTATTGGGGGTGTTTGGTGTTGGGGTGACATTAATACAATATAGATTAACCCTTTCAGTACCGGTGACGTCTTTTCTTAGTTGATTTCAGCTACAGTGAGACGATTTTATGAAGTTTGTGAAACATAGGAGATAGTCTGTAACGTGTTAGTGGGTAGACGTCCTTCCTAACCTGAATAAAATGGTTTAGTAGTTGCCAGATTATAATTCAAAAGGTGTTACCGCTACTGAATATTAAGTGACGACATACTAGTGTAGTGAGCTTAAGCCTTTTGTCAATGGAATACAATTTTTTTTTAAATGGATCCTTATTTATGAAAATATATGCAGAGGAGACTTTAGCGTTATTTGGAGGTTTACAATATGACTACGTTAACAGGTAAAGGTGTTAGAAATACAGTGGCGACATTAGCGTTATTTGGAGGTTTACAATATGGCTGCTACGTTAACAGGTAAAGGTGTTAGAAATAGTGGCGACATTAGCGTTATTTGGAGGTTTACAATATGGCTGCTACGTTAACAAGTGAAGGTGTTGGAAATACAGTGGCGACATTAGCGTTATTTGGAGGTTTACAATATGGCTGCTACGTTAACAAGTGAAGGTGTTGGAAATACAGTGGCGACTTTAGCGTTATTTGGAGGTTTGCAATATGGCTGCTACGTTAACAGGTGAAGGTGTTAGAAATATAGTGGTGACTTTAGCGTTATTTGGAGGTTTACAATATGGCTGCATGAACATGTAAAGGTGTCACAAATACAGAGGAGCGTCATTTAGAGGTTTACAATATGGCTACGTCAACAGGTGAAGGTGTCAGGAACCAACTCCCCCCCCCCCCCACTAAAGCGACCCACATGCTCACCTTCTGTCACTTTTTACCTCCCAAACCCCAGATTTATCTTGGTGTTTACTTAGAACCCCCTTTCATTACTTATACATTATGATATATAATTGATTGTTGTTCTTGTGTAGAACTACTTCTTCGTTTCTGAACCAACTGAAGATATCTTTTTCACCTTTATCTGTTAAAGAGCTTAGATAATTTGTTAATATATGTATTGCATAACAAATACTACTAATACTAGTACAACTGCTAATAATATTGTAACTTGGCCCCAGCCACTACCGTAAATGACAAATTGGTAGCAACTCATATATGTTGTATATCCAGTCTACCTCTACCTCGGTGGTCAGTGTAAAGCCGCTGTCACACGAGCGCTTTTTCCGTCAATTTTCCATGAGCAAGTTTTTTCTCGTATTATTTCGAGATATTTTCGCACTGGTAACGGTAACTAGACTGAAGGTAGATTATGTTAGGCAGCTGAATTCTGATAAAGTGTAAATTTTTAAAGCTCCCTGACCATAATTGCCCGTAAAAATTGCTCGGAAAAAGGCTTGTATGACTCCGGCTTTATTGTGACAAAGTGTGGTTACCCCTTTATGGGTTCCACCACAGTTACTACAATGTTCCATACACACAATATCAAGCGGTGTAGCTAGTGACACCACACCTGTCACACACAACTACAATATTCCATACACACAATATCAAGCGGTGTAGCTAGTGACACCACACCTGTCACACACAACTACAATATTCCATACACACAATATCAAGCGGTATAGCTAGTGACACCACACCTGTCACACACAACTACAATATTCCATACACACAATATCAAGCGGTGTAGCTAGTGACACCACACCTGTCACACACAACTACAATATTCCATACACACAATATCAAGCGGTGTAGCTAGTGACACCACACCTGTCACACACAACTACAATATTCCATACACACAATATCAAGCGGTATAGCTAGTGACACCACACCTGTCACACACAACTACAATATTCCATACACACAATATCAAGCGGTGTAGCTAGTGACACCACACCTGTCACACACAACTACAATATTCCATACACACAATATCAAGCGGTGTAGCTAGTGACACCACACCTGTCACACACAACTACAATATTCCATACACACAATATCAAGCGGTGTAGCTAGTGACACCACACCTGTCACACACAACTACAATATTCCATACACACAATATCAAGCGGTGTAGCTAGTGACACCACACCTGTCACACACAACTACAATATTCCATACACACAATATCAAGCGGTTGTAGCTAGTGACACCACACCTGTCACACACAACTACAATATTCCATACACACAATATCAAGCGGTGTAGCTAGTGACACCACACCTGTCACACACAACTACAATATTCCATACACACAATATCAAGCGGTATAGCTAGTGACACCACACCTGTCACACACAACTACAATATTCCATACACACAATATCAAGCGGTGTAGCTAGTGACACCACACCTGTCACACACAACTACAATATTCCATACACACAATATCAAGCGGTGTAGCTAGTGACACCACACCTGTCACACACAACTACAATATTCCATACACACAATATCAAGCGGTGTAGCTAGTGACACCACACCTGTCACACACAACTACAATATTCCATACACACAATATCAAGCGGTGTAGCTAGTGACACCACACCTGTCAGACACAACTACAATATTCCATACACACAATATCAAGCGGTGTAGCTAGTGACACCACACCTGTCACACACAACTACAATATTCCATACACACAATATCAAGCGGTGTAGCTAGTGACACCACACCTGTCACACACAACTACAATATTCCATACACACAATATCAAGCGGTGTAGCTAGTGACACCACACCTGTCACACACAACTACAATATTCCATACACACAATATCAAGCGGTGTAGCTAGTGACACCACACCTGTCACACACAACTACAATATTCCATACACACAATACCAAGCGGTGTAGCTAGTGACACCACACCTGTCACACACAACTACAATATTCCATACACACAATATCAAGCGGTGTAGCTAGTGACACCACACCTGTCAGACACAACTCAGTGGTGAGAACTTCTGAGAAGGACCAAATGAAGACTGTATCTAACTTCACTTGAGGGTATGGTTATAGCTGTTAAACTAGAGATCTATTCCCTTCCTTTTAGGTAATATTACTAAAATTAAATGGTTAAATTTATGCTTCACAGTTCTGATTACCGGTATGTCATTGGAAGTGATAATACGACCCAAACAATGCAACCTCATGTAAATGTTCCTGTATTATTGTTCATATTCAGTCCAGTCTTAAGGGGAGGTATTCAGTATGTTCCCTAGACCTCCATCAAGCTTAATATTACACCCCCTTGACCCCTTTCAAGATAAATGTGTACATTTTTCGGTAGAAAAACGTCCAGGCCGAAGGCCGGTTCCTCTTAAATTACAGGCTCGCTATCGCTCGCCAGGAAAAGATTGACACCTTATATGGCACGAAAGGTCTTAAAATTGGCATAAATGGGGCGAAAGTTCTTAAAATCGCCAAACTAATGGGGCGAACGTGTTAAAATTTCAAAAGCAATGGAGCTAAACATGAAGGAGAAAGGGGTCCAGAAAAAAAAAAATCCCTCAAGTGGAAATCTCCCCTTAAAACCATATGGTCCCGTTTACCTGGGCACGTAGAGCAATGTAATATAATATACCATGATAGTTGACTGTTTCCAATCCTGTCAGTTCCCATTCTCCAAAACCGTTTTCCAGTCCGGGATAATGTTACCACTGCCAAACAGCTATTAGGCCTACACTACTTTATTGACCGCATGGATCACCAGCCAGAAGATAACAGGTCACTGGGGACATCCAAAATCCTTTAAGAGGGGTCACCGGCTTTTTTTTTGTATCATTCTCTCCTTTCCTCTCTTTCCCTGGCTTGTATCCATTCGGCCCCATTCAGTCAACTATTTTAAGATGTTGATCCCCATACAGGTGTCGATATCTTCCTGGCGAGCGATAGCGAGCCAGCATTGTATGGAGAAGTCCGGCTTCGCCGGAGAAATTTTTCTATCGAAAAATTTACAAATTTTGCTTGCTGTCAAAACAAAAATATATATATGCTGGCTCGCTACCGCTCGCCAGGAAAATATTGACACCTGGATGGGGGTAAACGTCTTAAAACAGTAGGCTGAATGGGGCCGAATGGATAAAAGCCAAAGAGAGAGGGAGAGAAAGAGAAAAAAAAGCGAGGTGGGCTCCATTAACCCGTTCAGTACCAGTGACGTCCTAAGTTTTAATTATATTCTGGCTACTGTTAGATGATCTAGTCAGTCTAAAAAGGGCCTCCAGTAATTAACAAGCTTCCAACTACCTCACTTAATCCTTTTTACCACCCCAGATCCTTCTGAGACTGCACAAAATCGTCTAAATATAACGAACAAAATAATAAGACGTCGCTGGTACAGAAAGGGTTAAGCATTCTTACTTAAACCACTATATATAATATAACCATTACTATTCTAAGTTAAATGTATGATATTGACGTGTGCATTTCTTCTCCCCCCCCCCAGGTATAGTGTTCCAAGATGTCTACCCAGGTCACCGTGCACCGTATGGTCACCACCACCACCACCTCCGCCTTCCTCATCAATGTGGGCTACGTCAAGACCTTCCCGGGGGTCCTCAAGATATTCCAGATCGTAAGTCAGAGAGAGAGAGAGAGAGAGAGAGAGAGAGAGAGTTGAAGTGAGTGAGGGAGTTAAAGCTAATCATGACTGTCATATTACAGTTATGTTTCCATGATCAGGCTCCACTATTGGGGAGACTATAGACACCAATCGAGCAGGGTAATACCCAGGGGAGGCCTCATAGGTATGTGATAAGGAGTTGCTGGAACTCCTGTTTCATGTGTCAGGCTTCCCTCACTGTTTCTGTGTGTCTCACTTACACAGAGAGTAATCCATCTACCTCTCACAAACACCTCCTCCTATTCATTTCAGTACATAAAACAAGCACACCACATATCTTTCCAATACACCAAGATGACCACCAACCACCATTAATTTGCTTTGTCACTCTTTCAACTTTGGTGGAGACACTTGTTACATGCAGCTATGCCTTTTGTCTCCCTCATACATGTAGAAAAAAGTACAAAACAACTTCCTATCAGAATTCCCCAGTCACTATTGTATGGCTGCATTGAACATACATGGATTACATACGTTTTATATCATGTTAAAGATGTTTTAAATGTTTGCTTACATATTTATCACTGCTGTAAGTAACTAGTAATTACTTTGTTCTTGCTTTAGATCACAAGAATGACATGCTTGGTAGGGAGAGGGGAAGTATGTTGTGGTTAACGTGTTCTGTACTGCCGCCGTCCTTTTTAACTTTAATCTGGCTACTCTTAGACAATTTTATTTAGCTAAAAAAGGGCCTCCAGCAATTAACAGGCTTCGAACTCTTTCACTTAGCCCTTTTGACCAACACAGATCCTTCCTTAACTGCACAATATCGTCTAAATACTGCTGGAATAATATGAAAATGATGTCGCCGGTACAGAAGGGGTTAATGTGCTGGGGGGTATGATATGAGGGTAAGGAGTGGAGGTGATAAAGTACCTGGGGAGCCTATACCCTGGTTTGTTTTTCAGCTGACGGTAAATTTTCATGTCTTCATTTTGATTACTTAGCTACTACGATAATTTTGCACCGAAATAGGCTATTACTGTAATTATGGGCGGGTGCCCAACCCCGAAAGGAGTTGAAATAGGGGAGCTATCCCCCCGCCAAAGGCGGCTTTCTAGGGCCTTTCCTAGCTGATGCGGAGAGGATTGGGTTCTAGTCATGTGGTGATGGGCTGGTCTATCCGAGTGAGAACTGAGCGATCTCTGCCATACCTATAGCTTACTCTGACTGTTCCTTTTACTTATATATCTTCTAGATCTCAAGTGGCGGCGTCTTTTCCGTGGATTGACCTCCCTACTGCCAACCTAGAAGTTGGCAGATTGGAAGCCAAAGTGTCACATTTTTCCCTTACCCCTCAACTTTCCCTTCATAATTGCTGAGGGGCACAGGGCCTTGGGTGGGGCTTTGGTTTTCCGGGCATTTGCGCACCCTCCTCAGCTCCCTGCCTTGGAGTGGCTTCGGTCACCCGGGCTTTGTTAGTGGTAAGCAGGGAGGATTTTGTGGGGGCGCTCGTTTATGGCCTTGGCCTTGCTCGAGACCTTGGGGCTGTTCGGCCAGACAGCCTGGGGAACAACAACAACAACAACAACTGTAATTATGATATCTTGGAATATACAGTATATATGATGCAGATATGTGATCTATCTATCTATTGCCTGACGCCGTGACCCCCGAAGGGGTGGCCACGAACGAACCGCCCCCATGCACCTCTGTCCTCAGTCAGTCGACGTCCCTCCTCCCAACCAGCACCGCCTTCATTCATATACTTCCTCACTCCATCCTTCCACCTCTCCCTCGGTGCACCTCTCCCTCTCTGTCCTTCCACCTCGCTCTCGTACACCCTCTTAGTCAATCTCTCGCTTTCCATACGTTCCATATGGCCGAACCATCTCAAGTTGTTCCTTTTCACACTTTTCAGCACATCTACCTCCACACTACCCCTCCTTACTTCCTCATTCGTCTGTCTATCCCTCCATGTAACTCCGCACGCACTTCTCAAGTAACTCATTTCCACCGCTCTCACTCTTGGTCTGAGTCTCTTACCGAACGTCCATGAGTCGCTTCCGTAAGTTAGTGTCGGGATTACCACACTGTCATGCAAGGACTTCTTCACTTCCATACTGACCACTCTATTTCTTGTTACTGCTTTCAACGTTCCTACAACCCTCTTCCCCTGTTGCACCCTCTCCCGCACTTCTTTATCCATAGTCCCATCTTTACTCAACACACTGCCCAGATACTTAAAAGAGCTGACAATCTCCATAGCCTGACCGTTCAACTTCACCTCACACTCTGTGACTTCACCCCTTTCGAAGACCATAACCTTGCTCTTCCCCGCATTTACCTTCAAATTACGTTTTTCGCACACTGTTCCAAACTCATTTACCAGACCCTGCAACTCCCATTCATTATCGCTCATTAGAACTGTATCATCCGCAAACAGCAGTATAGGCAGCTTCCACTCATTTCCCTCCCTTTTCAGCGATACACCAACATCCACTGCTCTTCCTAGTATTTCTTTCATGACTCCATCCATATATACAGTAAACAACCACGGGGACATTACACACCCCTGTTTCAACCCAACACTCAGGTCAAAGAACTCGCTCTGCTCATTCTCCACACGTACTGCCGCCTTTGCACCCTCATACATGCTCTTCGCTGCTTTCAGCAACTTGCCATCTACTCCGTATATTCTAAGTACTTTCCACATGCCTTCTCTATCCACTCTGTCATAGGCCTTCTCCAAGTCCATAAAGGCAACATACACCTTTTGTTTCTTCTCCAGATATTTCTCCACAACACAATTCAAGGTAAAAATCTGATCTACACATCCTCTTCCCTTCCTAAAACCTCCCTGCTCGTCGCCTATCCATTTCTCCGTTCTCACTCTCTCCATCACTACCCTACTGTACACCTTCCCTACTACGCTTAAAAGACATATTCCTCGGTGGTTACCGCACACTCCTCTTTCCCCTTTGCCCTTATATAGGGGGACTATTATGTCAGTCTTCCAGTCATTGGGTGCATTCCCCTTCTCCCATGCTAGTTTGCACATTTTCCATACCCATTCGATCACTATCTCACCACCATACCTCAACATTTCCCCACACACTCCATCTGTTCCTGGTACTTTCCCCAACTTCACTCTTTTCATGGCTTCCCACACTTCTGACCTCCTGATCCCCACCTCCTCCTCCACTACTTCTCCTCTTCTCCCTCCCATACCCCATCCAACTATGTTTGCTGGCTCTTCATTCCTTACATTTAGCAACTCGTTGAAGTACTCCCTCCATCTTTCGACTCCCTCTTGCTTCTCGGCTAGCATTCTCCTATTCTTATCTTTCACACTCCTACTGTTTCCCTTGCTACCTTCCCTAACTTTCTTGACTTCTTTCCAGAACAGTTTCTTACACTCCCTCCATTTTACACTCAGATTCCTTCCAAATTCCTCATCTACTCTTCTCTTACTTTCCTTCACTACTCTCTTCACCACTCTCGTTCTCTCCACGTACCTCGCTCGTTTCTGCCTCTTCAAATCTTCATTCCCTCTACTACCCAACCACTCTCTATACACTTTCTTCTTATCTTCCACAGCTACTTTTACCTCTTCTGTCCACCATGCTATACCTTTCACTCCCCTCCCTCTTCTCCTCACTCCACACACCTCCTCACATGCTGCACAGACCTCTTCCTTAAACACCTTGCTTATCTTATCCACTTCCTCCATATCTTCCAGGTCGAACCCACCTAGTTGTCTTTCTACTGCTCTCCTGTACTCTTCCCTGATTTCCTCCTCCTGTAGCCTCTCCACCCTCCTCACCATTCCACCTTCCTCTCGCCTCCCTCCAGCTCTCCTCACCCACTTCTTTTGTATCCTAACCTTAGCTACTACTACATAATGATCAGACAGACCCCCTCCAATACCCCTATACGCCCTAGCATCCATCACAGATTTCTTCATTCTTTCATCCACACATATATAATCAATCAGTGACTTTCGTTCCACCACTGTCTTATCCTTCATCGTCCACACCACTTTCCATGTGTACCTGTGTATCATTCTGTGTCGGAAGAAGGTGTTGGCTATCCACAACCTCCTCCCCACACATACGTCCACAAGTGCATTACCATTCCCATTCACCTCTGATGGTACCCCCCACCCTCCCACCACTCCATCAACTTTCCTATCACCCACCTTACCATTCATATCCCCAATCAGAAATATTCTTTCGTTCTTGTCAAACTTATCCAGGCACGCCTCCACATTCACCCAGAACTCCTCTTTCTCTCGTACAAGTTTATCCTCTGTCGGAGCATACACACACAATCACCCACGTTTGTATTCCTACTTTCATTCTCACCCACACAATCCTTGAACCCACAGACCCATATTCTCTTACACACTCCTTCCATTTGTTACTTACAAACAAACACGCACTTTCTCTCGCTGCTCCCTCACTCACTCCAGCACATACACCCATTCCACACTCCCACTCTCTCACATCTGTACCCTTCCATTTGGTCTCTGTCATTCCACATACATCCAGCCTGGCATTCACTAACACTTCCAGTACCTCTCTCTCTTTTGTGCCATCATTGATGCCATATCAGATATATGATAGTTTCATGTATTTCGATTAGGTATCGAGAAATCAGCTGCTAAAGGATTAAATTTACTGTCAGCTGGGAAAAAACAGGTCATGAAGGATACTTAGGATAGCCCAGTTAGGAGACCACTATGGGAGGGCTGCCCTAGGAGTCTCTATGGTTGAGCCAGTAAATAATTGACCACTTGCAAGTTTCAGGCTATAAGGAAGGTGGCACCATTATCATCCATATTTAACAGCAACATAAACGTTATGTAAGTTTGTGATTGATAGAAAAATTGTTATTATATTTGGGATAATTTGGTTTTGTGTAATTATATATGCAATACAACCTTACTATAGCTTCTAATTCTGCTAAATACGGTACCAATATAAAAAACTCTTACTTCCTTATAGCCTGAAACTCGCAAGTGGAGGACCCTTTGGGGGGAAAGAACAAGGAAGTAGAGCCACAATATAAGGAAGGATCCCTAAAGGAGGCCCTTATGGGAGGTCCAAAAGAATTAACTTTTAGAAATAATTCCAGTAAGAGAGGCTCAGGAGAGAGGATTAATATAGGATCAGGGATTTATACCCTGTTCCAAATAAGTAGCCCAAAACTTGTTAACATAAACTTCTATAACTTACAAGCGACTAGAGTAGGCTAATCAAGCTAATATGTCTACCATTTAGGAAGAGTCAGCCAGGGAATTGGTGTGAAAATTTACAGCCCATTTGCTCTAGCCTTTTTTAGTTATACTGTATAGGGCTTCACCCTAGGTGAGCAGTAAGGATACTTAAGGTTGTTGTTGTTGTTCCCTAAGCTGCCTGGCCGAACAGCCCCAAGTCCCTGGGAAAGGCCATGGCCACGATCGGGCTTTCCCACAGAGCTCTCATTGAGTGTAGATTGTGTTGTTGTTGGTGTTCCCCAAGCTGCCTGGCCGAACAGCCCCAAGGCCCCGAGCAAGGCTAAGGCCATAACCGAGCGCCCCTACAGAACCCTCCCTGCCAACCACAATAAAGCCTGGGTGACCGAAGCCACTCCATGGCGGGGAGCTGAGGAGGGTGCGGAAACGCCCGGGAAACCAAAGCCCCACCCAGGGCCCTGTGCCCCTCAGCAATTAAGAAGAGAAAGCTGAGGGGCAAAGGAAAAATGTGACGCTTTGGCTTCCAAACTTGGTAGATTGGGAGGTCAATCCACGGAAGAGACGCCGTGACTTGAGATCTAGAAAATATATAAGTAAAAGGAACAGTCAGAGTAAGCTATGGGTATGGCAGAGATCGCTCAGTTCTCACTCTGATAGACCAGCCCATCACCATTTGTGTTGTTTGTGTTGTTGGCGTAAGTGGTGTGTGAAATGCAGTCTTCTATGATGTGTTTAATGGTATGGGGTGCTGTGTTACATCCCGGGCAGGTGTCGACGACGGAGTCATCCAATCTCTTCTGATAGCTCAGAAGAGCTGGATGGTGTCCGCATCTCAGCCTGGCCAGGTGTACTCTGTCCTCGCGAGGAAGGGATGATTTGGAAGGATGGATTTCGGGAGGTCGTGCTTGCAGCTGCGTGTTGTCTATGAGTGAGTGGATGGATCGGCGAGAGATATGAGTGTGCATGTGCTTCTGGAAGTTGGTTTGGGGTGGGCACGGAGGGAGAGAGGACAGTATTTGTGTGTGATACTGTGTGCTGGGTGTTTCTTACAGTTTCTTACAGTAGATCCTCTGGAAAAAGGCAAACTAGGCCTGTGTATCCAGCTCAGTGCCAGTACTTGCACTACTGCGGTCGTTCACTGTGTTGGCGGCGGCGGCAGCAGACGCAACATTTTTACTATTCTGTATTTTTGCTTTATAATCAAACTTCAATTCTTGTCTTCCCCATGCTTTATCAAGATTACTTTCAAACTTCCTTATTGATTCAGAATCGACTACATACTGGGGCAGCACGTTCCACTCATTTACCACTCTATCACAAAATGATTTCTTTGCCTTTTCAAGCCTATTTCTTTCTTTGTACATTTTCTTAGAGTGTCCTCTCGTTCTTGTTCCCTCCCGCATCAAAAAGATACCTTCACACACATCCTCATCATACTTTCCTGACACTATCTTAAAAGTCTCTATCATATCCCCTCTCTTTCTCCTATATGCCAGTGTCGGAAGTCCCAGTGCCCTCAACCTCTGCTCATAGCCCGCGTTCTTCAACGTTGGTACTAGCTTGCTAGCTCTCCTCTGCACTTTCTCCACTGCTTCTATATCCTTTACCATATATGGAGCCCACACCTGGTTTGCATATTCCAGGTGCGGCCTAACCAGCGCTGTATAGAGATTCCTGAATATTTCTTCGTCAAGTGACACAAATGTCCTCTTTATCAGCCCTACAATTCTATTGGCTTTGTTTATCTTTTCCGCTAAATGTTCTGAGAAATTTAACTTATTGTCTATCACTACTGTACTCCTATATCCTTTTCTGCATTCACTTCCTCCATCGCTTCATACATGCTGTATCCCACCTTGTCTATCTTGCTAGTCCCAATCCGCATGTACTTGCATTTTTTTGGATGAAAAGGCATTAACCAATGTTCAGACCATCCCTTCATGCCCTCCACATCTTGAAGCAAACCCACATCTTCCTTACTCCTCACTCTTCTATACAGCTTAGTGTCATCCGCATACAGGTATATCTCACTTCCATTGGTTATAACTTCAGGTAAGTCGTTGATAAATATAACGAACAGTAGTGGTCCCAACACAGATCCCTGAGGTACCCCACTTGTAATTTCCCTCCACCCCGAGCCTATTCCATTCACCAGTACCCTCTGTCTCTGATCTTTCAGGAAGGCTTCTATCCATTTCACACATTTCTCCCCTATACTATAGCTTCTAACTTTCTCTATTAACCTTTTATGTGGGACCTTATCGAAGGACTTCATAAAATCGCAATATACCACGTCTATTTCATCACCATCCTCCAGAATCCTCCAGAGTTTGCATCCAATCATCTACCACCTTAATTAGCTGTAGTACCGTCGACCTCCCCGGCAAGAATCCGAACTGTCTCCCACTGAAAAGTTGGTTTGATTTCATATGCTCCATTATTCCTTCTCTAATTACCGTTTCCATTAGTTTACACACAACACTTGTCAAACTGACTGGTCTATAATTTCCTGGGTCATTTCTCTTTCCCTTCTTAAATATAGCTGTTATGTTCGCCTCTCTCCAGTCCGTCGGGATTTGTCCTGTATTAAAAGATACCTCAAATAAAAAATGTAATGGCTCTACTAACATCTCACCTCCTTCTTTTATGATTCTTGGATGTATCCCATCCGGTCCCGGGGACTTACTTCTGTTCATTTTTTCTATAGCCCTCCTTATTCTAGCATGGGAAAACTCTATTAGTTCTAGTGCTGGTGCCTGTTTGATGGGAATAGTAGGCACTGCATCAACCGACTCCACTGTTAGTACCTCCCCAAAGTATTTCCCCAGCACCTCTGCTTTCGCCTTATCAGATTCTGCTCTATTCCCATCATCCAAGTCTCCTATCAGTTCTGGGATACCTACTCTTCTTGTTAACTTTTCCTGAATATACTTCCAGAATATTTTTTGATTATCCTTCACATTTCTAGCAATCTCTCTCTCCCTCTCCTTCACCCCCCTCCTTGTCTCCCACCTTATTTTATTGATTATTTGTCTGCGTTCCAGATCCACTTCTTTAGCTTCTATACTAGACCCCCTGTTCTTTTTCAACAATTTTAGTCTTTCCCACAATCGTTTCTTTCTTCTAATCAATGTCCAAAGCTTTCTTTTCATTGGCAATTCTGGGTTCATTCTTTTCCTCAATTTTGTTTTATCCTTATATTCCCTTACTGGTACACTTTTGATATTTCTTGGTGTCTGTGGGTGTGTTGCCATGTAGTGTAGTGGGTGGTTTTGGTTCGTGGAGGCTGCTGCCAGGAAAAGAGTGCCTCTCATGTCCAGATGGTCTTTGACTTTGAGGATTTTGGTTTCTTGATGTAGGTGATCTGTGGGTTTAGTAGCTGTGCAGCCTGTAATTATTTTTAGGGCTTTGTTTTGAATAATCTGTAAGGTCTTATGATGTGTTTCAGCTAGGTTAGAAGGCCTGGGCTTGCATATTCCATCACTGATCTTATGTATTGTTTATAAACTGTGGTGGTGGTTTCTTTGTTGTGTCCAAATTTTGTGTGAGCAAGTGACCTGAGGGCGTTAAGTCTGGGTGTCAGTTTCTTTTTCGTGTTTGTGGTGTGCTGTTTGAATGTCATATGTGTATCATATGTAACTCCTAGAATTTTGGGTGAGTGTGTATGTGTTAGGGGTGTGTTGTTTATGGTGAGTTGAGGGATGTATTCGTGTTGTCCTGTCCAGCTTGTGAGCAGGGTTGCGGTGGATTTGGCTGGGGCTAGATTAAGTCTGTTTGTAGTGCACCAGCCATGTAGTGTGTTGAGATAGGGTTGAAGGAGATCTGTTGCTGTGTTTGGGTCATGGTGTGTGCATGTGAGTGTTATGTCATCTGCATAGGAGGTTAAGTTTATTTGGGGTGTATTGGGTGTAGTTATATAGTGCATGTACAGATTGAAGAGTGCGGGCGATAGGACGGATCCTTGTGGGTCTCCGTTTGGAAAGTTTCTGATGCTATATGACTGACCGGCAAAAGATACGTGTGCACATCTGTCTGCTAGGAAGTTGGCCAGCCACCTTTTTGTGTTGTTGTGCATGTTTGTGTTGTAGATTTTGTTTGTTAGGTTGTGGCGGAGAATACTTAAGGTTTACTCCCCTAGATGGGTTGCTGACCAAGGCTGATGAGTTCCATCCACTCAGATTTTTATAAGGCTAACAAGTCCCTGTAGCTAACAAGTAACACCCCGTTCTTTAACATTAATATCAAATACAAATCCCAATGTACCTGAATAAACTAATGAAAGCATTTATGGCCCTCCCAGGATTCGAACTCGGGACACCACACCCAGAACATAAGCATCTAAACCATTACACCACCAACACAGTTAAAGGTTGAGTACACGATCACGATTAATATCCATTTTCTAATTTTGGATATCAATCTAATCATGTACTCAGACCCAACTGCACTATGGAAAGCGTAATGTTTAAGTGAGAAGAAAGAACATAGAATGGGGCCAAGATCGCTAAGGACCTAGTTCCTGAACCTATAGAAATAAGTAACACCCCGTTCTTTAACCCCTTCTGTACCGGCGACGTCTTTTTAACTTCATTCTGGCTACTATTAGACGATGTTTGTGCAGTTTAAAAAGGGCCTCCAGCAAATACCAGGTTCCAAGTATCTCTCTTAACCCTTTTTACTACCACAGATCCTTAATAAACTGCACAAAATTGTCTAAATATAACTATAATAAAATTGAAAAGACGTCGCCGGTAAAGAAGGGGTTAACATTAATATCAAATACAAACCCCAATGTACCTGAATAAACTAATGAAAGCATATGGCATAAAGCATATAAGATGTGGCTGGGGGAAGTTCAGAGAACTGCTGCCAATTCTGACCATGAAAAGAATGCCTCTCCCCCTGAAGGGAAAGGTGTATACCTCATGTGTTAGAAGTGCAATGACGTATGCCTCAGAAACATGGGCCGTTAAAGTAGAGGATGTCAACAGAATGGAACGTAATGAGATGAGAATGGTGAGATGGATGTGTGGGGCCAGGCTGCAGAATAGAATAACAAATGTTGAGCTGAGGAGACGTTTAGGTATAAAGAGTATTAGCGAAGTGATGCGTACAAGTAGACTGGGATGGTATGGACATGTGGAGAGAATGGATGAACAAAATTGGGTGAAAAAATTCAGGCCTGTGATTGTGGAGGGGGCTGCACCAATGGGTGGACCGAGGAAGAACTGGGATCGGACTATACGTGCCGATCTCAAATCCAAAAACTTGACAAGTGAAGCAGCTCTTAACAGGGTTGCCTGGAACGCCGCCATTAGGACAAGAGACTGAAACTGCACGTATGTGTGGAGCACTCAGTCTTAAAATTGTATGTATATATGGCCCTCCCGGGATTCGAACTCAGGACACCACACCCAGAATATAAGCATCTAAACCATTACACCACCAACACAGTTAAAGGTTGAGTACACGATCATGATTAATATCCATTAATGTATACAGTAATCTATAATGCAGCTAGAATAACACACCTAAGCGTATAGTAGGCCTATAAATAAATCTGCTCCTAATCTCATACAGTAGCTAATGTATAATCTTTAACACAGCTGCTGGGCTGCGTGGCTGTAGGTATCATCGGCCACTACATCACCTGGAACACCCGGACTGCGGATAACCTTGTGCCGGAGCTGTTCTTCCTCTTGATAGCCACCGCCTGTCTCATCACCACCGCCCTCCTGCTCTTCTCCTGTATCTGTTCCATCGCCACCGCCTCCATCATCCCCAAGACGCTCTTTGTAAGATACTCGTCTTTCGTTCTTTTCTTGATACTATATGAGCTTGGTATATTTTGTACTCTACGATTGATAATCATATGCTTCTCATTAATTTTTGTCTTTATTAGATTAGCTTGGTATATTTTTTACTCGACGATGAATAATTCTATACATTCTTTTCTTGATGCATTAGATTGGTTTTGTATATTTTTTACTGTACAATTGGTAATTATATACTTCTCATTTGTTCATTTCTTCATAAGATTAGCTTGGTATATTTTTGACTCGACGATTGATAATTATGTACTGTACTTTTCATTCGTTCTTTTCTTGATAATATATTAGCTTGATTTTTGTTTTCTCTACGATTGATAGTTATATATAATACTTCTCATTCTTTGTATGGAAAATAAGTTGAATAGTTATTAAATGTGTCACTCTTTGTAAGGCCACCGTGATTAAGTAGTTTTCATTATGTTAATCATAATAATTTGGTAAATTTCTTGCTCTTTGTTAAGGTGGAGTCACACAAGCGATATTTCCGTTAATTTGTATGTGCAAATGTAGTCTGGCTGCTTCAAAATATAAGTTCCATGTACAGTACGGTCCCGAAATAAACTTGTTTGAATTGAGCGAGTCTCCAATCAAGCGAGCACCAAACTACTATATTTAAAATACCGAATTGAGTGAATTTGTGTCAAGTTAAGCGAATGCTGGATCAAAGGCAAGGAAAGCCAAGGAGAAACCGAGATAAGCGAGATTCGCTCCAATTGCACGAATTCGCGGTGACGCAGTTTAGCTGACCTTGCTCTGCTTTGGGGTCTGCCTCAAAGTCCCCACATCTTAAATAACACACCCAATTATCGTAGGATTAAGGTCAGTACACAGTCGAGCTATTGTTATAATTTTATTACCATTTTGTATTGTCGAATTATCATTTGTTAGGTATTGATGAAATGGGTTGGGATAGGGATCTTCAGTGTTTAAAAGGGATTTGCCATGTTTGAAAGGGATCTGCTGTGTCTGGGCCAGTCGGCTTTCTGCACACTCCCGTTTTCTAATGTTATGTTCTTATAAGAAATCTTGTAATGTACATTGTAAAGTCTGGATCGGCCATCCACCAAATTCTGTTTTTCCCATTGCTCACATTGTTCGAATTACGCAAATTCCAATTAAGCGACCTCGTTCGTCCACCAAATTCTCGCTTATTTCGGGACCCTACTTTAAATTAAACTACCTAACATAATATACCTTCAATCTAGTTTCCGATTCCTATGCGAAAGATCCTCAAAATATTAAGAGAAAAACTTGCTCGTCGAAAATTGCCGGAAAATGCGTTTGTGTGACACCACCATAATGTATGTATGTATGTATTGTATCATTGTATGTATATTCTCTGGTACATACCCCATAGCTGGGGGTGGCCGACTTGATACAGAGCCCGAACAGGGACAAAACAACACAACATATAAAACCAAATATACTGTATATTCACACACATCTAGGTCGCCCAGGAGAATACCCAGAGACCAAGGATCACTAAGGGACACCAGCACTCCCCTGGCCCCAGACCTCCCGGAGAGGTTCCGGTCTCAGTAGGCAGTCACGCAGCGGAGCACACCACAATGCCTGCCCACCTCACATTCAGGCATGACCCTTCATACACACCGGCTCCCCGGGCCAGGCGCCTGACGGACTATTTTCTAGTCCAACTGGCGACCGACCCCCTCTCCCAACGACACCGTGTTTTCACTCATCTATTCACAAACATTCTCCATGCATTCCTGTTTATTATCACTTCTCTTGCCTGTTCTACAGTAATCTCTCTATCTTCCAACGCTTGTACTACACAATCTCTCCATCTCAACGGAGGTCTTCCTAACCCTCTACCTCTCCTTGTATCTGACTCATATACAGTACTCTCTTTGTAAGCCTTTCATCTCCCATTCGCTCAACATGTCCATACCAGCACAGCACCCTTATGTCCACTCTGGCCGACAAGGGTTCCTGCAGTCCCTCTCCTATGTACCTCTTCATTCTTCAATCTGTCTCTATGTGTCACTCTACATATATTTCTCAAGCAGTTCATCTCCATCACATCTAGCTTTCTTCTCTGTTGTGCTTTCAAAGCCCATGTCTCAGCCCCATACATCACTGTTGGTACAACTATCCCTTGATACATTGCACTTTTAGCTTTCATTCCAAGATTTCTCACCTTCCACTTACAGTAACTCCCATTGCTCCGAAAACTTTCCTTCCTTCACATACATACTCTGTTTTACCTCCATTTCCACATATGTGTCCTTGCTTATCACTCCTCCTAGATAATTAAAGCAATCCACTTATTCCAGTATTCTCCCATCCAGCCGCACACTTAGATTCATCCTACGAGCACCTCTATTACACACCATCACTTTATAATTATTGACATTCACCCTCAGCTTCCTCCTCCCACATACCACACCAAATTCTTTGACTTCTCGCTACAGTTTCTCCTCAGAATCCGACAGCAACGCTGTGTCATCGGCAAACAGCAACTGGCTCAACTCCCAATCTCTACTATTCTTTCCTATTAACCCCAATCCTCTACCCATAATTCTAATTTTCAATATGTTCAATTATCATGCTTTCCATTCTCCCCAATCTATGGAGAAGTTTATTAGTTCCATCTATTTATCTACACTGTTATTGGTTGCTAATATTCATATAATATTTCTCCAATCTCTTGAAATGTACTGGGTAATTTTTATATTTTAAATTCTTTCACATAATGATCTATTCACTTGATACAGCTTCCACCATTCCTAAGTCATGTTTGTGAACTCTTGCAAAGTTCTTTGTGCAATTATATCCATTTAGATCAGTGGTTCTTAACCTATTTAGCACCGTGCCCCCCTTTGGTCAGGACTGTATTCATGATGCCCCCCCCCCCTTCCCTTCCTCCACGCCTCTGATGCCTATATTTTTTTTTTTTTTTATCCATTACATATGGATGCTTAAGACACAAGATACTGTAAAAAGGGCAAAAAAATAACCAATATGCATGCAAGGATTAAAACTGATTAATGGTTTTATGTCAAAACTACATATGGTTTCTCGAAATGATGGTTGTGAATTTTTCCTATCAAAGTTTCTTATTTATATATATCTTTGCAATTACCCTGTATGCATTTGAATGGCCTAGCCCTATTTTGAACTTTGATTACCCCACGCCCCCCCTAGCATTATCAAAACGCCCCCCCAGGTTAAGAAATGCTGATTTAGATTGATGTTCAGATCAAATCAACTATATAATAAGTATGTATGTATATACTCAGGCACATACCCATAGCTGGGGGTGGCTGACTCAAGACAGAGACCAAACAGAAACAACATTTAAACTACCAATTCCTCGGGTCCGAGACCACTTTCGCGTTCTCTCGCCCCTTTCTCTGTCTTGTCTAGTAGGTGAAGTCTACAAGGGGAAGAGGATTCCTAGCCTCCTGTCCCCAGAAGGAAAAGTAGGACAGTAACAGCTAAGGTTGGGTAGAGAATGCCAAACCTCACTCTGGATAGGACCAGCCCTATGTGTTTATAGATATATAGCGGATTTGATCTGAACATCTATCTAAATGGATATACAGTATTTATATAAAGAGAATTGCAAGAACTCTGGCCTACCTATAATGAACAGGATATAGTGTTAGCCACAAGATATGCCTTTGTTTTGAAAGAGTTATTATTGACCCCCTCTTGACCTCCATATGTATTGTCCTTTATGAGGCATTGCAGGAGACGATGTACCATATAGTTTCATACCCCCTTTACCCCCATTGTGATACCCCCTTTACCCCCTCTTGATATCCATATGTATTGTCCTGTATGGGGCGTTGCAGGAGACGATGTACCATGTAGTGTCCACGTTGCTATACTTCGCCAGTGCCCTATACCTCCTCATTTACCTCACCAACGATAAGTACCGCCGCGACTCCCATTATGTGGCCAAAACTGCTGCCAGCGTAAGTAACCCAGTGGGAGTTGAATCGGTTTTCGGGGTTATGTTTGCCTGGTGGGGGCTTCGAGGCGGTGGCACAGTAGCAATAGTAAGGGTGGATTTTATATGTGTTTGGTAATCTGCAATGAGCAATGAGATGATTGTAGGTATTTGTTACTTTTTAAAATGTGCCTTATTGGACAGGATCTCCTTGCAATTAGTCTGAACTTAAGGGGTATTACTGTAGATTCAAAAGACAGTCATGATAAGAAAGAATTTATAATTAAATAATTTCATTACACATTTTGTTTGCACTCAAATCCTGTGCCTCAAGTAATATCCACTGCTAGGATTGCTTATGTGACAATGTCCTTAGATTCGTGTTTTGATGCTTAGTTTTAGGTTCTATTTTTTCTAAATTCATCCAAAATTACTTACTTTTTATTCGGTATCTAGTTATCTATTAATTTTAGCCTAAATATAATTTGAAACATTGGGAAAGCAGTGCTCAAATTCTTCCTGCATAATTTTCAATGAGAGAAAGGGAGAATGAGCCCCTTCAAATGTTTAAAAGTATTATTATTACAGTACTGTATTCCTAAGTTATTACATTATTCCTAAGCTGAGCAAAATTATCAGGAGATAACTACTATACAAATGCTATGGTCATCATCTGATTGGAGTCAGTCTCTTATGGGGTGGCTATGACAAAATACAGGACTGTAATATGTAAGAGTCCCAATCCTGACTAAGTAATACGGTACATTTATACAACTCAACAATTTAACTAAGATGCATGCTAATCACAGAAAACAAAACATAAACTATTGTCTCAACACAAAAACTAGCCAAACATAATCGCAATATGTTAAAAACTACAATTTGACGATTCGTTTAGAACAAAAATAGAAAAGGAGTTCAAAGAGCGCAATAATCCCTTCCTCTTACATCACACCATTCCCAATTGAGCATTTATTATATACTGTACACGTTATCTGAATATGTGTAAAGAAATTGTTTTTGTCATGTAGGGCATCAGCACATGAATCTTGAACCCCCACCATGTAGTGCTTGAAGTTCCTTGGTTGTTGAAAGAGTTACACCTATTTTCTGTGTGGCTCTCATTTTCTGTGTTGCTTGTATTAACCCAGGTGTGTGTCAAGAACCAAGGATACTTCACATTGTTGCCTTAATTCCTCGCAGCTGCTCGGACTTGGCTCTCACGGGATTAAATGTATACTGCTACTGTACAGGCAAACAAAAAGATCTGTAAAGCATAACTTTAACTGTGTGTATTTAGTAATGATGACTAGAAAGACAAAATTCGGTCTCTCGTTTGACACCCTGCCTGTGAGATATATTATCATCTGAGAGTGCCAAGGCCCGGAGCGGCTACTAGGATCCGTACAAGCTTGGTTGGGGCTGAGGTTTGGTTTTTCCTCCTCCGTAGGTGGTCCTGTTTCACGGTATGTTGTCCTACCTTCTTGTGTGCTCCTCTATTAACCTCCTGCGGGAAGTGGTGGCCAGGAACGAAGGATACAAAATACACGAAACAGGATACAGACCAAAACTGTTTTCTGGGGTGAGTGTTGCCGCCGCCTCGATCAAGCATGCCGTCACTGGGGGAATTACAGTGTTGTTTTTGTGGATTATGGCTAGATTTACGAGGGGGAGTTGTTGTTTTTATGGGGTATGGCTAGATTTACAACTTTGCCAACAATCTTAAGAAAAAGTGACACCTGAAGGGGCTGATGTATTTATTGTCAGTCATCAGTTATTTATTTTCAATCCCCCTTGATTTTTACTTTTCTTCATTGGGTTGTGAGTAAATACCAGGGTGACCCGCATGTCGTTTTCCCTCCAATCCGCCATTTGTGTGTCACGGTTACAATGAATGTGGCATGAATTAAACAGTCAACTTCAAGTGGATTATACAATTATAATGTAAAACTTGCAAAATAAAAAAAAATTAATAAAATAAATTAATACATATAAAGAACAGTACACAAATTTGAGGAATTGCAATAAATACAATCATCAGAAAAGATCCACTTTAACATTCATCCTCGCAATGCAAAAAATATTACCAGATGACTCCTTGGGAAAGTGACATGATAACTGTATGTTGCTATTTTGAGGTTACACTATTTTCTATTTATGATTGTTGACAAATTAATTAACTAGACTGCTTGGTATAAGGAGTAGATTTAATCATACCACCTACTGTCTGAATATTTATATGTTTAACCCCTTCTGTACTGGCGACATCTTTTTAACTTTATTTTGGCTGCTATTAGATGATTTTATTCAGCTTAAAAAGGGCATCCAGTAATTATCAGGCTTTGAATTATCTCACTTAACCATTTTTACTACCACAGATCCTTCTGAAACTACATAAAATCATCTAAATATAGTTAGAATACAATTGAAACAACGTCGCTGGTACTGGGAGGTTTAACGACCCTCCCAATACCAAATGAGGTAAACCTCCTATTTGGTCGTAGCCTCGGAGTATCCAACGTAGAGCTATATACTTATCGTATAATTTTGCTCCGCTCTAGAGCGGGCAATTATCGAAATCACTAGCGCGATAAAACGATAACATCTAGAGTAGCACCTTACTCTCTCTACTAGGTACGTTGTACATACTTTGGAGGCCACTATTTGAAAAGGAAAATAAGAAAATATTGATGAGAAAGAAGAGAAAATTACAGGATTTTAGGCCATCCTATCTGGCTCCTTCAGCCGTCTTGACGGATCCACCCCACTACCCGACAGGGTTCATTGGGCATTCCCGGTATCAAGTTACAAGAGACAAGATTGGATGGGCAGGGGTACGGCGCGAGGGCGGGATACTATGACGTTGGATACTCCGAGGCTACGACCAAATAGGAGGTTTACCTCATTTGGTATTGGGAGGGTCGTTAAACCTCCCAATTTAGTAGTAGCCTCTACGTTCCAACATAGAGCTAGAATACCAAATTGGAGGTGGACATACAAGCTGAAAACACAAACTGTAGCCCTTAGGAAATATCAGGACCACGGAAAGACCGACTTAAACAAGAGAGTTTATAGAAAGAGTGTACTGACAGGTGCATATCAAGAGAGGTCAAGTACAGTCAAGTCTTATGCCATGGGATAACTAACCTAAGACAAAGAATGCTGCATTTCATCATAAAATATGAAGTCCAGGATGCTCCCCCCTCCTTCCGGACGAAGGCAGGAAGACCCAGAATGTAACGAGTAAACACTGACATACGTCGAAGAGGAGGACCGTACAGGGGGCGACGAGAAAAGACATGAGCATACACAGTGACCAGCACTGAAAGCCACGAGAAAAGTTCAGTGGTATGAGGCCAAGACCTACCAACAGAACGTAGTATACTTTAAGACGAGAAATTACATCAAAATCTTAACCTAGTTATTAATCCTTTAACTTAGGTGCAAGTATGGGTATAGTGCAATACCTCCCCCCCCCCCTCCCCTCCCCCAATAAAAGAAGAACAAGAAGGGAGAAGGATAAGAGACAGAAGGAACGCTGCAGGTAGACCCTGAGTGAACCTGCTGGCCCAACGCACGACAAGGACGTCCCGGCCTGCCTGTGGACATGGCCAGAGAGGAGGAGACAAACGTGGTGGGGGAAGACCAAAGCCCCGTGTCGGCAACGGTCGGTCGAGAAAGATTACGTAAAATCTGAACGTAGCAGCGTACGAACGGACAACATGAGCCGCGTCCAGAATGTAAGGGGGACTGGCCCGAAACTACCAACACAGGCGAAGTCCCACAGCACGTCGACCTAGTCTCCTACAGGTCGTAGGCGCCACCCGTAAAGGCAACCCCGACACTGGCCTGGTCGAGTACACATACGGATGCAGGGTTTGAACCGGGCATAACGGATGATGAAACCGACCACGTTTGAAAGCTGGTACAGGAAAAGCATAAAAACGGGAGTGTCGCGTACGGTTGTAGCAACCAAACGAACAGACGGAGCCAAAGTAACTGACTCAAGGACGGGAGAACGATGTAAGGAATGTCGGTCCCTAGACCTGGCAGGCATCGCCGGGGACTCCTGCACCCGTCGCCAAAGCCATGAAGAACAATGTCATGGCACGGAAGTGTTCAGGCGTGGGGTAATGAGCGTAAGAGGCAGACGAGAGCAGTTGGAGAGCCTCCGCCAGAAACCACTGAGGAGGAAGCTGACGCGGCGTCGGACGAAGCATAAAGCAGGATCGCAAAAAGAACCCAAGTCCTAGGGAGGAACGACCAACCCCGTGAAAGTCTCAAACGGTACCCGAATGGCCGACAGGCGGTTCGTAAGAGTGGTGCAGATGTTGGGACGCTTCTCAATATTAACCAATGGAGGTAGTGAAACACGAACGCCACCGACGGTCGCGGCCGTGATGGGTAGGGATCCAAGAAGGAAAACCGCATCAGTGAGATCTGTAAGACTGCCATGTAAAATGAATCCAGGGGAGAGGATTTGACATACAAAGAGCGACTAAACTTAGGCATCCACCCTGCCTCACAACATCTACGATGTGAAGGCGAACGAGGTCCCTAGGACACAAACGGGGGCGGCGCTACCTGGGTTTATCCCAGGTAGTAGTTTAATTTTACTGTAATTTTATTAAGTGTTTTGTATATTTTTAACTGTAGGCTACATAAATATAAACAATGGCCGGCCAAGGCAAACGGAGGCAGAGTTTATTGGGAGATGAAGAGAGCTATGAATTTGAGGGATTTCTGGCAGAGGGTAATGAAGTGGAGGATCAATTGACTGTGGTGAAGAGACAGATGATGGGTCTGTTAAGATGGAAGGGAGTTATGGAGAATTGGAGGAGAGATATAGGTGTGAAGGTGGAGTCACTGACAGAAATATGTGGAGCCAGTTCAGTAGCAACTGCAGATGGGCCATTAATTGCTAACCTAGATGCTGTGATAAGGAAAGTAGATGAGCTGGAGGCAGAGAACATGGCACTCAAGGAGCAGCTAAAAGAGTATGAGGGCCATTTAAGTGAGAAAGTAAAGGGAGTAATAAGTGAGGAGAAAAATGAGTGGACAAGGGTGGGGAATGCTAAGGTTGGAATGCATTGGAAGAAATCATGAAGGAGCAGGTGGAAGAGAGAGAAAAAGAGAAAAGAGAGTTTGAGAAGAATGTAGTGCAGGTTTTGAAGAGCAAGGAAAAGGTAGTGAGGGAAACAGTAGATAGAGGTAAAAGCATAATAATTTTTGGAGACATTGAAGAACATTTAGCAGATATGAGGGAAAGAAGGGGAAGGGATGAGGACAAAGTAAAGAAAATATTGGAGTGTCTAGACGAAGGCTGTGATTGGGGGAAAGAACTGGACGAAGTAAGACGGCTAGGAAGATATAAAAAGGGTGAGATGAGACCGATAAAAGCAGAGTTTAAATCTAGGTCAGTGGTTGAAGCATTAACCATTGTAAGCTGGAGGCTAAATAGTTGTACTGGAATGAAACATATTAGGGTGAAAAAGGACTTAAGCATAGAGGAAAGGGAAAAGTTGAGAGAAGTTCAAGCAAGGGCTGACGATGAAAATCGAAAATTGTCAGATGAGGAGAAAAGGATTTTTTTTGGAGAGTAAAGGAAGGGAAACTAAAGAAGTGGTACACTCAGAGTCAGAAAGCACGGAAAATACGAGGAGAAATGAACAAGGAGACAGTGAGTCAGGTAGTGGATCAAACCGAAGACAGAGAGATGGTGAGGGAGGAGCAGGGGATGGAGACGGTGAGTCAGGTAGTGGATCAGCCCGAGGACGGAGAGATGGTGAGGGAGGGGCGGGAATTGTGGAGGGGGGGGGGGGAGAATAGAACTAGCAGGGAATGTGGAGGTAGGTCAGGGAAGGGATGGAGGAGGAGGTGAACCTGATAGGGGACAGGGACAGGGAAGAGAAACAAGGAGGAGGATTCCAATATACTGTGCTACTACACTAATATAGATGGAATAAACAGTAAAAAGGTAGAATTGGATGATATATTAAGAAAGGATCAACCACAGATAGTCTGTTTGACGGAGACAAAGCTGAACCAGGACTTTGACAGCAATATAGTGTTTAGTGAAGGATATAATATATGGAGATATGATAGAAAGGGAAAAAGGGGAGGTGAGAGTGGCAGTATTAGTTAAGAACCCTATGACAGCAAAGCAAGTGGAGTTAAATAATGACAAGGCAGAAATAATGGCAGTTGAACTCAATGATATAGAAGGAAAAAAGCTAGACATAGCAGTAGCTTACATGCCACCAAAGACCAGAGCATGGAGGGAGTTGGAGTTTGAGGAGATGGTCGAGGATATGATTCAGTCGTTGAGAAGATTGCTTTTAAGGAAGAATCGATTGATCTTGGTAGGAGATTTCAACTGTAGTGAGGTTGATTGGGAATCGGGAGATGCAGGGCCAAATCAGAGATCTTGGGGAAGTCGGCTAGTGGAGTTGGTTACGGAAAATGTACTTGCACAACATGTGAAGGAAAATACAAGAATGAGGGGTAATAACGAACCTTCTAAACTCGATCTGATTTTTACAAAGGATCCTCACGAAATTAGTGATATAAACTATCTATGTCCTGTAGGTAAAAGTGATCACCTATTACTAAAATGGAAGTTGACCTCAAGTAATGCCAATAGATTAGACAATAGCTACATAAATGACAGATTAAATTATAGTAAAGCTGATTATGTGTCCTTGAAAAGATATTTAGAGGGAGTAGATTGGGATCTTATTTTGAAGGAACAGGACGTACAAGGTAAATATAGTAGATTCCTCGAAATTTATAGAGTATGAACCAATCTGTTTGTCCCAAGATATAAAACTGGAAATTTTACTAAGCAGAAAGATTGGTTTAATTTGAAATGCAAAAGAGCTTTGGGTAGGCGTGATGCAGCTTGGGCTAGATTAAGAAGAAGGAACACTGAGAGTAATCGGAATAAATATAAACAGGAGAGGAATAGATATGTTAACATAATTAGGCAAGTTAAAATGAACTATGAGAAGAACATAGTAAATAAATGTGAAAGTGACCCTAGATTATTTTATAAATATATAAACAGTAAGTTGAAGGTAAGAAACAAATTACTAAATTAAGAGTTGATGCTAGGACGTATGAAAATGTATCGGATATGTTTTTTTTTGTTTTTTTGTTTTTTTTTCTATGTGATTGAGGGAGGCAAAAGGCATAACTGCCTATAGCGAGTGCCTCCCCCATAGTTGAAAGAGTGACAGGGCCAAAATCAAGGGACGTTCGAGCCAAAATGCCTGGACACACGGAGTTTGAAGCAATTTAAGTCATAGGAAGAGGGAAAGACCGATTCTGGGAGAGAGTTCCAGAGCTCAGATGTTGAGTAGAAGAAAGTTTGAGAGTAATGTTTCACTCTTGGGTTGGAGAGTTGCACAGAGTAGGGGTGGGATTGAGTTGCAATGTGTGAGGTAATGAATAACAAATTGGGGTCAGTTTTTACGAGAGAGGAAGGTTTTGACGAACCACAGGAGAATGGTCTTAGTAAGATTGAAATAACTAGAGATGAGCTGTTATCTGCGATGAGAGGACTTGAAGTAAGGAAAGCTATGGGACCGGATGAAGTGTCTGCCTGGGTTTTAAAGGAGTGTGCAGAGCAATTAGTGGAGCCAGTGAGGGACATAATTCAAGCTTCCTTAGATAAAGGACAGGTTCCTGTTGAATGGAAAAGAGCTAATATCATTCCAATATACAAGAATGGAAACCCTGAGGACCCTCTAAACTATAGACCAGTTTCACTTACTAGTATTGTATGCAAGATTTGTGAAAAGCTAATTAAGAAGAGATGGATGAAAATGTTGGAGAGAAAGAAGATAATAACCCCAAAGCAATTTGGATTCAGAGAAGGGACATCTTGTGTTACCAGTTTGCTATGTTATTACAGTAGGGTGATAGATGTACTCCAAGAAAGAGGCGGATGGGTGGACTGCGTCTACTTAGACCTTTCCAAAGCATTCGATAAGGTACCACATAAGAGATTGTTATCTAAGCTTGAGACGCTAGGATGTGTCAGGGGGAGTTTGCTGAAATGGATGGAGAGCTATTTAACAGATAGGGAAATGAGGACCAACATTAGAGGAACTTACTCATCGTGGCGGAAAGTTGAGAGTGGTGTGCCGCAGGGATCTGTGTTGGCACCTCTCATGTTCCTTATGTACGTGAATGACCTGCCGATAGGCATAAACTCCTACATGTCAATGTTTGCAGATGACGTAAAAATTATGAGACAAATAACAAATAAAAGTAGTTGTGAGGAGCTGCAAGGGGATTTAGATAAAATATACGAATGGAGCACCAAGTGGAAAATGAAATTTAATATAAGTAAATGCCATGTGTTAAATATGGGAAGAAGTGTGAATAGACCAAATTGGGAGTACAGGATGGGAGATAATATAATTAGCAAGGCCGAAAAAGAAAAGGATACAAGATAATTTGTCGCCAGAGAAACATATTAACAAGCTCTTTAGCGGAATGTATGCAATGGCCGGGAATATGAAAGTTGCTCTGAACTACTTGGATGAGACCATGGTAGCGAAAATTATGAAGAGTATGATTAGACCAAGATTGGAGTATGCAGCAGTGGTGTGGTCCCCGGCATCTAAAGAAGCATATTCACAAGTTAGAAAGAATCCAGAGAGCAGTTACTAGATTGGTTCCAAGTCTCAGAGAACTGCCATATGAAGGGAGGCTAGACAAATTAAATCTACCGAGTCTAAAAGAGAGGAGAGAGAGGGGAGACATGATAATGATGTACAAATGCACCCGGGGGCTGGAGAGGCTGGATAGGGAGGATATATTAACCCTCTCACCACGGAAGGGCTCTTGAACGCCCATAGAAAAGCATATAACAGGTACCCGGAAGGGCTCTTGAACACCCAGTGGTTGAAAGCCTGTGAGCTTCGTGTGCGAGGCGTCGGTCCGACGCATGTAAACAACAGCCGGCTGGACCGACGCCCCGCATCTCCGGCCACAAGAAGGAGAGCGTCGCTTGTTCGTGTGTGCCTGTATGTTGTTGTTAAGTATCGAAAAGTAGTGTAAAGTGGCTGTTTTGGCCATAAAGTTATCTCCAATGAAATCATCATCACAACTCAACCAGTCGACTTAGAGAGCTCTACTTAATGCCATTCTACAGGTAAATAACACAGCTACGCTTGGGGATGTGCGGGAATGCGGGAAGCAGTCTGATTAATGAATATACGGTAGCCTAGCCTAGACGTTTTTTGGCCAAAACACCCGGATTTCGAGGAATATATATATAATACATAGCCGGGGCTGGAGGGTTAATTATGGATACAGGAATAACTAGAGGCCACAGCTACAAAGTAAAAAGACCTACCTGCAAGAACGATATCAGGAAGTTTAGCATCCCCTATAGATGTATTGACAAATGGAATGGGCTGGAGGAGGAGGTGGTAGGGGCAAGGAATATCCATATTTTCAAGAAAAAATTGGATAAAAAGTAGACTGAGAGACGGGACAACACGAGCTTAGCTCAACTCCTGTAAACTACAATTAGGTAAATACAATTAGGTAAATACACCAATCGATACCAAGAGGAAATCGGAGAACGCTAGGGGAACTGGACTCGGGTGCCACCGCTTCAGCCGAGCGGACCAGGCTTGGGCCGGCCGGATGGGCGCGACAACCAAACGAAGCACTGGTACCCACTCAGCCTGTGGAGGACGTTGCACATCAAAAAGGGCGGCGGTTGGTGGAACACACATAAACCGACCGCCACCTGCGCAAATCCTTGCTGAACGGTACCGGTACCTCCGCCGGAGGAGTAATCCAGCGGTACAGGAACACAGGCAACCCGGTCGCCTCGCATGAGGCGAACCAGGCCACCTGTGGAACACTCCAGGAGGCCGCTAGGTCGTCGAACACGGTGTGTTGGGAATACCATACTACCCGGGCGCTCTGTCCTTGTGACAGAGCATCCGCCCATAGGGCGGCAGGCCCGGGCAGGGAGGTTGCATGCAGTGTGACGGGCCCCCGAGCCTCGTCCAGAGCCACATGTATGGCAGGAACCGGACGGAGGAGGCGGGAATCGTCGGCGATATGGGGAAGGAGAGCGACGTCACACCGTCGTTTCGGCGTCCTCGGAAACCGCGAGGACGCCCGAACGAGGCACAGGAGGAAAGGCGGCCTGGCGCCACGGAGACAGCAGAGGTAAGGGGACGCATGGCGCGTACCCCTCTGTCGTATGAAGGGTGGAATCCAATGGAAGTGGTCTTGACATAGAGAGCAATTCCCGACTACATAGTGCAGAGGCGAGACCTCGCCCCATCCGTGTCCGGGTAAGGAGGACGAGACACAAAGGACAATATCCACGAGCCACGATCCATACCTCCGAGGGTGAAAACCATCGCGGCTGCAGCATGAGATAAGGGGAGGACACTCCCTACGTCCAACGGGCATGACAGGACAGACACACCCATGGTGTGCGCAGGAAGGAAGTGATATCCTCCTCGCAATCGGAAAGGAAAAAGATACTGCCGTCCCATGGAGGAAGCCCAGGAATCGTGGGTAAGCACAATAATGTGAAAAACCGGTAAAACCGTGACAGGAGAATACCCCCTACCCCCGTGTAGGAAGGAAAGGACGAAAAAGAGGGACCCTTCGAACGGAGGGCTATACAGGAGGATAATTCATGGGTGCACAAATACTGGAAGAAAACTCCCGAAAATTAACAGGCACAAGGGCCGAAGGACGCACAAAAGTGCTCACTACACCTCGAAAATGGAGTACCTTTCATGAAAGTGAGTATCCCCCCCCCCCCCCCTGTGCGAGGCGAGGGGTGAAGAGTGACCCCCCATGCGGAGGGTCAGGGAGAGACCAGGCGAACCAGCAAAAGCAAGAACCCCGAAAAAACCCCGGTCAGAAAAGACCAAGGGGCAGGTGCAAATCCCCAGAAGGAAGGCATGAAAGCCTAATAATGGAAGAGGATAAGAAGAATACCCAAAGGGTGAAGGCACTGAAGAGGAGAAGATGCCTCTTCCCCACCCTACCATCAGAGTAGAGTGGGAGCACAGTCTGATAAAAAGGAGAAGGCCGTGAACCACTGCAACTGAGTCCCAATCCAGAGGTAAAGCAAAGCACCCTAGCACCGACCCAGAGTGGAGTGGTCCAGAAGGGTCCCCACCGCTCCGGGGCGGAAATCCTCTCTGGAGCGGAACGGAGGAGGAAGGGCCCTCGCCGCCCCGGAGCGGAATGGAAGCTGCGCACCAGAGCGGAGAGCGTTGCACGCTGCAGGAGCGGCCCAGGAGGCCGAGGGAGGCAATGGAGCGAGATGGCGCCAGTAGGAAGACGAATGACCTAGCCGAGGGAGGCAAGGGAGCGAGACTGAGCCAGAAGTAAGAAGAATGACTGCAACAGTAGTAAGATGGATGACTGCAACGGAGGGCCCATCCAGAGGCAAGGCAAAGGCCACCGAGAACCGACCCAGAGTGGAGGGGGCCCGAACGGCCCTCTCCGCTCTGGAGCAGAAAGGAAGCTCCGCTCCAGAGCGGAGAGCGGTAGGTGAGGAACCGGGATGGTGTCAGGAGAAGTATGGAAGAGAACTGGCCAAGAGCGGGAATGGCCGCTCTAGGACGGGGCAGACGTAGTGCAGTCGGACGGGAGTGGCACGAGGCATCAGGAAGGGTGAAAGGGAAAACACCCAAGAGTTCCGTCAGAATAGACTAGCAGGACAGCCGACGTGGAAGCATCCACGGAAAGAAAAAGACAGGCACTGCTCCAGAGCGTATCGTCCGCTACAGAGCGGAGTCGCCGCACCAGGGAGGAGCGGGGGTAGGGTAGCCAAACGTCAGAGGCCCGTAGGTACCAGTAAAGGTGAAAGGCCAAAAACATCCAAGCGTCCCAACTGAATGGGCTAGCATCACAGCAGACGTGGGAGCGTCCGTGGATAAAGAACAGAGGCAAAGCATAGGCCCGACCTAGAGGAGGATAGAGCCCACCCTAGGGCGGAACGGGCCCCGTGAGGCCCGAGTCCAGACGCCAGAGGCCCGTAACAAAAACATTCCCAACTGAAGTGGAGAGGCCTAAAGGGTCCCGCTCAGCAAAGCCAAAGACACCGTCGAAGGACGTCAGGCAGATTGCAGTAAGAAAGGGAGCGGTCTGATAAGAGAACGTGTCTAGCCATAGGACCGACCCGGAGCGGGAGTCATCCACGCACCAGGGCGGAGCGAGCTGAGTACAGCCCTTCCGAGAGACCTGCGGCACCGGGGAGGGTGGAAGGAAAAAGACATCCCAAGGGATCGGTGAGCACAATGGAGGTTAAGACTGTGTCTCAGGAACCGCAAGGTATAGGGGAGCCCAATGTAGGGAAGACTGTGCCTGAGGAACCGCAAGGTATGAGCGAGGTCAAAGTAGGGGAAGACTGTGTCTCAGGAACTCAAGGTATTAGTGAGCGCAATGTAGGTTAAGACCGTGTCGTAGGAACCTCAAGGTATAGGAGAGCCCAATGTAGGGTAAGACCGCTCCTCAGGAACCGCAAGGTATGGGTGAGGTCAATATAGGTGAAGACTGCGGCTCAGGAACTCAAGGTATTGGTGAGTTCAATGGAGGGTAAGACTGTGTCTCAGGAGCAGGAAGCAGACGAAAACTGGGGCCCTGCAAGAAGGTTTAGGAAACCCGGAGACAGGCAAGCAAGAGCAAGCCTAGGAGGCAACAGTGTCGAACAACCAAAACGCAAGGGTGAAGCACAGGAGGAATGGGAGGAGGACGCTCCCAGCCTCCCGCCATCAGTGCAAGCATCCCGTGCAGGGAGGCAAACCGTGCAGCGTTAGCCCCCTCAGCCCTAACCTGGGCCTCCTGGATGGCCCGAATAGGAAGGACCCATCCAGGGTCTTCGGTCGGTGATGAAGAAGATGAAGAGATGGCCCGGCGACGGTTCCGACGGCCGGGCGACCAACGAGGCGACGGAGTAGAGGAGAAAGACTCCCGTGGCGAGTCCTCAACCACTACGGCATCGTACCCGCCACTCAGTTCCACGAGGTCACAGGCAGCCCCCACCTGAGCAGACCCGAAAACCGCCACACTGGTGCCTTGCACCGCCAGAGGTACGGGTCCACTCTTCCGAGCAGGAGAAGGCAGGCCACACGGAATGTCAGGCCCGACAAAGCCAGGAGAAGCCGGGAGACCATCGCGGACAAGAAGAGGAGAGGCCGAAGCAAACAGAGCCCCCGCCTTCTGAGGAGGTGGAGTAGGCGGGAACGGTGGTAGCAGAGCCAACGGCAACGATGGCGGAGGAGCCGACGGTAGATGTCCGGCGGCCTGCGACGCCCCAATCTCCCTGAGCAGCCCATGGGTGGTACGACAACCAGGTGAGAAGGCCGAAACACCAGCAGGAACACGGACTGGGGGAAACCGCCATCTGAGGGCGAAAAGTCGTCGAGCCCAGAGACGTGGGGTCGGAAGCTGCAGGGCGGCGTACGTCGAAGACTTCCGGCGACGTGGAGAAGCCGAGTGGTGCTGCATCGACCCCGCTGTGTCCGCCGATAACGGAGACACACCAGACTGAGGGACGTGCAAAGCGGGGACCACAGGGCGCGGAGACACCAGAGGAAGGGTCAGCAAGGCGCGAACCCCTTCGTCCATGAAGCGGGGGACCCGGTGTAAAAGGTCCTTAACAGACCGAGCCACGCCCGACCATGCAGCAGTGAGGGCGACCCGTGCCGTCTCAGCATCCGGCGAAGTAGGGCGAGACTCAATCGTCATAACATGGACGAGACACGGGCCACACCGTCTGGGGGTGAAGCCATTACGGCAGTAGCACGCAGCATGGGCGGGGCACCCAGTATGCCCAGCTCCCATAGCCGGACGGGCACACCCATGGCGCGCGCAGGCAGGGAGCGATATCCGCACCGTAAGCGAAGGGAGAAATGAAAGATGTCCCAGATGAAGCTCAGAGAAAGAAGATGCAGAAATTGAAGGAAGGTATGACAGTATGCGCAAAAAACACACAAAAAATACCATGCATTATGATAGGTACATAAAAGTAATAAACCCCCCCCCCCATGTGGAGAAGGACGGAGACGGATCCCCCATGTGGGAGGGCCATGCATACATCATAAGCAGCAACAGTCCGAAGAACCCCAAAAACCCAGGTCAGAAAAGACCAAGGTGCAGGTTCAAACACCCTGAAAAAAAGCATGACAGCCATATAAGAACCGAAAGGCTACCTGAGGGTGAAGGGACCGAAGAGGAGATGGCAGGCCAAGGGACCCAGCAGTGCAGAGCGGGAACACAGCCTGATGGAAAGGAGAAGGTTATGAGACACAGTAACCGACAAACCCCAAGTACAAACAAGGCAATATTGGCCAACAAATAGTGCCAGGGCCGAGAGGGCAAGTCCGCTCTAGAGCGGGAAAGTCCGCTCTAGAGCGGGAAAGTCCACTCCAGAGCGGAGCAGACAGACCCGCCCCAGAGCGGACTACAACCTCCCGCTCCAGAGCGGGGCATGCATGCATGACAATGGCAGTCTAGGCAAAGGAGAAAGGCAAGCGCATAGCGAACAAGAGAGCCAGGGCACCAGAAGGCAAGGCCTAGGACCGACCTGGAGCAGGACTGGCGCCCGCTCCAGAGCGGAACAACCGTAGAGTAGAACCAGGTGAAAACAGGAGGGCTAGGGCAGCAGGAGGGAAGGCCTAGGACTGACCAGGAGCGGGACTGGCGTCCGCACCAGAGCGGAACAAGCGTAGAGTAGAACCAGGTGAAAACAGGAGGGCGAGGGCAGCAGGAGGGAAGGCCTAGGACCGACCAGGAGCGGGACTGGTGTCCGCTCCAGAGCGGAACAGGTAGAGGAGAGACCCAGTGTGGAAGCTAAAGTGAAGAAGGAGCCCAAGGGGGCCCTGTCCAGAGCAGAATAGACATCGCTGCAGAGCGGAGATGCCCGCACCAGAGCGGAGATGTCCGCTCCAGAGCGGATTTGTCCGCCCTCGAGCGGAAAGGGAGATGGAGGTACAGACCAACCAAAAGGCTCAACCCAAGTGCACAGCAGGACAGCTGGCAGGGGAGCTTGCATGAGCAAACATAAAACAGTGCGATGCAGAGGACCGACCTAGAGACGGATAGTACCATCCTAGGGCGGAGCGGGTCCCGACCACAGCAGCCAAAAAAGAGAACATGTCGGAAGCATAGGACCGACCTGGAGCGGGATTTGTCCACGCTGCAGGGCGGAGCGGGCGCGGAGCCCTTCCCAGAGACCCGCGTCACCAAAAAGGGTGGAAGGGACGACAGTTCAAGGCATCGTAGAGCTCAAAGGAGGTGAAGACCGTGCCACAGGGACCTCAATGTATGAGGGAGTTCAACTAAGGGGAAGACTGTGTCTCATGAACTCAAGGCCGAGGGGAGCGCCAACAAAATAAGGGAGAGACAGCGCGGGAGCGAGCGTCAGACGAAAAAAGGGTGCCCCACAGAAGGTTTAGGAAAACCAAAGCGTCATACCCCTGCGAGCCTAAGGCGGTTTAGTAAAACCATAGATCGGCAAGCAAGAGCGACGAGGCAACAATGACGGTCTACCAAAAGTCCCACCTCCCCCTCCTAAAAAGAGAGGCTAGGAACATGAGGCCTAGCCCTGGCGCCCCCCTCCAACTAAAAGTTAGGCTATTAACAGGGGGCCTAGCCGTGGGTGAGTGGCAGATAAACAAAAAACACAGGGCACACTCCAATGCGAAACATTCACGTGAAGGTAAGCAAAACAAAAGGCCAAAATAACCTGTCAAGGCAAGGGGGGCTATGCCCCCTTCATCACAAACGAAAGTGCACAAGTTAGCCTAACTTTTCGCAAAAACCACACAATGAAAGCAGAAAATAAGCACAAAGCGTAAAAGAACCTACCAGGTATACAAAACTAAGCCACCGCAAGTGAAAATGATGATAAAAACAGGCAAAGGCCCAAATAATAACACTCGCCGAAGGGCGACGCATGCGCAGAAGCGTGACCAACCAGTTTCGACGCCATACTCAAAGTAACACACCTAAGAGCCCATTTGATCATCTGTCTAAGAACCTTAGGTACCATAAATAAGGCCCACAACTCACCCAAAGGGTAGGCGACAGGAGTGGAAGCACAAAAATCGGGCGCATAGAAAACAGCGAGTGTGAAGGCTTGAGTAGCGTGAAAAGGAATGCCCAATGAACCCTGTCGGGTAGTGGGGTGGATCCGTCAAGACGGCTGAAGGAGCCAGATAGGATGGCCTAAAATCCTGTACTTTTCTCTTCTTTCTCATCAATATTTTCTTATTTTCCTTTTCAAATAGTGGCCTCCAAAGTATGTACAACGTACCTAGTAGAGAGAGTAAGGTGCTACTCTAGATGTTATCGTTTTATCGCGCTAGTGATTTCGATAATTGCCCGCTCTAGAGCGGAGCAAAATTATACGATAAGTATATAGCTCTACGTTGGAACGTAGAGGCTACTACTAAATAGAAGGTGTTAATCACGGGAAGATTTGTTGTAAGTCCAGTCTAATGTCGTGAACTGGACTTTGGGCTTACGAGGAGGCAAAATCAACCAGCTGAGAAAATGAGAAATCTAAAAAAAAAAAAATGTTTTTATAGAAGCCAATAATTATGATCTTAATGCATAGTCTATTATTTAATATGTTATGATTAATCCAGTAGTAAATTCATTTATTGACCATTATCACAATCAACATCATACAACCATTTCCATGTTTACATGAGTAGGCCGTTTTCTATCTTATATGCAGTCACAATTATTAGTTAATTGTTAGGTAATAATATATTGTCTTGTGAAAAATATTTTCAAATAATTAGCACATAAGTTATTTACAATAGTTTTTCACTCAGATTCTTTGTAAGCTGAAGATTTATTGTTCGCTTATGGCGGAGTCACCTAAGCACTTTTTTGGGCGTTTTCAAAAATTTAATTATTGCCGAGCAGCTTCTCAAAAACTGCATCTTGTGACTACAGCTTTATAGGACAATCTACCTTCAGTCTGCTTACAGATACCAATGAAATAAAGCAGAGCGCTGTTGCCAGTTGTTGGGAGGTTGGCCATTAGCAACCCTCCCCCAAAACAACTTACAGAATCAAAAGAATCACCTCGATGGAGGAGATTCGTTTGTGACCACCCCCTCGGGGATTAAGGCGTCTGGCAATAGATAGATCGATAGATAGATTGTTGCCAGAAAAAATTTGCCATTATAAATTTGCCAGTTAATTTACCTTTACTCATATTATCACCAACCCACCAATTAAATTACAAATAAACCTAATTAATGAAATCAATTAAACTAATGAATACATGTGGTACTCCAAGGATTCGAACCTAGGATACTAAGACCAAAATTCCGCGCACTAACCATTACGCTGCCAAGAACAGTTAGAGGTTAATATCACATCCCTTTTGAAGTTCCCGGTCAACTCAACCTTTATAAACAGTAACAATAACTAAACCGTTATTTCCACATAGTGATTTTGATAAGTTCTTTTGTCTTTATATTGTGTCATCCCTGTTTTTGGTTTGTTTATTTTGAAAGTTTTACATAATACCAGTGACAAATCAACCAGAGCCAACTATATCAGCACCAAATTGAATTCCTAACCTAACAGTATTGGTTGTATGGCATTGGTTGAGAGCTACTGGTTGTAATAGTCTATTATAGTTCATTTATTTCCAGCTGACGGTAAATTTCCATATCACCATCTTGATTACTCAGTTATTATGAAGATTTGATAGTGATATATGTTGTTAACCCTTTCACGCATTTATGACGCAGAGGTTGCCAGATTAGCAATAAGAAATAGAGTTCTCTCACTCTTATAATTACCTCTCCAAAATTAGTTTTCTGCCCACAGCTAACTCAAAGACAACTGCAGAGGTTGAAGTAACTAAACTAAAGGTTTCTAAATACCCCTGATGGTAACAAAGGCTTTAAAGTATCCCCAATAGGCTCAAAATTGCGTCATATGTCGGAGAGGGTTAACTTAATAAAGAAATCTTGCCATTAGTATGACTTGGAGAAATAGTAGTTTGATATACTTTCATTAAATATAGAGAAAACTATTGCCAAGGGATACATTTTCTGTCAGGTGAAATAAAATAGACTATAGTTTACTTGCCCCTGAAGACATTTATTTCCTCTGGACTAACTTGACACATATCTATTTGTGTCCTCAGGCTCTGGGTCTGGTCAACTGTGCCCTCTACCTCCTCTCCAGCATCTACTCCGTCCGAACCTTCCGTCGGGGTTGAACAGATCCATCCAAGATTCGGGGAAGATAAGCCAAATTTTGCACTATTGATATTACACTCGCCCTTTTTTACACAGATGCATCTTCAACTAATCTTATACAGAGCCCGGAAACACAAAGTGGATATAAGTTACGACATGGTAAGAGTCATATAATATCTACTGTACTATATTTTGTAACAACTTATAATAATACTAGTAGTGATAATAATAATACTTTCAGCTGTATTCTTAAACTTTCCCACCATGAAGCCCTACTCCTTAATGAACAAAATAAGACCACAGTAGATAAATCGTTAGCATTTAAAACTTAGGATATTTCAAGTTTTCTTTCATTAATTAGCAATCCCCGCCACGGCGGACATTTAGTGGGTGCGGTAGTACGTCCTAGCATGTTTCACATGCTTGCACCCAGTCAGGGGACATCCTGACGACGTATACAGACAAAACACACATAACAAAGCCACTCCAACACCTTCCTCTCTCTCCAACACCCCTTCTCCCCTCTCAACACTCTTCTCTGAGCTATTGCCGATAAAAATGGCATGTTCAGTCCTGTAAAGAATCGTAAGATTCAGAGTCGTAAAGATTCCAGGACGAGCTCATTAACGGCGGATCCCCAGATCGACCGTGGTGATTGTCACCTAAACATCTACAAAACTAAAACTACAAAACTAAACTAATCGGTTCCAATATTTTTGTTCATTATGAGCTGAATGACACCCACCCCACACGTCTTAAGAATACGGCTACTTATTCCAGACTCAACAGTGACATTATAGCTTACCCATCTTCATAAAAGATCTCTGTCAAAAGTTGCTACATTCTTGTTGTATGTCCATTCATTTCTTACAGTTTCTTACAGTAGATCCTCTGGAAAAAGGCAAACTATGCCTGTGTATCCAGCTCAGTACCAGTGCTTGCACTGCTGCGGTTCACGTGTTGGCGGCGGTAGCAGACGCAACATTTTTACTATTCTGTATTTTTGTTTTATAATCAAACTTCAAATCTTGTCTTCCCCATGCTTTATCAAGATTACTTTCAAACTCCCTTATTGATTCGGAATCGACTACATACTGGGGCAGTGCGTTCCACTCATTTACCACTCTATCACAAAATGAGTTCTTCGCCTTCTCAAGCCTATTTCTTTCTTTGTAAATTTTCTTAGAGTGTCCTCTCGTTCTTGTTCCCTCCCGCATCAAGAAGATACCTTCACACACATCCTCATCGTACTTTCCTGACACTATCTTAAAAGTCTCTATCATATCCCCTCTCTTTCTCCTATATGCCAGTGTCGGAAGTCCCAGTGTCCTCAACCTCTGCTCATAGCCTCTGCTCATGTTGTCTCTTTATTATTGCCGGCTTGAGAATTACGATATCGGCTGTCAAGATATATTGGTTGTATGCAGGGTGTCAAACTGGTGCAATTTTGTTTGAAGCCTTGATTATGGGAAGGAATACACAAAAATTAACATGATATAGCTTTGTTTTGGTCATTTCAACATTTCCAAAGTCATAATTTGAACTATAAACCTTACCCTTTTCTTTACATATACAATAATAAAGGCTAAAAATAATGGACTCGGCTTTCGTTTGACACCCTGATTGTATGCAGTTTCTGACGTTATATATGCTTCAAGTTTTTGGGCTCCAAGTCCAAGATAAAGGTGGATAAATGCAAAAAAGTGCCTCAAACTTGCTTCCTATTTGGATTGAGTTCCCTTACCTACTGCCACTCTAGTTGAGATGGGTGTAAATGGCGAGTGTAAATATGAAATTGAGTATGGCAATATACTACAGCCGACGTCCCGCGAGTAAGTTTATCGGCTACATGAATCGGAGTCTTGAAGCCGCTACAAGTTAATATGTCCTTTGATTGATTTTGTTCTTTATTCATACATTAAATTGGACTATGCTCGAATAGGAACTTTAAGATACAAAATATAGTCCTAATGAAAGATAAAATTGGCAGATTGCAGACTCAATTTTAGCTACAAGTTATCATGGCATTTTGATTGGTTTTGCTGTTTATTCATATATTTAATTGGACTGCACACAATTAGGAGCTTTAAGATACAAAATACAGTACTAATGGAAGAAATAATTGTCAGATTGCAGACTTGATTTTAGCTACTTTTTTACTCGGATACTGTGGCTCCGATCCATCCACCGCTAAAGTACTTGTGGGACACCGGCTTAAGGGGAGATTTCTAGTTTGTTCTGTAGACCTCCATCAAGTTTAAAATTACACCCCCTAGACCCCCTTTCAAGATATATTTGTACATTTTTCGGTAGAAAAATATCCCGGCCGAGGGCTGGTTCCTCTTAAATTACAGGCTCGCTATCGCTTTCCAGGAAAAATAGACACCTAATTGGCACGAAAGGTCTTGAAATTGACAGAAATGGGGCGAAAGTTCTTAAGATTGCCAAACTAATGGGGCAAACGTCTTAAAATCTCTAAAGCAATGAGGGAGAAAGGGGTCCAGAAAAATATCCCTCTAATGTAAATCTCCCCTTAACTCTTGGTTCTCATGATGCTGCCTTCATTCATAGTAATATATTAGTATGTGTAAGGATCAAACTCGATTGATGTTTCGTATATTTTTCTAAATGTTTAATGTAATGTTTGTAGCCATTTTAAAGCTTATTCTTCTCGGTATGTATGCCAAAACATAATGGTTTTCTATTTTATGCATTGCTACATGCTTTATGCTCTCTTAATCTTCATTGAATCTCTGATGAATATACTATTCTTGATCATAATATTTGGTCAAATATTCTTCCTTTAGATATATGAGTGCTTTTATATTATATATACTATATATTAAAATATTTATCTACCCCATTATCCATTTTATAAATGAATAATATTTCACCTTAAAATTGTGAAACTAGTTCAGTATCAATGTATATCTATTTATCTATATACAGTACTCAGGCACATACCCCATTTTTTTTTTAGCTGGGGGTGGCCGACTCTAGAGTCGAGACAGAGCCCGAACAGGGACAACACAACACAACAAAAAAACACAAAAACAAAACACAAATTCACACACACAACTAGGAATATTTATTATTGCAGTATTATATTCTTATTATTGTTTTGGAATTTCTTATTAGTTACCGGTAGTGATATTAATGTACTTGACGAATATATCTCTATATGCTTCTAGTAATACTTAATTTGTATTCGGTTTAGTTTAAAATATGTTTGATATTGTGAGCATGATGTGTTTTAATGCACACTAGTTAGAGAAGCTACTAGTTGTCTAAAAGTTCTCTCAATTCTTCTTCGTTTGACAAAATATTTTAGTTATTTTTTCTATATTAGTACTTCCAAATGTTGTATTATCCATGCTAGTTGTATTGGTAAATGACTTGTATGACTTTCATTTTCTGTGTTTGTAAAGGTTTTCATAAGTCTCATACTCAAGTACAAGCGACAAAAAATTAAATTTTAAATACTATGAGAAAGAGGGGCGAGGGAATGCAAAAGTGGTCCCGGACCCTAAGGATTAGAACTTTGAATGTTGTTTTGGTTCGGGCTCTGTCTCAAGTTGGCCACCCCCAGCTGTTCCTGAGTATATACATACATATACTGTATATACTCAAACTATTGAGAAGTATATAAGTTTTGAAAATGTAACTATGGTAATGTTTGAAATGTATCGGGAACAATTTGAGGGAGCAAGTAGTTGTGAGGGAGAATAGTGAGAAGATAGCAAGCAAGTAACTAAATGAACAAAAACGGACAGCAAGTGTTGTATTAAGCTTGCATTTTGTAATCAAACTTATTTGAAAAATAAGCAAACCAGTACGCATTTAAATATAGTTGGGGCTAATGAACCTGGTATGTAAAGTTGGACACATCAATTTGTATGCACTCTGTGATTATATATATGGAAGGAAGATGAGTATGACTGAATTAGAACGGTAATTTCTTATGCAATAGGTACATAAAATAACTGATTAACAGTTTTATAGGAAATTATTCATTTATGTCAATCATACTATGCTTTCTTATGCATACATATATACAAGTATATACAGTACATTCTATTTATGAAAATAAATAATTTACTTCTCAACCGTTGATACAATCCCAGCCACAAATGCAATCCCCTCATGGTCAAGTTCCAAGGCAAGAGACCACCCTTGATGTTAACCATGAGAGACTCCAGTAGAGGATCAACTCAATATCCATTAGAAAAATCAATAATTTATTTTAAAAGGTCTAGATACATGCACACATTACAGGCATGTATGTACGTGTAAGCCCTGGTCACCCAAAGGTGGCTGTGGAAACAGAGAAAGGGTTACTTATAACGGCAACACAGCAGTTATGTGCAAGTTCCCCCCCCCCCTCCCCTTCCTGGCTCCAACACCACCTTACCACCTCCAAGGACCATATGAGACTGCCGGGAGCAGAATACTGCTCCCAACTACAGGGCCGTATGTCCGTCCTGGCGCCTCGGGCTGTATGGTATCGTCAACCACCTTTCCGTGATGCTAGAGAAAGTATAACTGGTCAATGATCCGATACACTTTCCAGCAAAAATTGCATTCCCTGACCAACACATTGGCTACAGAATGTGGCTGATGACTGTCCCCACCTACCAATATGTGGGCTTATGTATTAACCTTTTAAAGTTATCAAATCCAGCCAGGTCTCCACAGTATTTGTACCAGCTTCGTTTGTCATCAACTGACTAAGTACAGTATAGGTAGAAGGATAAATTAATTTTTTTGCCTTAATTTTGTCTACAGTATATGAATCACAGACTCTGTGCCACATGAATTCTAAGGTGCTGAGGAGTACTTCTCAATTATTATAGTTGCTTATAGGCTGTTTTGCAATAGCGAATTATTTATTCTACCAGTCTGAACTATTTAAGGGGTGAATGTTTTTGTATTCTTCAAATTAACAGAGTGAATGAGCTGTGCTAATAATAGAAGTGGCTGTTAAAATTATGGATCTTATTGATTCTAGTAATTTATGTGTATTATATTAAGACTAAAGATGATGAAATAGCTAATTATATTTTATTTTACCCCTGTATTATGCAATCTATGTGTTGCCAGATGTTTTGATCTTCAGAGGGGTGGCCACGACCGAATCTTCTCTATGAAGGTAAATCGTTAGTTTCTCTAGATTGTTTTGGGGGAGGATTCCAAGGGAGGCCATGTATGGAGCCCATAGCTGGTGCAGTGTAGCGGTGCTGTGTGGATCTGCGCATACGCGACGACTTTGATAAAAACAAAAATGTTTTTTCAAAATATATTTTATTATTTTTTTTAGACTAACTGAACTAACCTAACATAACCTAACTTAATTTTCTATAATAAATATACAAGCACAAAAATATTGTATTGTGCTAGAACTGAATGCTAGATCTCTTGGGTGTGAGCCCTAACCATTACCTCTGAGCTACCAGACAGTATGCTGGACTTGTTTTGAAAGGCCTAGTTAAAGGAGAGAAGAATAAAAGTCATCGCACATGCGCAGATCCACACGGCACCGCTGCACTGCACCAGTACCGGGCTCCGTACATGGCCTCCCGGGTTGCAAGGTGTAACCCTTTCTGTACCGGCGACGTCTTTTCAATTTTATTCTTGCTATATTTAAAACATATTGTGCAGTTTATGAAGGATCTTTGGTAGTAAAAATGATAGTAGTAGTAGTAGTCATTCCCTAAGCTGCCTGGCCGAACAGCCCTGAGCTCCTAAGGAATGCCACGGCTGAGACCGGGTTTTCCCACAAAGTTTTCAAGGAGTGTGTGTTGTGTTGTTAGCGTAAGTGATTATGTGTTATGCATTCTTCCATAATGTGTTTGATAGTGTGTAGTGTTGTGTTACAACCCGGACAGGTGTCCTGGATGGAGTTATCCAGCCTCCTCTGATAACTCAGAAGGGCTGGATGGTGCACATCGTAGTCTAGCCAGGTGGACTCTGTCCTCACGGGAAAGGAGGGTTTCAGGGGGCTGTGCATGCAGCTGAGTGTTGTCTTGAGTGACTGGATGGATCGGTGGGATTTGAGTATGGATATGCTTCTGGAGGCTGGCTTGGGGTGGGCAAGGGGGAAGTGAAGACAGTATTTGTGTATGATAACGTGTCCTAGGTGTTGTTTTGATATTTCTTGGTGTGTGTGGATGTTCTGCCATGTAGTTTAGTGTGTGGTGTTGGTTTGTGGAGGCTGCGGTGAGGAATTGCATGCCTCTCATATCAATGTGATCCTTGATTTTGAGGACTTTGGTTTCCTGGTGTAGGTGGTCTGTTGGTGTGGTAGCTGTGCAGCGGCTGCACAGCTACCACACCAACAGACCACCTACACCAGGAAACCAAAGTCTCTTCAATTTTTTTCCAAATTCTCATCTGTTTTGTGAGTAGAAGACCCCTACTCACAAAATAGATGAGAATTTGGTAAGAATTGAAGAGACCCCAGACAGCCTTTTTACTTGTTATATCATTCATCATCATCATCATCATCTCCGACACCTTGTTTCCCCCTGGGAAACCCCCGCTAAAGGATGGCCATGACAGAAACGTCTCCAGGCTACTTTGTCAAGACATGCCTCCTTTGCCCGTGCCACAATGCCCCTTCCACTACGTGAAAGTTTTTCTTCAATATATTTTTCCACTTTCTTTCCCCATACCATAGGTGGTCTTCCACCACTAGCTGTTCCACTCACCTGACTCCCATATATCTTTCTTGGCATTCTGTCTTCATCCATTCTTTGAACATGACCATACCACCTCAAAGTACTTCTCTTTATCCACTCAACCACTCCACAATCAATGCCTAAAGCTTGCTCTTCCATTCCAAAGGACTCATACACTTCCCTATTACTTGGCCCATCTAGCCTATTCACACCAGCTGCCATTCTGAAAAAGCTCATCTCCACAGCTCTCAGTTTGGAGAGGTCCTCGTCACTTGCTGTCCATGTCTCACTTCCATACGAGAGTGTTGGGAGCAGCACACTGTTTCTCAGTGACTTTTTAACTTCCTGACTAACCATTCTTCCTTTGAGAATACTATCAAGTTCTCCAATCACCTTTCTCCCTTGCATTTTTCTCTCTTTTATCTCACTCTCCATTTTACCATACTTGCATAGGTACAGCTCCCAAATACTTGAAGCTTTCAACCTCTTCCAGTACTTAATTTTTCATTTTTATTTTACAATTTTTCTCATGTTCTTTCTTAATTCTATATTTTTCCTTAAAATCTATGGTTTCATGCATTCTTCTCTCAAACACCATTACCTTACATTTCCCTACATTGACCTTTAACTTTCTCTTTTCGCATACCCTGTCAAAGTCTGTGACCACTTTCTGAAGTTCTTCTACATTTTCCGCCAACAGGACTGCATCGTCCGCATATAGGCATGTTAAAATCTTCCACGCTCTTGCCTCTGATTCCAGTCTAGCTCCTACACCCATTGATCCCGCCATACATTCTCTAATCACTCCATCCATGTATATATTGAACAACCAAGCTGACATGACACATCCCTGTCTTACTCTTACATTGACCTCAAAACTTTCACTTAACTTATCCCCTACCTTCACATTTGCCATTGCATTTCTATACAAAGATTTTACTGTCATTAGCAACTTTCCTCCCACACCATATACTGTTAACACATCCCATAGACCTTCCCAGTCTACTTTGTCATAGGCTTTTTCTAAATCCATGAATGCTGCATAGAGTTTTCTGTTCTTGGCCAGATACTTCTCTACTAACAAACGCATTGAGGCTATCTGGTCAATGCAGCCCCTGCCCTTTCGGAAACCTCCCTGTTCGTCGCCTATTTTGTCATCCGTTATCTTCTGCAGTCTCTCTGTTACTACTCTTGCGTATACCTTTCCAGGTATGCTAAGCAAGCTAATTCCCCTATAACTTTTACACTCCTCTTTACTACCCTTCCCTTTGTACAAGGGTACTATCACTGCTTTCCTCCAGTCCTCTGGTACACTTTCCTTTTCCCATGCTAATTTACATATCCTATGCATTATGTCAACAGCTTCTTCTTCCCCATATCTCAGCATTTCACCTGGGATGTTATCTACTCCAGCAGCTTTGCCCATTTTAAGTCTATTGATTGCTTCTTTTACTTCTTCTCTGCTTATCTGGCTTTCAACTACCCTGTTTATTCTACCTCTCTCCATTCCCATGGATGAGATCTTTGCCTTCCCCCTACTCTTTACAGCTAAGCTACTAAAATGATCTTTCCATACTTTCACCACACCATCACCCTCCACCACCTTCCCATTCATGTCCCTCATCCTACCACCTGAGACACTCTCAGTCTTCTTCCCTCTGGCTTCTTTAACAGCTTTGTAGTATGCTTTCTTGTCATTCAGAAACTGTTCACTAATCTTTTTCCCATATTCCTCATCTGCCTTCCCTTTAGCGTCTTGTATCGTCCTCTTCACTCTTTGTTTCAAGTTTTTATATTCTTTCCTCGCATCTCTAGGTACTGTATATTCTTTTGCAGCATACTCTTTCTCAACTCTTTCTTCTTTTTCACTATTTCTTCTATCTCTTTGCTAAACCATGCATTACCTTTCTTCTTCCACATTTTAAATGTTTTCTTCTCACATACTTTCTCAGCTGCTTTAATCATGGAGTCTCTTGTACCTTTCCATACTTCGTCTACAGTATTTCCCAGATTTATCATAACATCCATGTCCTTTATAGTCTCTTTCAGGATGTCCTTGTATTTTGTTGCATTACATTCTTCATTTAATTTTCTCACATTTATTCTCTCTACTGTCAGTTTTCTCTCTTTCCTCTCATATTTCCACTCCTTCCTTATCCTCACTTTTGTCAGCACTGTATAGTGGTCTGATCCTGTCAGCATACCTCGTATAGCTTTTGAATGTAAAATTCTTCCTTTTAGTCCGGAGTCCATCATGGCATAGTCAATTAGAGATTTCTGTTCCTGCTCACCTTCACCTCTGCCATGTATATCTATAAATGTGATGATGTTCAAAAAATGTGTTCGCCAGAAACATTTCTCTCTCCGCACAACACGGTGAGTCCCATGAGGTCTTGCTCCAGTCTAGGGAGTGAGACATGCAAAGTTTCACGGCTTGAAGCAACTCCATCTCTGAAGCTGCTCTGCCTCTGTGCTTCACAGTCTCATCCCCCAGGCTCGGACCCTCACTCTCAGAACACCACCTATTGAGCAATTAACTCACTAGGCATTGCCCCCCTGTAGCATATTTTTGAATATGGGAATATTCATACAATGCTATTTAATCAGGGAACAATGAGGGTATTTATTTGGCATTTCGGTGAGCTGTGGTAATGCACTGATACTAGGTAGGCCTACAGCACAAATTCCATCCCAATAATATCGGGATTCGAACCCGAGTCCATTGGATTACCAGTCCAGTGGCAAGACCACTCCGCCACACCTCCCCTATACTGTACCTTCTATCTCTTCGTTTCCAACTCTACCATTCATGTCACCTACTAATATTACCTGTGTACACTTTTGCCTTTATCTTATACATTTATTGACTTTATTCCAAAATTATCTATTTTCTTCCACACCTTTCCCAGTTTCTTAGTTGACTGGTGCATAGACACACACACATTACATGAAAAGGTGAATAAGGCTAACCAGATCATGGGAATGATAAGACGAACATTTGTAGCTCTAGATATTCCTACATTCAGAAGCCTTTTTAAAACGATAGTTAGACCACATTTGGAGTATGCCCAGTCATTATGGTCTCCATATAAGATAAAAAGACATACAAATAATTGAAAGTGTTCTCCGAAGAGCCTCAAAGCTGATACCAGGGCTAAAATCTCTCAGTTACCCTGATCGCCTGCAAGTACTAGAAATACCCTCAATGGCCTATCGACATGTAAGGGGTGACATGAACGAGGTATATAAAATATTGAATGTACAGTACAGTATGACAGTGAGGTGAACCTCCATCTTGAGAGGAATGAAGGACCAACCCATGGCAACAGCAAGAGACTGGCCAAGGAAAGAACAAGAACGAAGAGGCGGCAGATATACTTCAGCTCAAGAATCGTTGATGTGAGGAATAGCCTACCTAACACAGTGATTGAGGCAGGGAGTGTGGTGTCTTTTGAAAAATTTCTCAACAAGTTCTGGAGTACTCAAGCCATCAAATAGCCTACAACTTTGAGGACAAATTAATAACCACCCCAGGCCACCATGTTAGTTTAAGTTTAGAGGAAAATACAAATCTGAACATAGAGGACTAGAAGACCTGCGTCCAGTATCACCATAAGGTTCCGTAAGATAAGGTAGGTAAGAGTTAGTCTTGTAAAAATCGGACCCGAACCTAAACGAAAAATTAATCTGTTTATTTTATATCAACCTTTAGTAAAAGCCTCAACATTCTAGGGTACGTTGTTACTGAAGATGTGTGTGTGTGTGTGTTCGCATATATTATGTGTGCGCCGGTGTTGTCATAGTAGGCTACGCCGCTTCTGGTTTAGTCAAGTAAACCATTAAATTGCGTGGTTTTCTATGTAATACAATTAAAAAAGAAAATTATATTTGACCCCTAACTTAAATATAATTATTATGTTCCTTCCAACAAAAATATACGCCTTGCCATTTCTTTGGTAATTGTTTAGTTTATGTCCTCCTCTCCCCCTTCCCCCCACCCCCTCCCACCAACCCCCTACAACCCCCTGTTGTTTTTATGCAGTTTAAGAAAAGGGAAATGCTTAAAAAAACCTTTTTGTAATTTTTGAGACCCTATGAATTTTCAGGTTTTCGTAATCGAAACTGAAAATAAAAAATGGAGTATTAAAGAAAATGGATTTTTGAGCACAGACTATACCAAAAATACACTAATTACATAGATGGTCCTTAACCTAACCTAACCTAACCTAACCTAAAAATTGTATTGAAAAATGATAAAAAACACATATCTCTTACCTCATTCCACCACCTTCCAAAAAAAGGTGTTGACCAACACACTCTGGGACCAACCACATTTGTTTCTTTTCCGTTTCCCGATCACCATTGATTTTTGGCATCTCCACCTTTTCTTGTTTAAGTCAAAGGAAGCACTTTGTCCACACTGTTCACAGTTTTTATAGTCTAAAATAAGACCATGGCTCACACAAAGGTTGTAGAGGTCGTCGGCTGCATCTTTGTATCGATGATAGAAATTCTGGATTCCACCATCGCACTTTTCACAAGACAAGTTAGACATGTTAATCGCTGGCTGGAAACTAGAACACTGAGAATGACCCCTTGACCCCACGCGGGTCCTCTAGGGTCACCGAAAGTTCGAGAACAATAAATTCAAATTGAATTAACAATTACGCATATTTTAGATAAATATAATATCTGGAACCTCAAAAATCACAAATAATACTTATTGGTATTAATAAAAACCTATAAATATTGTTAAAGTAGCCTAAATAACTAGATAATTGGTTTGTAATTTCACACTTACCACCGGCCCTCTAGTGGCTTAAAATCCAACGACCGCTACCACCCGCACGCCACCTGTCGGTCAATTAAGGAAATACGCATACAACGGAGCATTTAGAGTAGGCAACAGGTCGCTCCAAACCCAAAATGTAAACAACACATCCGTGGACTTACTCTAATACCGCGCACTACTCAAAGTTTTGTATTTGGTTTAATATACACTTCCCAGGTCATTTGAACAGTTCTATTGCTTCTATATATCATATAATACACCATAGAATACGTTTTTAATAACTAGAAAAAGAGGACTTCTAGTAAACAATTACGGAAATAATATAGTAAAAATAAAGAAACACAGAAGTAAATTTATTGTTATACATAAGATGTATATATTTTGGAGTCATTACCGGCCTATATATTCAGGCGTTCACTGACAAGTGACAAGTCCTCATTCTTACGCCTACAACTATTGTCATTAGACGTGTTATTAGCTTGCTCCGAGCTATTTTTATTATACAGTGCAGTATTTAGAGAGTTATCTATTGACAATTGTTGAGCAGATTTATCAATTAACAATTGTTGATCAAAATGACCAACAAGATCTTGTATGTGGGGGAGGTTCCCTGGCTGCGGAAGCTGAGGGCTAATGTGTTGAAGCTAGTTGAACTAGAACGAACAGCTGGAAGCACACTCGCTCGTTCTGATGCTGTTGTTAGGTCATTTGGTCACACCTTCCTCGACACTTGGAAGGTTTTGATGCAGAAGTCTTTGGTGTCTTGTTATCCTACTGGACTCCAGGAATTCTGTGAATGGATGGCCAACACTGCAGAGTACCAAAAGTTTGACAGGCCTCACTTGTCACACGTCCTAGCCTGTCTTGATTTTTTCATTGACCCTCCCAAGAAAGCTTCTTCTCAGAAGCTTGTACTGCGAGATCAGCTTCCAAGCTGTACCTGTTCTTATGAACAGCTAAAACCACAGCTTGTTTATAAGCGTTCTCTTAGCTCTGGCGCCTCGTGTGAAACATTTTTGTTTCGGGACAATGGTAAATATCTAGTATGCAAACTGGGTAAGCGAGAAGATCGGAGCATGTTGCAGGATTTCTGGCGTGAGGCTTTATTGCTGGATCATCTACGGGGTGCTGGAGGCTCCCTAGCCTTGCATGCCAACTGCTCTGACCGTCCTTGTCTCTTCCTGTCCTGTGTGGAGGGCAAGACTCTAGATCGTGCGTATAGCCGCCTTACTTCTCGAGGGTTGGTGGAAGTGTTCTTGGCACTGGCACGGAGCCTACAGGATGTTCACACGGCAGGGGTCCTACATAACGATATCAAAGCCGATAATGTAATTGTCAAGATTCCTATGGCAGGTCTTGGAAAGGTTCAAGCCGCTCTGATTGACTTTGGATTGGGGGCATTAGTAGATCAAGTTGCACATACAGGAAACAATAATGTCGCTAGCTACATTCAGTATGAGTGGTACGCTCCTGAGGTGTTCTATAACAGAGGGGCATCTTTTGCTAGTGAAATTTTTTCTATTGGTATGATGCTTGAACATCTGTTTGTAAAGCAGATGAAAGCTGGACGACTGAGTGATTGGCCAGAGGGACTTGAGGAACTTGTGGCCAACATGGTAGAGTACAAAGAGGAGGACCGACCAACTATCACAGAAGTGATCACTAGGTTGACTGCCATACTGCCTGGCCTCCTGTACCTTCAGCGGTCACTGGAAGGGTTCCCTGACTCTGATGACGAGTCTGATGATGAGTCAGATGAGGATGACTCGGATGAGGATGTGTCGGGTGAGGATGAGGGTGAGTCAGATGAGGATGAGGGTTAGTTAGATAAGGAATCAGATGAGAGTGAGTATGATATTGATGGGGTAGACTAGACAAACTTGTTAATTCTAATATCGTGCCACTACTCTTATAACTCTGTGTGTTTCTTTAAGATAAAGTGTCTCATCATAGGTGCACAGACTTCAATGTCTTTTAATATTATTCTGACTATCACTAGGTGTTTGTGTTCAACTTAGGAAGAGCCTCTGGGAATAAAAAAGGCTAAAAACCTTAGCCTTTTGGCTTCCATAGGTCCTTCTCCAGCTGAAGAAAACCAACTAATGATAACCAGAATAACATTAAAAAGGTGTCACCTTATTAAAGGAGTTATAATATGATAAGGAACTGATTTGTACTGGAATATTGCCTTCACAAATAGTTGTAACAGTTATTCTTGACTTAACACTATCTGGTGCGACGTGTTGGGGGTTATAACCTATCTATCTATCTATTGCTGGATGCCAGATGTAAAGTCAGTAAAAATAGGTTAGCTTAAACTGAACAAGATGCGGAAATATACTTGAGCTGGCCTGTAGGAATCGGTTTTTACACCATACCCGAAAGAGGATTTATGGAGCTCCGATCTTACTCTCAACCATCTGAACAATTTTACCAACACACCTAAACTTCGTTAAATGCGGAAATAGCCTCACGAAAATATCAAGCCCTGGTGGGGGCACGAACTCTCGACCCTTGGGTGTGAGGCAGACACCTTACCAGTTAGACCAATAGAGATATCCCACTTAGCCTGTTCGGCTCAGGGTATTTCCGCATCCGAGGTCTGTTTAGGCTAGCCTATTTTCACAGACTTTACACTACTTCACCTTCCGGGAAGCGAAAGCTCCGAACAGAAAGGAACGAACAGAGAGGAACAAGCTTGAGCCGAATCGACCGAGAGTCCGTCAGAGAGATGAACGGGAATGGTGAGTCAACTTCACTGAGCGGTGCACCACACGCATCTACTACTGCCCAGTTGGCAACTCGCTTGGGCGGCTGGCAACGCCACAACCCAACCCAAGCGCATCTCACATCACTCCCTATTCTCTTCTCTCCCCTTCCTTGTCCTGATACAGGGATATCTCTATTGGTCTAACTGGTAAGGTGTCTGCCTCACACCCAAGGGTTGAGAGTTCGTGCCCCCACCAGGGCATGATATTTTTGTGAGGCTATTTCCGCATTTAACGAAGTTTAGGTGTGTTGGTTAAATTGTTCAGATGGTTGAGAGTAAGATCGGAGCTCCATAAATCCTCTTTCGGGTATGGTGTAAAAACCGATCCCCACAAGAACTGTACATCTTAACTAATAATTTTTATTTAATTTCATTGTCTAAATACTTTATCTTTGGTTCTGTCCCAAGAAGGACACATATCTTTATTCACATCCGGCTCTGTCAGGTCAAGTTCTTTTTGTTTTTTGGTCAATGGTATGCGAGCCCATAAGGGTCCTTAGTAAAATTAGGGTCTTCTCTCTTTTGCCTGGATCACCATCTCACAGCTGGCCAGTAATGTTTTGCCAACTCTATCTCTTCGCCACAAGTCTCCCGCCCTCCATGTAATGCCTGGCTGTGTGTATGTAGGCTTTCTATATGTCGGGAAGTGTAGGGGTAGCGTTGATGTAACTTCGGCCCATGGTTGGTATTGGGCGAAGTACTGGTGGTGCCTGGACCTTCCCGGGTAAAGGAGGAAAGGGGTGTAGGCGGTGACCTTTGAACCTGTCCGTGCCAGTGCCGTTTCTCAAGTGTCCCTCGAGGCTTTCCCCCCGGCCCCCTTGCTTTATACCTGCCCCGTAGTGCTGCGGGCGCGCTGATTGGCTGGAGCGGCCCGTGCGACATCACTCGGGCGGCTGAAATCCCGCTGTTCTCCTCCTAGTTGACATCCACACAGTCCTGCTTATCCACCACATCCATATTATCATCCAAATATGTAAGCAGATTGGTGAATCAGCTCATTCCGCTCTTGAATCCATGTGGGGCATCATCCAGGATGTTTTTGCTGGTAATGTGGTCAATCAGTTTCTTCCTCACCAAGCCCTCCAGTACCTTGGATACAACGCTAGTCAGGGACACACTGGGATAATTCTTGTTACCTTTCTTGTAGATTGGGGTGATATTGGCCTTTCTCCATCCACTGGGGACCTCCCTAGAGCTCATGGATGATCTGAAGAGTTGAACCATTGGTCTACTGAGGATGTCTGCACAGGCTTTGAGCACCACTGGGGAAACACCATTCAGACCAGGTGCTTTGCTTGAGTCTAGACTCTCCAGTCGTTTTCTTACAGTGCCCTCCTGTATATCCTTATACAGGAGTGGCTGGCCTTGGAACGTGCTGACTGGTACCGGGACTAGCTGGGAGACGTCCTCTTTAACAAAAACTTTGTTGAAAGCGGTGTTCATTATGTTGAATGTCTCTGCGTCATTTCCTGTTAGAGTTCCGTCTGGTGTATATAGCCTAGGGACTCTTTCTTTCACTCTCGTCTTGGACCTTGCATATGCCCAGAAATGTTTGTCATTTGTCATTGAGTCACTTGCTTTTTTTCTTTTCTTCATATGAGTACTTAGCCTGTCTAACCTCTCATGTTACCTCATTCCTTGTTGCATTATAAATCCTTCGCCTGTGTGCGGTCTTTCGGTCCGTATACCTCTGCCATGTCTCCTCTTTCCTCCGGATCAACATTCTTACATGTCGGTTCATTCATTTGGGTCCTGCCCAACTTCGCCTTGATGACATCACTGGTAAACATTCGTTGACGACCTCATTATACTTATCAAGGTTAAGGGTAAGCTACTATGTAATAACGCAATAAATATTAACATTATATTCTGGATACTATTAGAGGATTTTATTAAATTTAAAAAGGGCCTACAGCAATTAACAGACTTCAAACTTTCTCACTCAACCCTATTTACTACCACGTCAGACATTCTTAAATTGTACAAAAGTGCTTAAATATAGCTGGAATAGAATTTAATGGAAGTCGCCCGTACAGAGGGTTTAAAGTCAGTAAAAACAGGGTAGCCTAAACAGAACCAGATGCGGAAATAACTTGAGCCGACCAGGCCAAGTGAGATATCTTTCTTGGTCTAACTGGCAGCTGAGTGTTTGCCTCATAGCCTAATTAGGGTCCCGGGTTCAATCCCAGTCCCTGGCATATTTTCGGGAGGCTATTACAGCATCTAACGAAGTTTAGGTGTGTTGGTAAAATTGTTAACCCTCAAACGACGGCGATTTTTGTAACGTTTATCTCCTGTGTGGCGGGCAGATTTACCCTAAACGAGCATCATTCCATGCTCTTTTTTTATGCATAAACAAGAGCCAAAGCGTAACACAATTATGTATCCGTGAAAGGGCGATAATAGAGCTTTCCAATGACACCTGAATCATCCTTGTACGACAATGGGTTCGCTTACAACGATGTTGCAACGCGAGTACAAAAACCCTAAAATACGGTAATTTCCCGAGATTTTACCCTATATAGCGAGACGAGGAATATGTACACATGTTAATGGTGCTATCAGTGGCGGGACTGGGTCCACGCTGAACGATCAGAGCCCGCCCGCGCTCCTCCCACCCCGTGTGACTCTCTCATATTGCCGATAATATGCGCAAATTCCTTGCTACTTAAGTAGTCAGCCGCCTTTGGGCCTAGGTTCTCTAAAGTTACTTAAGTCGTCAGCCGCAAAACAAGGGTTAATATGGTTGAGAGTAAGATCGGAGCTCCATAAATCCTCTTTCGGGTATGGTGTAAAAACCTATTCCTACAAAGGGGTTCAAGGTAAGTTGGTGGTAATAAATCTATCTAATACAAAAATAGCAAGGTAAAGCACCATTAAGGGGGGATGGGTGTATTTATTTGCTCATTTATGTATCTTTTTGCTATTTTTTTTAGTTTTCTCCCTAGACCTCCATCAAACTTATAAAAACACCCACCCAAAACCCTCCTTCAACATAAATTTGTAAATTTTTCGATAGAAAAATGTCACGGCCACAGGCCGGTTCCTCTTAAATTACAGGCTCGCTTTCGCTCGCCAGGAAAAAATCGACACCTATAAATAGCACGAAGTCTTAATACAGACAAAGAAATGGGACAAAAGGTTTTAAAATTGCCAAACTAATGGGCCGAATGTCATATACTCTAAAATCTAATAGGGCTAAACATGAGGAAGAGGAGGGCGGGGGGGGGGGGGGGGGGCAGAAAAACGATCCATCTCCCCTTAATAGACCCAATTATTTTATATACCCCTTTCATACTATTGTTATAGCCTTCATTGTTAACACCTTCAGCACCATGACGACCTTTAAGCTTTGATTCTGGCTAAGATGGTTCGGCAACATGGAACGTATGGGAAGCGAGAGAATGACTATAAGAGGGTGTACGAGAGCGAGGTGGAAGGACAGAGAGGGAGAGGTAAACTGAAAGAGAGGTGGAAGGATGGAGTGAGGAAGTATATGGATGAAGGCGGTGCTGGTTGGGAGGAGGGGTGTCGACTGACTGGGGACAGAGGTGCGTTCGTGGTCACCTCTTCGGGGATCACGGCGTCAGGTAATAGATAGATAGATAGATGCAGCTTAAGAAGGACCTATGTTACGTCGAGGGTTTATTGAGATCGTATTTAGGTAGATTACAAACTAAAGAAAATCGTCTAATGGTAACCTAGAAAATGACGAAAATTACGTAATGGTGGTGAAGGGGTCAGGTGAAAGTATTGAGGGATAAGCCTTTACAACGACACCTCGTAGCTACTTTCTATTTTTCCTATTTTCTGAAGAGTGTAAAGAGGGGAGAAGGGGTGTTGGAGAGAGAGGAAGCTGTTGGAGTGGCTTTGTTATGTGTGTTATTAGTCTGTCAACAAATATGAGTCATCTTCCACCATCACCCTCTCCATTCACACCAACTGGAAAGTTGGCGGGTGCCCAACCCCGAAAGGGGTTGAAATAGGGGAGCTATCCCCCCGCCAAAGGCGGCTTTCTAGGGCCGTTCCTAGCTGATGCTGAGAGGATTGGGTTCTAGTCATGTGGTGATGGGCTGGTCTATCAGAGTGAGAGCTGAGCGATCTCTGCCATACCCATAGCTTACTCTGACTGTTCCTTTTACTTATATATTTTCTAGATCTCAAGTGACGGCGTCTCTTCCGTGGATTGACCTCCCAATCTACCAAGATTGGAAGCCAAAGTGTCACATTTTTCCTTTGACCCTCAACTTTCTCTTCATAATTGCTGAGGGGAACAGGGCCCTGGGTGGGGCTTTGGTTTCCCGGGCGTTTCCGTGCCCTCCTTAGCTCCCTGCCATGGAGTGGCTTCGGGCACCCAGGCTTTATTGTGGTAGGCAGGGAGGGATCTGTGGGGGCGCTCGGTTATGGCCTTGGCCTTGCTTGGGGCCTTGGGGCTGTTCGGCCAGGCAGCCTGGGGAACAGCAACAACAACAGCAAACTGGAAAGTAGCGCCGAGAGAAAGAAAACGCAGAGAAAAAATAAACTTCCCGAAACTCCCGCCCAATAGAATAACTTTGGACTCTTCTGATCCGGAAATTTTTGGAGGGACTAGACCACTTTTATATTAGAGATATTCTTTAAAAACTTGACTGGGGTTCGGTCTCGGTGTGGAAGAATGAGGGTGCGAGAGAGTTTGGAGGAAAATGTGTGGGAAATATCTTACGGCCGGGTTTGTTTATTGGTAAATTTATTTATTTATTTACTTTTTTTTTTCTTTTTTGTTTCCTCGTCAGATCTCCATCAAACTTAAGAAGACACCCTCTAAACAACCCTTCGAGATACATTTTTACATTTATCGGTAGAAACATGTGCTAAAATTACAGATAGCTATCGCTCGCCAGGGGAAAATCGACACCTGAATGGCACGAAAGGTCCTAATATTGGAAGGAACATAATAATTGATATTGGTTCAGGGGTAATTTATCGAGAGGACTTCCCTAGTGGTTAAGGCCCCATTAATTGCTCTTTCCATTCACATATGCATAGCCTACGTGAGTTGCAGTTGGGATGTGTGTACATGCTTAGATTGATATGCAGGATTCGAAGTTGCATAATAAATCGTAGGCAGTGTCCACCATTCTTTAACTGTCTTCGTGGTGCGATGCATAAGGTGTTGATTTTCGGTGTGAGCATCCTGGATTCGAATCCACGGACTGCCGCATGTGTTTGTAAAATTTCATTAATCGATTTTAGGAGTATAGTTGGTTGTTGGAAGGAACATAATAATTGACATATAAATTGAGTGAAAGGTCTTTAAATCGCCAAACCAATGGGCCGAATGTCTTAAAATCTGAAAACTAATGGGGCTGAACATGAGTGAGAAGGGAGGGCCGAAAAAACAACCACTTAAGTTGGCGTTTTAGTCTGTGGACCAAAGTGAAAATCGGTTGCATTCAAGAGCAGTAATTAATTTAACTCATTTAGTACCGGTAACGACCTTGTCATCATATTCTAGACACTATTAGACGATTGTATTCAGCAATTAATAGTCTTTGAACTATTCTAACTTTACCTTTTTTACTACCACAGATCCTTATCAACTCTTTCACGCTTTTATGACGCAGAGGTTGCCAGATTAGCAATAAGAAATAGAGTTCTCTCATTCTTATAATTACCTCTCCAAAATTAGTTTTCTGCCCACAGCTAACTCAAAGACAAATGCAGAGGTTGAAGTAGCTAAACTAAAGGTTTCTAAATACCCCTGATGGTAACAAAGGCTTTAAAGTATCCCTAATAAGCTCAAAATCGCGTCATAAGCGTGAAAGGGTTAAATTGCACACAATTGTCTACATATAGCAATACTAGAATTATAAAGATGTACCCGGTAGAGTAGGGGTTAGGCCTAAATATCGAATAGATAAATATCTTGCCGTGACTTCCCCGACTGACTGCGTTTGTGTCCGAGTAATGTGACTGTATTAATATCGTTAGAATGAAAAAAATAAATAAAACAATAATAATAATAATAATAATAATAATAATAATAATAATAAGAAAAAAAAAATGTTGCGCAATAATTTTTTTTATCAATACTGTAATATAGTCATAGTGCGCATTTTTCAAAGACACTATGGACCATAGAGCTTTTGTTTTGAAAAACTGGCAAGTTGCTCATGGCAGACCTATAATTGTTAAATATATATAATAAAAAAGCATAATTCAGAGAACAAATTGTTAATTAAACAATAATATTACTTTTCAACCCTATAGGAATGCAAAGGACTCTAATTCATTCGAAATAATAACTTTAAATATATGAAGGATAACATATTTACAACACTCACCTCAGTTGTCTAACATTGGAATCATGCCTAGTAATGAAGGCTGTGAGTGGCTGAAACTGTCACCAGAGTCCTGCCTCCCGGCTGGTGGCCACACCCCCAGAGTCCGTTAATCTTTGGTCTTGGCCAAGCTGACCAAAGACTACCAGACAATCTAGGGAGGCTGTCTGCTTCTGTCTGGTCGTGTCTGGTAATCTATGCCTCTTTGTGCCTTTCAAAAACGCGCTATTTATTCTCACTTGTAGGTCTTGGTCATAGAGTACATAATTATGACCTAGAGACAAAAGAAGACACCACAAATCTGTAAATAGGGATCCGCGCGTTCGAGAGATGGCAGCACGATCGCAAAGGACAATGGGAGGGGAGGGTCCCCACAAAGACATTATATTGACTATCCTTGTCCTTGGTCCTCATTAATTCGTAATAATCCCTACCTTGTACTAATAACGCTATTAATAATCAATTGAACATTATCCAGAGACTCTGCAGACATGACATAGTTAAATAGACATAAGTAGAGGCTACTGTAAAGGACAGTCATCGTGTAATTGTCGTCATTATGAGGAGGTACACAAGGAAAACTCCTCCAACACCCGCCATTGTTGATGTGAGATTCGGGAGTTGCCAACATCAATGGTGGGACAAAATATCCCTAGATGTCATAAGTATAAATGTCCAGTTTTAGTGCTACTTGACAAATTAACATCTACATAACATGTAACATACTAATATATATTCAAAATGACAATTTAATTCTTGTTGTGTTGCTTGAAGGTATACAGCTTGCATCATATATGAGTAGCCTATGTTTTATAGTGTATATGTATACTTAATGTTTTCATCTTGCTTATATATATATATATATCTAATTTATACTAAATAATTTACAAGTGTTTTTACCAACATTAATTAACTCTTAAATACGTTCCCTCTTTAATCTATTGCTCCCTCGTTTTGCGGATATTCCCTTAACTTTGGAAACACTGCAGCAAGCTAGCTGGCAGGCGCGCGCGGCGCACAGACTATCTATAATAAGGACAAGCCACTGAGGTGCTTTGGTTGTTGTACAATACAAAAGTTCTGCTACCAAATCCCTAGGACGCGCGGAAAACTAACCGTGTGACGTCACGCTTTTGTTTCTAGGTTATATGTAGTCTATGGTCTTGGTCTTGGTGCGACAGTCACGCTCGACTGGTCGAGGTGTGGCCTTAGGATTGGCTCTCTCTCCTAAAAGATCATCAAACATTATTTGTCCCATATCTCAAATCCCGTTCCTAGCTCCATGTTTGTCCTTAGCTCCTCCCGCACACCAGACCAGACCAGATGGCTAGAGTAAAATTGGAAAGAAGAGTAATTGGACAGAGGAAGAACTAGCGGAGAAGAGAGAAGTACAGTAGAAGACTGAAAGTCTCGGGCTCAACCCCGCACACCAAGATATACAGTAGTCTATATACCTTGCCCGCACACCATGCTCCCGAGAATATCCGTCTCTAGGTCCCCAATCTAAAACTAAAACATAAGCATATTATATAGGCCTACACGTCAAGATAAGCCTCACACATCAGAAATCCGTGTAGCCTATGTCAGTATTTCTGATAAATATCGATGTATACCACTTGATTCTTATAACCCGAAACTTGCAAGTGGTTGAAGTGGTCTACCTTCATTCCCGAGCTGGGGAGCTGCTCTTAGCCTATCACAAGCCGCCTAACATACCACCTGGCCGCGTTCACCGTCTTGGCCAATCACCAACCGTCGTCATTACTTGCCAACCAATCAGTGGCCAGGAGTCTCACAGAGGCAGTATTGCAATGTGTAGAATAATTACCTTGTTTTAGGGATTTTATTTACCTGCTTAGGGTATTTAATAAATATTTTTAAGAGTAACTATAGGGTTTTTTACACTTTTGGTTCAAACAAGGTAATTATAAAAAGACAGTTAGGGTAATATCGTCAAGCAGACCTGGTAGCGCTGCCAAGAACCAAAACAAACCCGATGTCCTGCTCAGGCTGTTCTGCTTGATGCTTGGGGAGTTTTCGAATTTAGTTTTGGATGCTATTTACGTATATTTCTGGCGTCGTAGCTCCTGTGATAACGAGTGAGGGGTAGTGCTGGTTTTCAAGAGAAGAGGGAGCGTTAGCAAGACAGGGCAACAGTGCTTGGTGAAGAAGAGAAGTGGGAACGAAAGGCTGCCATGAACTTCTAGTGAGTACTGGTACTTCAAATTGCCAGTTAGAAGTACTTTATATCCCAGTATAGTAAGTCTTAGTCTTGTGTTGTATATTTGTTTGTGACTGTAACTATATGTGTGTGTGTGCGCGCGTGTGCGTGTGCGTGATTGTGTGCGTGTGGCAATGTGTGTTCCGTGTTACCATTGTATATACACTCCCAGGACCCTTTACAGTAAATAGGGGAAGGAAGACAAGGGATGGTTAGATGGGAGTAGGATAATATTCAAGGACACTAGTGCGACGTTATGAGAAACAATTTATTAGGGAAAATAGGCACCAATAGATTCGCCATATTTTTCTCTACATACTCCGCATGGAGGATTTTCGATATCAACAAATTGAAAAATCCCCACTTCACAGACAATTACACCAAAAATCTAAGTCAAAGCGGGGGTGTGGGGGCGGCAGCCCCCCACCTATAATACTAGGATAGGTTAGGTAAGGTTGTTAGGTTAGGCTAATGTACTTTCAAAGGGGTATAGGCTAGTAAACACTAGGATAGCCTATACCCGGTCAGAGGTAAGAAGAAGAAGAAGAGTCCTGCAGTAGTCTCCTTGAATGTTACCGAAGAATTTGAAAAGAACAAATCATAGAGTACATGTGACCTAGAAATCAAAGAAGACGCCACAAATCTGTAAATAGGGATCCGCGCATTCGAGATATGGCAGCACGATCGCAAAGGACAATGGGAGGGGAGGGTCCCCACAAAGACATTATATTGACTATCCTTGTCCTTGGTCCTCATTAATTCGTAATAATCCCTACCTTGTACTAATAACGCTATTAATAAGCAATTGAACATTATCCAGAGACTCTGCAGACATGACATAGTTAAATAGACGGTCAATATACAGGAGGCGCTACAATATAGGTAGCAAAATTCTAATGGTAGTTTTGGGTTCCTATCATCATATACTTCATTTCTATATACTTTTTATGCCCGGGAAAAAAACAAAAAATCTTGGGTTTTTTATTTTTTTCTTGGATTTTTTTTTTATTTTTTTTATTAACCTAACCAAAAAACCTAACCTAACCTAACCTAAATGTATTTGGGGGCTATTAGGTTAGGTTTTTTGGTTAGGTTAATGACCAAAACAAGAAATCCCAAGAAAATAAATGAAAAATCAAATTTTTTTTTTTTTCCTGGGGATAAAACATATAGAAATGAAGCATATGATGATAGGAACCCAAAACTACCATTAGAATTTTGCTACCTATATTGTAGCGCCGGTCAATATACAGGAGGCGCTACAATATAGGTAGCAAAATTCTAATGGTAGTTTTGGGTTCCTATCATCATATGCTTCATTTCTATATACTTTTTATCCCCGGGAAAAAATAAAAAAAATTGGGTTTTTTATTTTTTTCTTGGATTTTTTTTTTTTTTTTTTATTAACCTAACCAAAAAACCTAACCTAACCTAACCTAAATGTATTTGGGGGCTATTAGGTTAGGTTAGGTTAGGTTTTTTGGTTAGGTTAATGACCAAAACAAAAAATCCCAAGAAAATAAATGAAAAATCCCAAGATTTTTTGTTTTTCCCCCGGGGATAAAAAGTATATAGAAATGAAGCATATGATGATAGGAACCCAAAACTACCATTAGAATTTTGCTACCTATATTGTAGCGCCTCCTGTATATTGACCGTAGCGCCTCCTGTATATTGACCAAATAGACATACCGGTAAGTAGAGGCTACTGTAAAGGCCAGTCATCGTGTAATTGTCGTCATTATGAGGAGGTACACAAGCAAAACTCCTCCAACACCCGCCATTGTTGATGTGAGATTCGGGAGTTGCCAATGCCAACGTCAATGGTGGGACAAAATATCCCTAGATGTCATAATATAAATGTCCAGTTTTAGTGCTACTTGACAAATTAACATCTACATAACATGTAACATACTAATATATATTCAAAATGACAATTTAATTCTTGTTGTGTTGCTTGAAGGTATACAGCTTGCATCATATATGAGTAGCCTATGTTTTATAGTGTATATGTATACTTAATGTTTTCATCTTGGCTATATATCTAATTTATACTAAATAATTTACAAGTGTTTTTACCAACATTAATTAACTCTTAAATACGTTCCCTCTTTAATCTATTGCTCCTCGTTTTGCGGATAGTCCCTTACCTTTGGAAACACTGCAGCAAGCTAGCTGGCAGGCGCGCGCGGCGCACAGACTATCTATAATAAGGACAAGCCACTGAGGTGCCTTGGTTGTTGTGCAGTACAAAAGTGCTGCCACCAAATCCCTAGGACGCGCGGCAAACTAACTGTGTGACGTCACGCTTTGATGTCTAGGTTACATGTAGTCTATGGAACAAATGGCAGGTGACATGGGGGGGGGGGGGGTGGTAATCTCCTCACATCCAGTGCCTGTGTGTGTGTATGTTCATCATCAGTCTTTAGTCGCCGTTAGTTGACCCCTGAACTGGCCTATCCGCAAGGGGGTGGTGGGCAGGTGGCACCCTATGTAACTCTCCACGGTGGCTCATTCTGGCACGATTTTAGTTTCTGGACACCTATTTGACAGGTACCGCCAACGATTTAATACATATTTGTTTTCGGTTTCCACGCATCCAACACCAAGGGCTACACCCTTTTCTGGTGTACGAAACACTAAAAAAGCAATGGGGACACTTTAATAATGATAATATGAGACAAAATAAAAAAAAAACTCTGTTGCGTTCGTTCGTGGAAGTAGCGTCGTCGCTTTGTTTACTTAACGCTCGGAGTGACTTCCCGCCTTGGCGGTCGACTTAAAATGGCTAAGCTATAACCAGTTGTTGGGTAAATTTTTTGGTAACATTCAAGGAGACTACAGCAGGACTCTTCTTCTTCTTCTTCTTACCTCTGACCAGGTATAGGCTATCCTAGTGTTTACTAGGCTATACCCCTTTGAAAGGACATTAGCCTAACCTAACAACCTTACCTAACCTAACCTATCCTAGTATTATGGGTGGGGGCTGCTGCCCCCACACCCCCGCTATTTGACATCTTTGACAGATTTTTGGTGTATTTTTCTGTGAAATCGTGTTTTTTCAAGTGTCGATAACGAAATTCCTCCATGTGGACTATAATGAGAAAAATATGGCGAGTCTATTAGTCCCTATTTTCGGTAAATTGATACGGTGTGACAGTCACGAGTTTTAGCATGTGTGTGTTTTTTTTTTTTTTGCATTTTTTCTTTGATATACAGTGTTGTTTTATACCAAGGACTGCAGCAAATGAGTATTTATCCATTATCCAACAATCTAAAAACACGGCCCCCACTAGTGGGGAGGGCTATGAAGATCAGGGAAATTGCGGGGTAAAAGGGGAAAAATAGGGGTAATATGGGACGAACTCTGAAAATAAAATATAGAAAAGTAAGAAAACGTTAAAATATGAAAATCCGAGCCAGGTTTTGGCAAAAGTTGGCTGTCGATTATACGAAGGTGAAAGAAAAGTCGATGAAGTCTACGGTGTTTACTCTGCAATCTTCAGCGATTGTACATTGCTAACGGGAAATTGACAACCTTGTTACGAAAATTAATTTTTAGTACCATACTTTTATATTAGGTTTTTCCGAGGGTTTAACACATTTTCATATGATCTTTAGAGCTATCGATAACTGGAAGTACCATATTGAAAACCTTGTTACGAAAAAGACATTTTAGTACCATACTTTTTTATTAGGTTTTGCCGAGGGTTAAAACAAATTTCTTATGATCTTTAGAGCATATAGATTCAATATTTATCTTCAAATATATCAAAACATTCGTGGTATTAAAATAACATTGAACCAAAAGTTATTATATCGTTTTCAATACTATTACCGGACCAGACAAAGGTGTAGCTTTGTGTTGGATGCGTGGGAACCGAAAAAAGATATGTATTAAATCCTTGGTGGTACCTGTCAAATAGGTGTCCAGAAACTAAAATCGTACCATTATGTACCTGTATTTATATTTACCTGTATTTATCTTGAAAAATACTATAATTAGGCCGAACATGACTTCTAATAATGACGGTCAGATAGATGTAACCACTAACCCTTTCTGTACCAGCGACGTCTGTTATATTTGATTCTAGCTATATTTAGACGATTTTGTGCAGCTTAGGAAGGATCTGTAGTACCGGTAGCTTAAAGGGTTGATTGAGATAGTTCGAAGCCTTATAATTGCCAGATCGGTAAATATACAGGAGAAGCAACAATATTGGTAACAAATGTCTAATGGTAGTGTTGGGTTCCTATCATCATATGCTTCATTTCTATATACTTTTTTATCCCCGGGGAAAAACAAATTTATTTTGGGATTTTTCATTTTGTTCTTGGGATTTTGTTTTTGTTTTTCATTAACCTAACCAAAAATCCTAACCTAACCTAACCTAAATGTATTTGGGGGCTATTAGGTTAGGTTAGGTTAGGTTTTTTGGTTAATAATGACCCCCCCCCAAAAAAAAAAATACCCAAGAAAAAAAATGAAAAATCCCAAGATTTGTTTTTCCCGGGGATAAAAATTATATAGAAATGAAGCATATGATGATAGAAACCCAAAACTACCATTCGAAATTTGCTACCTATATTGTTGCGTCTCCTGTATATTGACCGCCAGATCTCCTTCCTAAACTGAATAAAGTCGCGTTTAGTAGTAGCCAGAATATAATAAAAAGGATGTCAACGGTACGGTACAGAAGGGGTTAAAATGAGAGTATTTTGTTGGTAATAGTGCTGCCAGTCGTGCGATCGTAAATTTAGATGTGTGCAGCCTTATAATTGCTAGACATCCTTCCTAACCTGATACAATTGTATTACAGTTGCCAGCATATAACATAAAAGGATGTCAATGGGATATACAAGTACAGTCAAAATGTAGAGTTCGTCGGACAGTCTTGGTTAACCCATTCAGTGCCAGTGACATATTTGTCATCATATTCTGCACACTATTAACTTATTTGATTCAGCTTAGGGAGGACGCCTACCAATTAAAAGACTACAGATTATCTCAATTAATTTAATTAAGGAAGGGTTAACAACTGCATGATTAAAGGAGGGATGAGTTTTTTTCTGGCCCCCCTTCTTAATGTTTAGCCCCATTAGTTTTAAGATTGTAAGACGTTCGCCTCATTAGTTCGTCGATTTTTAAAACCTTTCGTCCCATTTCTATATCAATATCAAGACCTTTCGTGCCACTTACTATGGGTTTTCAGAGGCCGTGTGGCATCGTTTTTCGGGAATAACTTATTAACAAACAGTTGGATCAGTATGATATTTTGACAGTTTTTTTTCACACCGTCCCCTAATTTTTGTTAATATAGTGCATTACCAAATGGGTAGAACTAAGCAACTTGTCCCTGTGTCATGAGGTTAAAGTCGCACATTAATGACTACGAAACGGACAAGGCTACCGTGGCTTACCTGTGAGAACCACCAAACCATTATTGCTCCTCCATCAAACACGGTAGTTATCAGTCACCATCCAACTCTATTATCGCCTTTAAATTAAGTTATCTGTCAATATCAAGTATAAATATAAAATCAGTATGTATGTACATGCTTTAACCATACCTGTCCCGAAACCCGGTAAGGATCATAGCCTCCTCAATAATTATCGACCGATTGTGCTTACTTCCTGCATGTGTAAATTGATGGAAAAAATAATAAATCCTCGTGTATTGCAGTATGCTGAAACGCAGGCATTAATATCTCTGTATCAGAATGGCTCTCGCCCTGGCCGTAACACTCTTCATTCTCTGGTTCGCCTTGAACATCAAATCCGTGATGGGTTCAATAAGAAACGACCTACAGTGGCAATTTTTTTCGATATTGCTAAGGCGTACGATGATACCGCTTGGAGATACAGGATCTTGGACATACTTCACACCTCCGGTATGCATGCGTGGCCCTCTCCCCAAATTTATACAGCACTTTCTTTCTGCCCGTACTTTTCAGGTTAAAAATAATGGATTATTATCTAGCGTACGATCCCAAGATAATGGCTTTCGGTAAGGTTGTGCCCTCAGCAGCACTCTCTTCATAATGGCAATCAATTCTATCACACAATGCCTCCCGCCTGCCGTTTCGTATAGTCTTTACGTTGACGACTTCGCCATTTATTACACTTCTTCCACACTATCCCACACTATCCCACATTCAACGAACACTGAACAATGCTCTGTCCTCCATTCATACCTGGTCATCCACTACTGGTTTTAAATTCTCTACGGAGAAGACTTCTGCCGTTATTTTTTATCGTGATGTTCTGATGTTCGGCATATCCACAAGCAATCCATCACTTTAACTTTGGGCCACTCAAATATTTGAATCCTCCCCTCTGCAAAATTTCTTGGCTTCATATTCGACACTCATCTTAACTGGAAGTCTCACATAGCTAAGTTAAAGGCCCGATGTCTTCAACGTATGATTGTACTTAAATCTATTGCGCGAGTCCATTGGGGTGCTGACAGTCCCTCACTCTTCTTATTCTATAGAGCCACTATTCTGTCGGTACTTGATTATGATTGTTCAGTATATGGTACAGCCTCTGCTGCGGCACTACGGGCATTAGATTCGGTCCATCACCTCGGGGTTCGCATTAGTTCGGGGGCGTTTCGTTCATCACGGATCTGCAATGTCCTCTGTGAGGCTAGGGTGTTGCCCCTGTCTTGTCACTGTCATCTGGTCCAAATGCGTATGGCGATTCAACTAAGCTCTCAGCCAACTCTATTGGATCTCTTTCTTCCAACAGAGGAAAGTGTTCCCTTTTCCGTACCGTCTTTCCCGTTATTGTCACGCCAGCTCTTTGCTTCTTACAACATCCCCATTCCCCGCTCCTCTCTTATCACACACCTCTCTACCCCGTGGACTACTACCTGCCCTGACGTCTGCTTTCACCTAGCGGAAGCATGTGCTGCACTTCACCCGCTGCAATGTGTTAGCATTGCTCTGCATCATCTGTCAGGTCATGGCCCTGCTGAATTCATTTACACCGATGGTTCGAAACAGGCTGAAGCCACGGTGTGCGCTGCAATTTCTACGCATGATACTTATCAGTGCACCCTTCATCCGTACTCCACTGTCTTTACCACAGAATTATGGGCTATTCACTGGGCCCTGGCCATCGTCTCCATGCTTCTTGACACCTCTTCCCGTATTGTCATTTGCAGTGATTCTCGAAGCGCTCTGCAGGCGTTATGCGATTACGCTCCCAATGACCCGTTAGTGAAAACAATCTTACCTGAAATACACCTGTTACAGTGCAGGGGTCTTTCCTTCACACTGTTGGATCCCTGCACATGTGGGTATTGAGGGGAATGAGAACGCGGACCTTCTTGTGAAAGAGGCTTGTCGTGGTTTTCCTTCTCTTATTCTCCAGAGGCCAAAGGATGTTTTCCTGGTCTTGCAGCAACGCGTACTTGATGCATGGCGTATTGAGTGGCGTTCACAACCTGAATCTAATAATTTCCGTTCACTTAAGGATGACATTTTCTTGTGGCCTTCGTCGATTGCTTCATGTCGAGCGGACCAAACGGTTTTACAGCGTTAACGTATTGGTCACACACGTCTTACTCATGGTTATTTGATGACCACTCCTCGCGATCTACCGCCTGAGTGTCAACTATGTCACACCCCATTAACAGTCCACAATTTTCTCTGTGTCTGTCCGGTGTATGAACCAGAACGACGACGATTCCTGCAGCACGCCTCTTTACACTCTATTCTTTCCGAGTCAACCTCCTTCAATTTCGCTCCTATCCGACAATTCCTCAGAGCCACCAAACTTTATGATGATATCTGACTACTGACAGTTACATGACTTGACTTTGCACCTCCTCACCAAACACTAGCCTTATGAGGACCCTGGCCCAGTGGGGTAGTATAAAATAAACTCATCAACAACAACAACAACTTCCGTTGCTAGGTGACCTCCCCACCACCTCGACTGGGTAAAGCTGTACGTGATCATTATGCTGAGAGAGAGAGAGAGAGAGAGAGAGAGAGAGAGAGAGAGAGAGAGAGAGAGAGAGAGACCTATAAGAGCTCTGGGAAGTGATGCGTGTTCACCTCAGTGGTGCGTTAAATATAGAATTATAGATGATCCCTGACACACACACACACACACACACACACACACACACACACACACACACATTAATATATAGATACACACACTCTCTCCATCTGTCACACACATACATTCTCTCTCTCTCTCTCTCTCTCACACACATAGACCCCTGTTTAACAGTTTAAAGAGTCAATATCGACGGTAGATCTCTGAAAGTTGGGATTATATTGATGTTGGTGATGAATATAGTGGTGGTGATGATAGAGGTGGTGATGATAGTGGTGGTGAAGATGGTGGTGTAAGGTATGTGTATCTGTGTGTGTGTGTGTGTGTGTGTGTGTGTGTGGGGCCCAGTGGGGGAATATAAGTAAACTGGAGATAATAGAATGGTCGAATGAGAGAGAGAGAGAGAGAGAGAGAGAGAGAGAGAGAGAGAGAGAGAGTACAAAGGAAATCAAGCAACAACAGATCTAGTGACCCTTCTAGGTTGCTTGTCCTCCAAAACACTGAGGATCAAGTGTCCAAACAGTGGTTTAGAGTGGGTAAGGGAACATTGGAAAGGGAATTACTGCCCTGGAACTAATGTCCGTGGCAGGATTAGGAAGTTAGTAGAGGACAGATGGGTTAGTAACTGAGGGGGGGATAAAATAAAGTTATTCATTTACAAACGCAGTCAGTCGCGGGTTTGATGAGAGATATTTGTCTAGGCGGAGTTTAAATGAATCAACGGTGATGCAGTCTATAACGTTTCGGGGAAGCCCATTGCACAAGTTGACAACTCGATTGAAGAAGAAATTCTTAGATTCGTGCGAGTTAAAAGATTTACCAATAATTTTGCAACCGTTTCCCCACGTGTAATTAGATTGGTCAATAGTGAAGTACTTACTACAGTTCATATTGTCGATGCCTTTGATGATTTTGAACACTTGAATTAAGTCACCTCTTAATCTGTGCTGGGTTAAAGGAAATAGATTTAATTCTCTAAGACGCTCTTCGTATGGTTTGTTCTTTAGGCTAGGTATAATTTTGGTAACTCTACGTTGAACTCGTTCTAGCTTGTTTATATCTTTTTGGTAATAAGGGCACCAGGATTGAACGCAGTATTCCAGAAGAGGGCGGACTAAGGAATTGTAAAGGGATAGGATAACTTCTTTGGATTTATGCTCAAATGACCTGCCTATAAAGCCAATTATTTTGTTTGCCTTCTTAACAACTTCTGAACATTGTTGACTCGGTTTTAGGTTACTCGATATTGTTACTCCCAGATCGGTTTCTCTGTTTACATTCTTAAGCTGAGTGCCATTCATCGAATAGTTTGCTTTCTCATTTAGGTATCCGACATGTAGTACTTTACATTTATCCGCATTGAAACTCATTTGCCAAATTTGGGCCCAACATGACAATTTATCTAGATTGTGTTGCATATCGTCAACTTGTTCTTTTGAGAGTACGCTATTTGCAATTTTTGTATCGTCAGCAAATTTTGAGATTGTACAGGTGAGACCCTCATCTATGTCGTTGATGTAAATTAGAAAGAGAATTGGTCCTAGTACCGATCCCTGGGGTACCCCGCTACTTACATTGGTCCATTTAGATGCCTTACCGTTTATGACTACCCTTTGCTTTCTGTTGCTGAGCCAATTTTCTATCCATTTCAACACACCGTCTTGTATTCCATGCGCTTTTAGTTTTAGCAGTAAACGTTTGTGGGGAACTTTGTCAAAGGCCTTTTGAAAATCAAGGTATATAATATCTACAGCTTTACTCTCATCGTAGAGGTTGAGGATATCGTGGAAGAAGTCTAAGAGGTTTGTTAAACAGGAACGTTTTTTACGAAAGCCGTGTTGAGTATCTTTAAGTATGTTATTTTCCTCTAAGTGATTTACGAGTCTGTCTCGTATGACCGTTTCTAGCATTTTACATACAACTGAGGTTAAGCTAATTGGACGATAGTTACTGGGTAGGGATTTGCTGCCTTTTTTGAATATCGGTGTTACGTTGGCTAGCTTCCACTGATCAGCCATAGTTCCAGACTGCAAGGATTTATTGAATAGTATTGTCAGTGGTTTGGAGAGCTCATCCTTAGCTTCCTTTAGAACTCTAGGCGAGATTGTATCAGGTCCTGGCGTTTTATTTACCTTGAGTTTATCTAAACAATTCAATACTTCTCTCTCTGTAACGGTGATATTGCTTAGAACATCTGAATTATCAATCTGAATCGGCAATGGTGTAGGGATATCACTGAGGTCTTCTGTTGTAAAAACTGATGCAAAGAAGGTATTGAGGGCATTACTCATTTGTACTTCGTCTTTGGTGTATTCTCCATTTTCATCGACTAACGGTCCAACAGTTGAAGTAACTACTTTTTTCTTTCTGATATAACTATAGAATTCTTTCGGGTTTGTTTTACTTAAAAAAATAACTCTAAGGTCTTTTTACTTTGCTTAATTAACTTTTTGGCTTTGCGTCGTAGCTCTACAAATTTCACCCGTTCTTCGTCATTTTGTGAGGATTTTAATCTATCATTAGCAATTTTTTTTAGCAAGCAGGCAGTTTGAAATATCTTTATTCCACCATTTGAGAGAGAGAGAGAGAGAGAGAGAGAGAGAGAGAGAGAGAGAGAGAGAGAGAGAGAGAGAGAGAGAGAGATCAGGGATCTATTGTTTGAAGTTTTCCCCTCCCTGTTATTTCTAGTTCCCAGAAAAAATAGTGTTCTGAAGGAGACCCAAAGGAGCGTTTTGTTATTGTTGTTATTTTTGTTGTTTGTTTGTGTTGCATGTAAATGTCCGAGAATCGTTAACCTGGGGAATGATCGTGTGTGTGTGTGTGTGAGACTGAGTATATACAGTATATAATATATATATATATATATATATATATATATATATATATATTTATATATATATATATATATATATATATATATACAGTATATATATATATAATTTTATATTTCTTTTTCTATGTGAGTGAGGGAGACAAAAGGCTGAACTGCCTGTAGCGAGTGCCTCCCCCAGAGTTGAAAGAGTGACAGGGCCAAAATCAAGGGACGTTCGAGCCAAAATGCCTGGACACACGGAGTTTGAAGCAATTTAAGTCATAGGAGGACGGATAGATTGATTCTGGGAGAGAGTTTTAGAGCTCAGCTGTTGAATAGAAGAAAGACTGAGTGTAACGTTTCATTCTTAGGTTGGAAAGTTGCACAGAGTAGGGGTGGGATTGTGTTGCAAGACGGTTACCACGTACCCTACGTAGAGGAGGTGGTATACACTGGGTAAGCTCTGAGGAACACTGATTATTGTAGTAGTGATAGACTAGTGAGAAAAATGCAACATTGCGGCGAAGAGAAAGAGTTTACAGAGAGGTGGTGAGTGGGCGGGTATTAATGATACGAAAGGCATTTCTTTCTACTCTGTCTAGGAGTGCGGTGTGAGAGGATCCTCCCCACACATGTGAACAATACTCAATACAAGGACGCACTGTGCCCCTGTACAGAGCAAGAAGCTGTGCAGGGGTAAAGAACCCCTTAAGGTGGTTGAGCACACCCAGCTTCTGGGAGACTGCCTTAGCAAGACTGGTAATATGGTCCTTCCAAGTGAGAGCAGAAGAAAAAGAGACACCAAGAATATTGAGAGAAGATGAAGGATTGATTTTTGTATTGTTGAAAAATATAGGATAGTCCTTTGGGAGTTCCGGATGGCTAAATAGATGGAAAAATTGGGTTTTGGAAGCATTAACCCCTTAAACGCGAAAAGACCCTAGGGGCAAGGGTACTTATTTGTGCATTTCTAGCCTTGGATTCTGACAGAATTCGTTATATTTACAATATAGAGCATTATTTGTTTTCAGTATGCTTTTATTTTACATATATGATGTATATATGAACCTTCAAGAGTGCTAAAATAAGTTGGAAAAATATTTGGGTGGTGAAAAACGAAGATATTGGCCACCCGGTCATAATCTCAGGCGAGAGAGAGAGCCACAGGCAACCCTCCCCTCTCGCTGTCTGTGCGTCAACTGAGGCGAGTGGGCGGTGTCTGGGTGTTATATAACGATCTTTTATGCAACCCACTTGTGCTACATTATCACGGGAGAGAAAAATAACCGATAAATGATGAAAATAAGAGGAAAAATAGGTGATAATTGAGGAGGGGGGAAAGGGGGGAATAAGGTGGGGAAGGAGGGGATGGGGGGGGGGGGGAGAAACACATGGATGAGTACTAGAGGGGAATTATCTCACCTAGAGACAAATTCCTTTGTTTTGATAGCCCCTGGGATGTTTTGGAAGGCTTTTTTTATGGTCTTGCTTCCGTGAGGCCTATCGCGTTCCCTATGGTAAGCCTTCCGTGAGGCCTATCGCGCTTGACGGGTTAAAAGCAACAAGGTTTTCTCTGCCCCAATTGGCTTCATTACGTTTGTTTTTGAGGGATTGCTGGCTGGAGCGTTCTGGAAAACTAATTGAGTAGTGTAAGGTTGAGTCGTCTGCGTATGAATGGATGGGACTGGAGGTACAGTTGAGAAAATAATTTATGAAAATTAAAATGAGAATAGGAGATAGGACAGAGCCCTGAGGAACATCGGAGTTGATAGGATGAGGAAGTGAGTGATGGCCGTCCACAACCGCAGCTATGGAATGGCCGGAAAAGAAATTAGAGACAAAGGCACAGATGGAGGGATGGAAACCGAAGGAGGGTAGTTTAGAAATTAGAGATTTGTGCCAGACTCTATCGAAGGCCTTCGATATGTCTAGTGCAATAGAAAAGATCTCACCGAAGTCCCGAAAGGATGATGACCAAGAGTTAGTAAGATATGAAAGAAGATCACCAGTAGAGTGACCCCTAAGGAAGCCATACTGGCGATCTGAGAGCAGATTATGAGAAGAGAAATGCTTCAGAAATTTGGAAGCAAGAATAGTTTCAAAAACTTTGGAGATACAAGAGATGAGAGCAATTGGACAATAGTTGGAGGGTTGAGAGTGGTTACCCTTTTTTGGGACAGGTCGAACGAGAGCAAACTTCCAGCATGAAGGGAAGACGTTAGAGGAGAGACAGAAACAAAAGAGTTTGCCTAGGCAGGGAGTCAGCACGGAAGCACAGTTTTTGAGTACAACAGGAGGAACACCGTCCGGACCGTACACCTTCTTAGTATTAAGCCCAGAGAGGGTAGAAAGTACATCTTTAGAAAAGATTAGGATATTAGGCATATGTAGGAGAGAGGGGGGTTGAGAGAGAGGAATAGCACCGGAATTATCCAAGGTGGAGTTTCTAGCAAAAGTTTGAGCGAAGAGTTCAGCTTTGTCAGAAGAAGAAGTGATGGGTGTGCCACCAGAGTGGAAAAGGGGAGGGAAAGATGAGGACAAAAATTGTTGGAGAGGTTTTTGGCTAGATGCCAGAAAGCTTGGGAAGAGCTTGAGTTGGATAGTTCATTGTATTTATTATTGGTGAAAGAGTGCTTGGCAAGTCAAAGAACAGATTTGGGTTGATTCCGGGCAGACAGATAGGAAGAATGAGATTCTTGAGTTTTAAGGCGTTGGTACCGTTTGAATGCTTCCTCCTTGTTGCGGACAGCAGTAGAACAAGCGTGAGTAAACCAAGATATTTTTGCATTAGACTGAGAGAAAGAAAATGGAATGGACACTTCCATGCCCGAGAGGATTACCTCGGTAATGCGTTCAGCACTCTCCGAGGGTCCTCGGATGGAAGCAGAAGTAATTTCATGGGAAATCAAAGAAATACTGCCGAAGAGCCTCCCAGTCGGCAGCGCCAAAGTGTCACAAGCGCCGCCGGCAGGGAGAATCGGGTGGCCGTACTGGAGAGATAGGACAGGTAACAGAGATAAGTTAATGGTCGGAGGAGCCCAAAGGAGAGACAAAAAGACAGTATACGAAGAAGGGTTAGAAGTCAGGAATGTTGGGCCAATCTTCGAAGCGATCTGGGATACGGGTGGGTTGCTTGACCAGCTGCTCTAGGTCATTTAGGATAGAAATGACGAAGGCTTATTCACCAGGTTGGTCAGTAGTAAGAGAGGAGAGCCATTGGCGGTGGTGAACGTTGAAATCTCCTAAGATGGAGATTTCTGAGAAGGGAGAGATGGATAGAATGTGTTCCACTTTAGAGTTTAGATAGTCAAAGAATTTGTGAGAGTTGGCAGAGTTTTTTTACCTTTGCAATGTCTGTATATTTCAGGTTTTCAGTAGAGAACGTTCTTTATAGAAATAGTACTGAAATGCTAGTGCTTTTGTGAGAATAACTATTATATTTCATTATGTGTAGGCTGCTAGTTTTGTTACAACTTGTGTATTATTTGAATAACTAAATCTTAGACTCGTTTTGGTAGTATTTCTAGATATCATAAATTAGGCCTATTATAATTTGTATCTCTTCCTTTTTTTTTTTGCTTACGTCAGTGATATTTTCATATAACTTTGGATTAGAACAGTCATATATCTAGTATTTATATATCTACCCTTAGATTCAATTGTATCTATAGTAGATGTGTTTAGCACTACCAAACTACATTTATCTGGGTATATTAGCAAGGGAGGAGGCTGTAGGCACCAGTCGTTCAGGGAAGTACTCCCGGGGAGCCAGGTGCTAGACATCCTGTTTCACCACCTGGTCTCCTTTGCTGTTTTTTTCTGTGCCTCAGTTACACAAAGAGCAATTCTAACTTGATCTTAAGGTACACACACTCTTGCTTTCTTACATAAAACCACAAGCGCTGCACACCCTACCTACACTAACTTGACTCTTTTCCAAATTCTTATTTTGGCGTAGGGATGTGGCTACCTCACTGCCCGCCACTTTGGTGGTGCAATCAGCTTCTGTAGCAGTGGGCCACTGGTTTCTATCTTCAGAACATTCCTGTACTTGGTATGCTTCCGGCCAGGGCCCCACTGGGGTAAATATAATAGCAAAGCAGTGGTGGAACTGCCATCCGGGTGAGGACTGCTTTGGGTCTGCTCCTTCAGTGCTAAGGGTCATAATCCACTTAGTGGAAATGGCACTGTGGAGTGGGTCAGTGTGGGCATATCTGGGAGCCTGGAGGCAGTTTCTGCCATGGCTATCCCTTTTGGGGCGTTTCCTCGGGAACTGGGGCGTCAGATTGATGATGATGATGATATTATAACTGGTTTTCTATTCAATTTCGCTTTCTCTTCGTTTACTTTATACGTGTTCTCCTTGGCTGCCCTTCTTTCGTATATTTTTCTTGATTTCCCCCTTTCATTGAACTTACAACTAATTTTCTCTTTCATTTCACTCCATTAAATTCCTCCGGGAATTAATTTGGCAAGGAGCTTCTTCTTTATGCTAATTGGCTGTTTGACTCATTCAGTACCGGCAACGTTTTATTATTGGATTTCAGTGTACATTTAGACGATTTTATGAAACTTTGGAAGGATATAAGATAGCTAAAAGAATTAATTGAGATAGTCTGTAGTTGTTTAAAGAGTAGACATCCTTCCTAATTTGAACAAAATCGTCTAGTAGTTGCCAGAATATAACGAAAAGGACATCACCGGTACTGTAAGGGTTAATGGCTTGTGTTGGGGCAGTCACTCGAAAATATAGGGAAATATAACCATGCATTGCTTTATTGGGGTGCGTTGTTATATATTATGGGTTAATATTGATGCTCTTTGTGTATGGATGGTGTGCGGATATTGTAGTTTTTGTCGGTGTGTTTTTTTTTAGTCTTATTCTTGCACTGTTTTTATTATTACTATTTTTTGTTTTGCTCCCACAAAAGCGCGCGCACACACACACACACACACACACACTTTATATATATATACACACACACATGGAGAATTTATCACATATGCACGTGATTATTACATTACTTATGCACGCAGGAAGAATTAAATAAAGTATTGCTCACTTTGTTCAGAGAATAAACAAATATCCTTTTGATAATTTAATGCTTCTCCTCGTGCTTTCTGCAATATCAATTGTGTTTGAAAACTGAATAAGAAAAGAAAATGAACATGACATAGACTTGTTTTGGCCATTTTTTCACTTTCAAGGATATAATTTGAACTATAAACTATAAATTTACCTTAACATAATATTTATATAGTAATAATCACTAAACAAATGGACTCTGCTTTCGTTTTTCATCCTGTATATAGCCATCATTTGGTCATTAAACACACGGAGCGAAAGGTCTTGAAATCGCCGAACTAGTGGGTATTTCAAAATTAATGGACTAAACATAATTGGAGAGGAGGAGGTCCAGAAGCCCTCCCCCCTCCCCCTTAAAAATATACTAAATAGTATGTTGCACACTGCAGTAAGTGTAATGCACTACGCAATCTCTATATTCCTCAATAGTATCTTCTCGGAATGGACTGCAAGGTCTTTGAGATACTAACCATTCCTTGTAACTCTCTAAAGGTTCCTCTCTCTCATCACTCTCCTGCTTTCCATGTCTTTGTACTTGCTCAAACGTTTTCCCTTTTCACCTCGCCTTCATCTCCATCTAGACACCTCCATGATAGCAGAGAGAGAGAGAGAGAGAGAGAGAGAGAGAGAGAGAGAGAGAGAATAGCAGCTCAATTTACACTAGATCATTGCACAATCATAACGTTTTTATATTTAATTGTTTGGTGACGTAAAAAGAGAGAGAGAGAGAGAGAGAGAGAGAGAGAGAGAGAGAGAGAGAGAGAGAGAGAGAGAGAGAGAGAGAGAGAGAGAGAGAGAGAGAGAGAGAGAGAGAGAGAGAGAGAGAGAGAGAGAGAGAGAGAGAGAACGGGGGTATAGAAGCTCAATTTACACTAGATCATCGCACAATCATAACGTTCTTGTATTTAAAGCTTTGCCGACATAAATTACATAGATTTACATAAATGTACTGGCCACACAGATCTTACGATCCCTACGAGGTAGCCAGGACTTAATTCTAGTAGATATAGCAACCCTAAGAGAAAGTTAAAATTGGATAGCAGAGATGAAGGCTCTCTCCCCACCCTCCTCTCTCCCCACCCTCCTCTCTCTCCGGCAATTTGTCTTACGGTACATGCAAACGGTTGTAAGTGAATAACCTTGCAGGGCTTGGAAATCGCCTGAAGGAATTTATAGAATAGTTAGCAATATAAAGGAATTGTTATGCATGCCTTTTTTCGGCTCTCTTCAACTGAAAACACTGTTAATTTCTGCCAGGTTATCTTGTCAGTAATCGTTTTCTACTTCTGACCAATTATCTGTGGTATGAGTCTAACCTTTTTTTAAATGTGTATATTGAGCCACTGTCTATAACTTCATTAGGGAATTTATTCCACTCACCAATTACACTGTGGGTGAAGCCATTTTTAGTTGTGTCTAGATTCACTTTCCTGTCTATTAGTTTGAATTTGTTTCCTCTTGTGAAACTCTCTTTAGCTATCATATATAGATATTTGGAGAGAGAGAGAGAGAGAGAGAGAGAGAGAGAGAGAGAGAGAGAGAGAGAGAGAGAGAGAGAGAGAGAGAGAGAGAGAGAGAGAGAGAGAGAGAGAGAGAGAGAGAGAGAGAGAGAGAGAGAGAGAGAGAGAGATCTGAAGGAGGGGAGAACAGAGACATCAATATTCATGTAAGCAGCAAATAGGAGAGACAGTGAATATGGGAGCGGAACACAAGTACTGTAGGAGAGTGAGGTATAGCCGTGGGAACTATAAGGGGACCGTGGGAACTATAAGGGGACCGTGGGAACTATAAGGGGACCGTGGGAACTATAAGGGGACCGTGGGAACTATAAGGGGACCGTGGGAACTATAGGGGACCCATTAGGGGACCGTGGGAACTATAAGGGGACCGTGGGAACTATAAGGGGACCGTGGGAACTATAAGGGGACCGTGGGAACTATAAGGGGACCGTGGGAAATATTAGGGGACCGTGGGAACTATAAGGGGACCGTGGGAACTATAAGGGGACCGTGGGAAATATTAGGGGACCGTGGGAACTATAAGGGGACCGTGGGAACTATAAGGGGACCGTGGGAACTATAAGGGAACCGTGGGAACTGGGAACTATAAGGGGACCGTGGGAACTATTAGGGGACCGTGGGAACTATAAGGGGACCGTGGGAACTATAAGGGGACCGTGGGAACAATAGGGGGACCATGGGAAATATTAGGGGACCGTGGGAACTATTAGGGGACCGTGGGAACTATAAAGGGCCCGCGCATGGGAGAATGATTGCAGTAGAAGCTATGTTGTATTTGCATATCAATGACTGACTGCATGATGAGAGAGAGAGAGAGAGAGAGAGAGAGAGAGAGAGAGAGAGAGAGAGATCAGGTAAATATAGTATTATGCCTAGGAAAGTAATATATGATATAAGGGGACCGTGGGAACTATAAGGGGACCGTGGGAAATATTAGGGGACAAATGGACAAATGGACAACAAATGGACGCGTAATAATGAAATAAGTCTAAAGTGATATAGAGCAAAATTAACTCAATACAAATAAAATGGGTAGGTCTGTGACGATGACCTATATATTTTCGCTTCAGTTTGCAGGCTTAAGTTAAAACACGTGTGTACTATAGTATATATTTTACTAGATCTATAGTAGATTAAATAAATAGTAATAATGGTTTTAAAGAAAGTATGAAGAGGCAATCTGCCTTTTGTCTCCTTCATACACATGGACAAAAATTGTGTTCATGTTAAACTATTATATAGGTACGGTATATACATTGTGTTCATGTTTAACTATTATATAGGTACGGTATATACATTGTGTTCATGTTAAACTATTATATAGGTACGGTATATACATTGTGTTCATGTTAAACTATTATATAGGTACGGTATATACATTGTGTTCATGTTAAACTATTATATAGGTACGGTATATACATTGTGTTCATGTTAAACTATTATATAGGTACGGTATATACATTGTGTTCATGTTAAACTATTATATAGGTACGGTATATACATTGTGTTCATGTTAAACTATTATATAGGTACGGTATATACATTTTTTTCTTCTATGTGCATGACTGAGAAAAAAGGCAAACCTGCCTACAACAAGTGTCCTCGCAAGGTTGAAAGAGTGACAGAGCCAAAATCCAGATACGCTAGAGGTAATTTAGCTATGTTGGAAAACAGTGTGGTGTGCTTGTTAAGTGTAGTGAAATTAATAGCAGGAGGAGGAGGTGTTTGTGAGAGTTAACTGGATTAAATGAGGCACACATAGAAACAGTGGGGAAGCCAGGCAGATGAAACATGAGTTCCAGCAACTCATTATATGCCTATGTAGTAATATTACAGTATATGAGAATACAAATTTATATCAGTATACCAGTACCATACTCAATAATTTAATATGCTTTAGGTGTGAGTGTGTGTGTGTGCTTTATATATTTTGCATTGAGCTACCAAAATCATCTTACCCTAACTTCAGCATAATTTCCAGGCAAAAAATCTTGAAAATGTTTGTCAGGAAAGTATTGGGGGATAGAAAATTGCCGATCTAAGGTCTCGTGTGATACCCCTGTTAATATCGTTCACACGTTTCTTACACACATGGCAATAGCAATATTTTAGTGTAAGGTGATTGGAAGTACTTTGGTTGGAACAGTGGATAATATAATATGTCTGTCTGTCTGTCTGTCTGTATGCATAACTGTATTTATGAATGTATAACTGCATGTGTTTTCCTATGTGAGGTGAGGGAGACAAAAGGCAGAACTGCCTGTATCGAGTGCCTCCCCCAGAGTTGAAAGAGTGACAGGGCCAAAATCAAGGGACGTTAGAGGCAAAATGCCTGGACACATAGAGTTTGAAGCAATTAACCCTCTCACGTTCTTGACGCAATTTTGAGCCTAGTAGGGATACTTTAAAACCTTTGTTACCATCAGGGGTATTTAGTAACCTTTAGTTTAGTTACTTTAACCTCTGCAGTTGTCTTTGAGTTAGCTGTGGGCAGAAAACGAATTTTTGAGAGGTAATTATAAGAGTGAGAGAACTCTATTTATTATTGCTAATCTGGCAACCTCTGCATCATATGGTCGTGAGAGGGTTAAGTCATAGGAAGAGGGAAAGACTGATTCTGGGAGAGAGTTCCAGAGCTCAGCTGTTGAATAGAAGAAAGAATGAGAATAACATTTCACTCATGGGTTGGAGAGTTGCACAGAGTAAGAGTGGGATTTTGTACCAAGACGGGTACTACATACCCTACGTAGAGGAGGTGGTATACAGTGCACTGGGAAAGCTCTGAGGAACATTGATTATTGTAGTAGCGATAGAATAGCGAGAGAGATGCAACATTGCGGGGGAAGAGAGAGATTGCAGAGAGTTGGTGAGTGGACGGGAGTTAATGATACGAAAGGCTTTTCTTTCTACTTCGTGTAGGAGTGCGGTGTGAGAGGATCCTCCCCACATATGTGAACAATACTCAATACAAGGATGCACTGTGCCCCTGTAGAGAGCAAGAAGCTGTGCAGGGTAAAGAACCCCTTGAGGCGGTTGAGCACACCCAGCTTCTGGGAGGCTGGTTGAGCACACCCAGCTTCTGGGAGGCTGCCTTAGCAAGACTGGTAATATGGTCCTTCCAATTGAGAGCAGAAGAAAAAGAGACACCGAGAATATTGAGAGAAGATGAAAGATTGATTTTTGTATTGTTGAAGTGTAGGTGATAGTCCTCTAGGAGTTCCGGATGGGTAGTAAGATGAAGAAATTGGGTTTTGGAAGCATTAAAGGCAACAAGGGTTTCTCTGCCTCAATTGGAAATGGTGGTTAGATCAGAAGATAAGTGTTGCATGGCTTCATTACATTTGTTTTTTAGGGATTGCTGACTGGGGCGTTCAAGAAAACTAATAGTATAGTAGTCTGTGTATGAATGGATGGGACTGGAGGTACAGTTGAGAAGATAATTTATGAAAATTAAAAAGAGAATGGGAGATAGGACAGAGTCCTGAGGAACACCGGAGATGATAGGATGAGGAAGTGAGCAATGGACGTCCACAGCCGCAGCTATGGAACAGCCGAAAAGTAAACTAGAGACAAAGGCACAGATGGGGGGATGGAAACTGAAGGAGGGTTGTTTAGAAATTAAAGATTTGTGCCAGACTCTATCGAAGGCCTTCGATATGTCTAGTGCAATAGAAAAGGTCTCACTGAAGTCCCGAAAAGAGGATGACCAAGAGTTAGTGAGATATGAAAGAAGATCGCCAGTAGAGGGACCCTTAACGAAGCCATACTGGCGATCTGAGAGTAGATTATGAGAAGAGATATCCTGAAGAAATTTGGAAGAAAGAATAGTTTCAAAAACTTTAGAGATACAAGAGATGAGAGCAATTGGGTGATAGTTGGAGGGTTGAAGAGCGGTCACCATTCTTTGGGACAGGTTGAATGAGAGCAAAATTCCAGCAAGAAGGGAAGACGTTAGAGGAGAGACAGACACGAAAAAGTTTGCCTAGGCAGGGAGTCAGCACGGAAGCACAGTTTTTGAATACAACAAGAGGAACACTATCCGGACCGTACACCTTCTTAGCATTAAGCCCAGAGAGGGTAGAAAGTACATCTTTAAAAGAGATTAGGATATTAGGTATAAGTAGGAGAGAGGGGGGTGGAGAGGGACGTGGAGAGGGAGGAATAGCGCCGGAATCATCCAAGGTAGAGTTTCTAGCAAAAGTTTGAGCGAAGAGTTCAGCTTTGTCAGAATAAGAAGTGATGGTTGTGCCATCAGAGTGGAAAAGGGGAGGGAAAGACGAATAGAAGTTGTTGGAGAGGTTTTTGGCTAGATGCCAGAAGGTTTGGGAAGAACTAGAGTTCGATAGTTCAGTGCATTTATTATTGATGAAAGAATGTTTGGCAAGTCGGAGAAAATATTTGGCTTGATTCCGGGCAGAAACATAGGAAGTATGAGATTCTTGAGTTTTAAGGTGACGGTACCGTTTGAATGCTTCCTCCTTATTGCAGACAGCAGTTGAACAATCTTCTCTTAATATTCTCGGAGTCTCTTTTTTTCTTGGAAATATTATATTACCAATCTCGCTAAACCAGCGTGCCAGAAGCTGGGTGTGCTCAACCTCCTCCGGGGGTTCTTAACCCTTGTGCAGCTCCTTGCTCTGTACACGGGCACAGTGCATTCATGTATTGAGTATTGTTCACATGTAGCAGGAGGATCCTCTCACACAGTACTGCTAGACAAAGTAGACACAAAAGCCTTCGGTCTCATTAACTCACATCCACTCACCAATTATCTGCAGTCTCTCTCTCTCTTCGCCGCAATGTTGCATCTCTCTCACTATTCTACCGCTATTAGTGTGTAACACTGACAATCCCAATGGGATCTTCAACCTAGCTAGGCGAGTTAAAAATGACAGTAGGGATATTATAGGTGAACAGTGTGTTAGAGATGATAATGGGAAGATTGTGTATGCAGAAAATGAAATCAGAGAAGCATGGAAGGTACACTATGAACGATTGCTAAATGTAGAGTTTGAATGGGATAAGGAACAGCTTAGTATCGAAAAACCAATATCTGGGCCCCCTCCTTTGATAGCACCAGCTGTAGTGAGCGACGCAATCAATAAAATGAAGGACGGTAAAGCTCCAGGTTGCTCCGACATTGTCGCTGAGATGATAAAAGCCTCAGGGGAGATTGGTGTAAACTTAGTCACTGAGTTGATAAACACCATTATTAAAGATGAGAAAATCCCAGAGGATTGGCTCAAAAGTGTAATAGTAAATATATACAAAGGAAAAGGGGATGCGCTAGATAGAGGAAATTATAGGGGCCTGAAAATGCTTGACCAAATCATGAAGGTCTGTGAGAGAGTCCTTGAGGTCTGATGATATGCAGTTTGGTTTTATGCCAGGACGTGGTACAACCGATGCTATCTTCATAGTCAGGCAGATACAGGAAAGATACCTACTAAAAGGCAGGGATCTTTACTTTGTGTTTGTGGACCTGGAGAAGGCCTTTGATAGGGTACCTAGAGATGTTGTACAGTGGGCTATGAGGAAACTTGGTGTGGAAGAGTGGCTGGTGCGTGTGATAATGAAGATGTATGAGGATTCGCGAAGTTCGGTGAGGGTGAAGGTGTACTGAGTGATGAATTCGCAGTCCGTGTTGGAGTCCATCAGGGTTCAGTGTTAAGCCCCCTCCTCTTTATTATGGTCTTGGAGGCGCTGTCTAGAGTTTTTAGAGGCGGACTCCCGTTGGAACTGTTTTATGCAGACGATTTAGTCCTAATAGCTGACAGTATGCAGGATGCTGAGGCCAAATTCAGAAAGTGGAGAGAGGGCATGGCGAGCAAGGGTTTAAGAGTCAATATTAACAAAACCAAGGTTATGCATTGTAGTTTGAGACGAGGCAATGTGGAAAAGAGCGGTGCATACCCATGTGCAGTGTGTGGAAAGGGAGTGGGCGTTAACTCAATTCAATGTAGCATCTGTCGATGTTGGGTACACCATGGGAGTAAGCGCTGTAGTAGAATAAAGGGGCCCCTGCCGAAGGATAAGTCAGAAATAGAGAAATTTGAGTGCGTAGTGTGCAAAGGCGAGCTTGTGTTAAGTGATGATCCTGTGGCTGTGAATTTTGGAAATGAGTCTTTGGAGCTGGTGAACAAGTTTTGTTACCTAGGAGATACCATCTCTGCCGGTGGTGGGGCCGAGGCTGCCACTGTTGCTAGAATTAGGTGTGGCTGGGGGAAGTTCAGAGAATTGATGCCAATCCTGACCATGAAAAGAATGCCTCTCCCCCTGAAGGGAAAGGTGTATGCCTCATGTGTTAGAAGTGCAATGACGTATGCCTCAGAAACATGGGCCGTTAAAGTAGAGGATGTCAACAGAATGGAGCGTAATGAGATGAGAATGGTGAGATGGATGTGTGGGGCCAGGCTACAGGATAGAATAACAAATGTTGAGCTGAGGAGACGTTTAGGTATAAAGAGTATTAGCGAGGTGATGCGTACAAGTAGACTGGGATGGTATGGACATGTGGAGAGAATGGATGAACAAAATTGGGTGACAAAATGCAGGTCTGTGATTGTGGAGGGAGCTGCACCAAGGGGTGGACCGAGGAAGACCTGGGATCGGACTATACGCGCCGATCTCAAATCCAAGAACTTGACAAGTGAAGCAGCCCTTAACAGGGTTGCCTGGAACGCCGCCATTAGGACAAGAGACTGAAACTGCACTTATGTGTGGAACACTCAGTCTTAAAATGTTATGTATGTTATGTATGTATTACAATAATCAGTGTTCCTCAGATCTCTCTCAGTGTATACCACCCCCTCCTCTTCGTAGAGCATGTAGCACTCGTCTTGCAACTCAATCCCACCCCTACTCTGTGCAACTCTCCAACCCGAGAGTGAAACGATATTCTCAATCTTTCTTCTATTCAACAGCTTAGTTCTAGAATTCTCTCCCAGAATTAATCTTTCCTTCATCTATCTATCTATCTATTGCCTGACGCCGTGATCCCCGAAGGGGTGGCCACGAACGAACCGCCCCCATGCACCTCTGTCCCCAGTCAGTCGACGCCCCTCCCCCCAACCAGCACCGCCTTCGTTCATGTACTTCCTCACTCCATCCTTCCACCTCATATTCGGTCTACCTCTCCCCCTCTGTCCCTCCACCTCGCTCTCGTACACCCTCTTAGTCATTCTCTCGCTTTCCATACGTTCCATATGGCCGAACCATCTCAAGTTGTTCCTTTTCACACTTTCCAGCACATCTACCTCCACACCACACCTCCTTCTTACTTCCTCATTAGTCTGTCTATCCCTCCATGTAACTCCGCACGCACTCCTTAAGTAATTCATTTCCACTGCTCTCACTCTTGGTCTGAGTCTCTCAACCAACGTCCATGCTTCGCTTCCGTAAGTCAGTGTCGGGATTACCACACTGTCATGCAAGGACTTCTTCACTTCCATACTGACCACCCTATTTCTTGTTACTGCTTTTAGCGTTCCTACAACCCTCTTCCCCTGTTGTACCCTCTCCCGCACCTCTTCATCCATAGTCCCATCTTTACTCAACACACTGCCCAGATACTTAAAAGAGTTGACGATCTCCATAGCCTGACCGTTCAGCTTCACCTCACACTCTGTGACTTCACCCCTTTCGAAGACCATAACCTTGCTCTTCCCCGTATTTACCTTCAAATTCCGTTTTTCGCACACTGTTCCAAACTCATTTACCAGACCCTGCAACTCCCATTCATTATCACTCATCAGAACTGTATCATCCGCAAACAGCAGTATAGGTAGCTTCCACTCAGTTCCCTCCCTTTTCAGCGATACACCAACATCCACTGCTCTTCATAGTATTTCTTTCATAACTCCATCCATATATACAGTAAACAACCACGGGGACATCACACACCCCTGTTTCAAACCAACATTCAGGTCAAAGAACTCGCTCTGCTCACTCTCCACACGTACTGCCGCCTTTGCACCCTCATACATGCTCTTCACTGCTTTCAGCAACTTGCCCTCTACTCCGTATATTCTAAGTACTTTCCACAAACCTTCTCTATCCACTCTGTCATAGGCCTTCTCCAAGTCCATACTCCTTCATACTATGACTTAAGTTGCTTCAAACTCTGTGTGTCCAGGCATTTTGGCTCGAACGTCCCTTGATTACGGCCCTGTCACTCTTTCAACTCTGTGGAGGCACTCGTCACAGTCAGTTCTGCCTTTTGTCTCCCTCATTCACATAGACAAACAAAAACAAAGCTGCCAGACAACAATTGCCCGTAAAAATTGACGGAAAAATCGCTCGTGTGACACTGGTTTTATAATGACGTCATCGTAATTATGGTCTTATAAGCGTAAATCTGAATTCCAGATTTGCAAAACAATGAAATATATTAAAACATCCCACGAATGTTGAAATATTTTTTATTTTTTTATTTTCCAAGTACCAGTATATATTTTATGATAATATTTGTTGAAAATCATGACAATAAAGAATGAATGGACTCTTTCTCTCTGCACAGTTGCCTCCAGAACTACAGGACACACACCCCTACTGAGGTGCTGTAGACCACCTTGACCCACCAAACTACCACCACCACACCAACTATGATGACGCCTATACAGGTATAATTTGGTTAGTTAATTCCGGAAGGTTAGTAAGTAGTCCAGGAGCCAAGGGGTGTTTGCATGCATGAAAGGGCCAGAAAATCACCCGCTTGATTTAGTTAGAGGGTCCACTGGGACACCCTTTTAGCGAGGGTAGACATCCCGAAACCCGGCAGTTATCGTGTTATTCGGGATTTTCGCTGAATTTAATGAAATCAAAATAACTCCTTTTTTTACGTGTGACGGTTACATAAATTGCAATAACTCGGCAATTAAATGGTCTACAGAGCTCTTTCACCACTCAAAATAAAGCTTAAAGAATTATCTATTCAATGGATACAAACATAATAAGATTGGTCAATAACCAAGGTCACAAGAGGTCAAAGTATGACCTTTTCTGATGAGGAACTAAAATTTATGACTTTTCAAATTTAAATATTTGTGAAAAATAGGTAAATGGATTGAACGTTTAATGCTTTTATATTCTGGTTAGGTACACCATAGGCAAGTTTTTGAAATTAGTTGGAAAAGTTGATTACGTATTTTAACCCCTTGGCGTCCAGTACAATAATATGAAGTTTGCGAATGATATACCAATAATAGCTATGTATTGGTTATATAATTATGGTACTACTGAGTCAGCTAAAGTTCTATCAAAACACTCTGTATCACAGTATCACACATTGCATATATATCTTCAAAGCAGATTTCAATTATTTTTTGTCACATTAATGAATGACCTACTTTTGGGGAGAGGGGTGAGCCGGGGATACAGTTGGAAATGTATTCTGTGATGTGTCACATTAATGGCCTAGGTTTTGACATCCTTTCACCTGACATTTGCAGTAAGGGCAGCATTTTCATATCTAGTTGTCTGCAGACACAGCGTTTAGTAGAGCAGGAGGTACATTTACAGGGCATTGCAAAGTCATCCGGTAGCAAGACTTGAAGATGGTCCGGTTGAAGAATGCCATCTTCTTCAATGAAACCAAAGTCTCTGGGATCCAGTTGAGGATTGCTTAGGCAGTGTAGCTGTAGATATGTCCCAAAGAAGGCCCTGAGGACATGACCTTTGATTGATCGGCTGGTGGGAGGCAGTTCCAAAATGGTCTTTTTGCTGTGGTGGTAGAGGTAGTACCGTAATTCATCCATTGTTCTGCATGAGGTTCCTGATTTGTACACATTCACAAGGAACTCTTCCACCAAGATGAGTTTCTGTAGCTTGGATTTGTTTGCAGATGAGGCCCAGAATGCATCCATTGTGACTGGCAATTGCGTTCCTGTACCTATCCCATATAAATCAATTGGGCTGCAACCACACCTAGTTCTTTCGCTGTCCTTCACTGAACCCTCAATGTATGTGTCAAAGACGAAGTCGACGGCCAAGTCCATATGACACCTCCAAGAACTTATCACAGAGTTCACCAAAGGTGTTCATCTGGGGTACCCGCATACGACGAAGGCCTGCCATTACATCAATGATAGTCACTGTATTTGCTGGCTTCCATTTAGATGGTGGTATATAGTCTGCTTTTTCAAGGTGTTTTTCTAACTCAGTGCACAGTTCACTTTTGTTTGGTTTGGTCATTAGTCCATTCTTGTCAAAGAGGTAACTGCTGTCAATCAGGTCAAACCCCAGCAAATGTTTCATGTCATATCTTCGGACACGAGCAATGTCATAGATCTTCTGGGTTTCTGCCATTTGCTTCTTGGTCTCTTTGCTTGTAGACTTATAGGCACTTTGGTCTCCCTTCATGGATTTGAATGTCTTAAGGTTCGTCCTGTGAATGGTATCAAAGATGGATCTGTGTTTCATTACAATTCTTTCATTTCGGAATGTTTCATACTTCTTCCTAGATCTTTCATCAAATTCGAGCAGATTGTCACGGATTTCCTTTGTCATGATTTCCTGTGTGAGGATGTTGTGAAGCTTGTCTTTGTCTCCTTCACACGGTAACGTCATGGGGTTGTCATGTTCTTTTACATACTCAATCATATCCTGAATCAATGTCTCAGATGACCTTGTTGCTGATAAGTTGAACTCGTGGTTTACTAAAAGTTCTGTGCTAGGTGTGACGACTCCACTGACCTGACGTTGGAAATTGACAACAGCTAACATTTCATGGTAAATGATCTCCCACTGAGCAACGAATTGCTTCTTTTTGGTGCTACCGATGATACCCCCAGCACTCTTCTGGGATCGATTTATCGTCTGCTCGAGACACATGTCTGGGGCAGACATGTGTACAGCACTGAATGGTCCATCTGTCCGCTTCACCACGAACTTGCCTGCCAGGAAACTCTTGTACACATCTTCTGGTAGCTTTTTCATATCTTCTAGGTATAATGAAGCCCATCTAAAATAGTTGACCCTATCACATCCAGCAAATAGCGGCAGCACAGATTGAACACTTTGGAGATGGAGTTTCCAGTCTCCCTCACGGTCTGCCCTAACCAAGTCCTTTAGAACAGCCACCATTCTGACGAAGTGGTCCCATAATGTAAAAGTCTCTGACGCTGCACTTCTCTGACATCTAAATTTATTGAAGTCTTCAACCATGACTTCTGAGTTTGACATAAATGCCTCCAAATGAACCTTGCTTTCCTCCCTCTTCTTTTCTGCTACAGAGTTTTTCAACAGTCTCAGATGCTCAAGCTCATCCCTGTACCTCTCAATTCCTTCCACTTTGAAGAACTCCGCCCACTGCAGCCTTTCTATACACTCAGAGAGCATGAACAAACCCTTCAACGACCTCGTATAATGTGATCCATCAAGAACTGATCTTACCACATTTTGGCCAAATGCTTTAGACTCTACCAATATAGTTTCTGCTCCACTGCCATTAATGAGCTTTCCTATCGCACCCATGACGACCTTAATCATATGAAAAGAGCTCAGACATAACACCAAGTTATTAAATTCAAATGGATTGCTCATGGTGATTTCACGGGCAATGTGATACACCCCCTCATCACATACCACGGGCAAGTGTGTTTGGTCTAGTTGACTCAAAATATTCTGGAAGTTTTTTAATGCTGTGTAAACTGTGCCATATTCCGTAACAGGGTGGGAAAGGACTGGTAGGAAACCTACAACCTTCTGACACACATTCTCATCAGTAATAAGAGAGTTAAAGGCACTCCAAGAGGGCATTGTTTGGTCCATTGTTGTTTCTTTAACACCTTCCGTCATACATGATAGATCCATTCTACTTACAGTCCAAGCTATGTCCTTCCTGCTGACACTTTTTGCATGTGATTTGTCTATTTTGTACAGTTCTTCCGGAACTTCGTAGATTGTTGGAAGGCTTGGCTTTTTAGCAGTTTTTGTGTAAGGAAACAAAGTCTGGCAACCTAACTCTTGTGTGAATTGTCTCTCTCTGTGGGTGACACCAGTCTCCGATATCTTAGGCTTACTATTCAGAGCCACTCCTTGAAGTTTGTCCTGCATAAGAATCATAACAGTGTCATGACTTCCTCCTATGCCAGATAGTGTTGCTTCCTCATGATCAAAATTATCAAAGGCCCCCAACGTGAAGCTTGATGTGTTTAAATGACTAGGAAGTGGGACCTGACCCTGACTTGCTTCTGTAACAAATGATGCCATATCAGAATGATAGCGGAGTAGCTCGTCATAACTAATTGCCAGTCCAAACCTATTGAGACTAGAAATAAGCGTTTTTGACCTACCCACATTATAAATAGCTTCAGAGTTCAACATGTGCAAAGGGGTTCGCTTTTTACCATTATTTACAATGTAAAAGATGACTTGATACACAGATAGTACTTTTTTTATCTTGAAAGATCTAGTGTCACTCTCCTCATAAATTTCAGGCTCACCATCTACAATATTGTCACTGTGTAAAATATCAACATCAAAAAGAGCTGAAAAAAAGTCTGCAACGTCACTGGGAATTATCATGTCAGAATATGCTTTCTCAAGTTCATTGGCAGCACAGAACCTGTCATTCAGCTCAAAATCTTCGTTGAGGATGCAATCTCTCAACATGGTACCACACTTTCTTACTGTTTCCCTATTTAACGATCTTTCACTTCTCTCTGGCTCTGTCTCAGCTGCACCTGGCTTGAAAACAATGGTGTTTTTTTTTTTAACCGGTTGGGACAAAAAATGAGACATCCCCCCCCAAACAGGTGGATTAGGTACATTTTCACATCCCTGTTTGTGTACGTAAAACGAGTTTGATCATTACTCCGCGCTTCATTACAGCACTTGGAAATATAAGTCAGGTTATAGCATCTCCCCGAGTTCAACCCTGGTTCTAAATCTTTCATAAAATTTGCAAAGATATCAAACTTCTGCTGGCCAGTTGGCGTTGACGATGATTCAGTTGCTACTTTCTCTCCTTTCCTGATGTAGTTACGAATACACTGGCTGTGACAGTAAAGATCCGCTCCAAATACGGCATTCGCATCTTGCAAGTCGGAAGTTCGGGTAAACACATCATCCTGAAGTATCATGGCTGCCTTTAGGAATGATTCAGCCCGTCCTTTTTCAGAAATCCTCCATTTATCGTATACGTTGTTGTGTTTTGGATTTCCGCAAATGACACATTTCTTTAAAAACTTGTTAATATTAGCTGGCAGAGATGCGGGGTCTCGAGAATCCACCATAGACCGTCTACTCCTTTTAGAGGATGAGCTATCCTCTGGGGAATAAGCAGCAATATCCGTGGAGACTTCGGTTAACTGCTTGAGTTTATCCAGTGCATTCTTGAGGGTATACTGTTTATAACATTCGTTAGTAACATGGTATAAGAATTTGCCTTTGTCCACTTGCTTCAGGCTTTCAAAAACTACGTCCTTTCTCACTTCCGCTGCTTCAATGATAGGTGCCCTACCATTCTCTGTGCTGGTCGTTTCACATTTATCATCATTCTTTTGGCAGATTATGCATTTCTTGGGATCGCAAGAACCACTTGAGGATGGTGACTGTGATGCCCTTAATCTTTTCTTTGGTAAGCCAGACATTCTTCACTGAAAACAAAAAAACAAAAATTAGTTTTCCCAAAATTTTAAATGAACAATATATGAACAGAGAACATAAAATATACTGGATTAACTAATTTTTGCATTCCTATTGAAATTCTAAAGAATACAAATTACGGCATATATCTGTTATGCTTCAGTACGTTGATACGGTATATATACCTCTTATTGATTGCTACACGTAATAAATACGTAATAAACTTTTCCAACTAATTTAAAAAACTTGCCTATGGTGTACCTAACCAGAATATAAAAGCATTAAACGTTCAATCCATTTACCTATTTTTCACAAATATTTAATTTTGAAAAGTCATACATTTTAGTTCCTCATCAGAAAAGGTCATACTTTGACCTCTTGTGACCTTGGGTATTGACCAATCTTATTGTGTTTGAATCCATTGAATAGATAATTCTTTAAACTTTATGTTGAGTGGTGAAAGAGCCCTGTAGACCATTTCATTGCCTAGTTATTGCAATTTATGTAACCGTCACACGTAAAAAAAGGAGTTATTTTGATTTCATTAAATTCAGCGAAAACCCCGAATAACACGATAACTGCCGGGTTTCGGGATGTTTACCCTCGCTAAAAAGGTGTCCCAGTGGACCCTCTAACTAAATCAAGCGGGTGATTTTCTGGAGGCGGTGCTGGTTGGGAGGAGGGGTGTCGACTGACTGGGGACAGAGGTGCATGGGGGTGGTTCGTTCATGGCCATCCCTTCGGGGATCACGGCGTCAGGCAATAGATAGATTACTCATTGTTACTTTTATTATTACTAATGTCATATTAGTTTCTTATTATCACTCTTAGTGTTCATATTATTACAATTAGGTGCACGTCTTATTATTACCTTATCACTCTTAGTTATTTATCTTAGGTGTTATTTTTACCTTATTATTACTCTTAGGTGTGTTATCATTATCTTATTATCACTTTAGTTGTTGTTGTTGTTGTTCCCCAAGCTGCCTGGCCGAACAGCCCCAGGGCCCCGAGCAAGGCCAAGGCCATATCCGAGCGCCCCCACAGAACCCTTCCTGCCGACCACAATAAAGCCTGGAGTGACCGAAGCCACTCCATGGCGGGGAGCTGAGGAGGGAGCGGAAACGCCCGGGAAACCAAAGCCCCACCCAGGGCCCTGTGCCCCTCAGCACTTATGAAGAGAAAGTTGAGGGGCAAAGGAATAATGGGACGCTTTGGCTTCCAATCTGCCAACTTGTAGGTTGGCAGTAGGGAGGTCAATCCACGGAAAAGACGCCGCCACTTGAGATCTAGAAGATATATAAGTAAAAGGAACAGTCAGAGTAAGCTATGGGTATGGCAGAGATCGCTCAGTTCTCACTCTGATAGACCAGCCCATCACCACATGACTAGAACCCAATCCTCTCAGCATCAGGTAGGAAAGGCCCTAGAAAGCCGCCTTTGGCGGGGGGATAGCTCCCCTATTTCAACCCCTTTCGAGGTTGGGCACCCGCACTTATCACACTAGTTATTACTCTTAGGTGTCTTATTATTCTCTTATTAGTATCACTCTTATTATTACTCTTTGGTGTCTTATTATTATTGTTTACTCATAGGATTTACTCTTATTACTCTTATGTGTGTTATTATTACCTTAATATCACTCTTAGGAATTACTCTTATTATTGCATTTAGGTGTCTTATTATTACTCCTAGGTGTGTTATTATTATCTTAGTTATTATTCATAATATTTATCTTTAATTCTCGTATTATTACTCTTAGAGGTCTTATTATTCTCTTATTATCAGTCTTAGGTATTATTCTCATTATTTCTCTTAGGTGTCTTATTATTACTCTTATTATTACTCTTAGGTGTGCTATTTTTCTCTTAGCTATTACTCTTACTATTACTTTTAGGTGTCTTATTATTACTCTTATTATTACTCTTAGGTGTGTTATTTTTATCTTAGCTATTACTCTTATTATTACTTTTAGGTGTCTTATTATTACTCTTATTATTACTCTTAGGTGTTATTTTTCTCTTAGCTATTACTCTTATTATTACTTTTAGGTGTCTTATTATTACTCTTATTATTACTCTTAGGTGTGTTATTTTTCTCTTAGCTATTACTCTTATTATTACTTTTAGGTGTCTTATTATTACTCTTAGATCTGATTAGTTTATAAGAGCTACCAAACCGTCATTAAGAGAGAAAAAGCAAGAAAAAACATTGCGTCATACCTCCAGAATTAGGAGCTCAGCGGTCTGGTTAATCTGCTCTATATAACTAACTAACCTCCACAATTGAGTAAGCTTTGGTCAACTTGCTTGATAAAGAAAAAGAAAAACAACAAGAACAAACACAACAAAAACAAAAAAAGCAACACGGCCATCACGCTCTTCCTTGCTTTTTGTTTGTCATCTTGCTTGATAGGAAAAAAAACAAAAAAACAAAAAAAACAACACGAAACACAGCCATCACATTCTTCCTTTTTTTTCATCCAGCTCTTTTTCGCGCCCAATTCACCGTAAATCTGCAAAAATCCCGCCCCCGTCTTGAACGCATTTTTCGCGAGTGTGCCCGCTTTCAATCTCGCGACGCCCAAATTTACGCTCGATTATGCTCAGGGGTCGACCATTTTGAGCAGTTTTCTCGCTCTTTTTGTATTTTTTTTTATCTGGTGTCTTTTTTTTTAAATCTTTTTGGGCGCGTCATGTTCTCGTTTTGTGTAATCTTTCTTTTTATGTTTGTTCCTCTCTCTCTCTCTCTCTCTCTCTCTCTCTCTCTCTCTCTCTCTCTCTCTCTCTCTCTCTCTCTCTCTCTCTCTCTCTCTCTCTCTCTCTCTCTCCATCTAACCGATCTTATTGAGCTCAGATAATACCTCTCGTTAAATGATTATAATGGGAACACTGCTGTGCCCAGAAATATACAATACCTACAAATCTATAATACAATAAGGTACACTACAATAATCTACAATACATTAATCTACAATACAATAATGTGCAATACAATAATGTGCAATACAATAATCTACAATACAATAATCTACAATACAATAATGTGCAATACAATAATCTACAATACAATAATCTACAATACAATAATCTACAATACAATTATGTGCAATACAATAATCTACAATACATTAATTAACAATACAATAATCTACAATACAATAATATACGATATAATAATCTACAATACAATAATATACGATATAATAATCTACAATACAATAATATACGATATAATAATCTACAATACAATAATCTACAATAATCTATATCGTCGATAAATAAACAATAAGCTACAAAATCCTTCCACTTTCAAATATTACAAATATAAAAAAAATATAAAATAAATCTATCTATCTATCTATATACTCAGGCCCAATCCCCATTTTGGGGGTAGCCGACTCAAGACAGAGCAAGTGAACAGGGAAAACACAAAAAACAACATAAAACAACGAATAAACACAGATAAAAAGCACCAATTCACACACATCCAGAAATACGAAGAACATTTCCAATACCAATTAATAGAATTGGACAAAGCTTTACCTTTGGAAATAATCCACTTTGTAAAAATACAATTATGAAAAATGCACATGGTGTTGGGAAAAGACTAAACACTATTGAAATATACACAACATTAATATAACTCAATACTATTCTAGGATATACAGTAATGCGAAAAATATTTGTATTATTATCGATAATTATGATGGTACTACTACTACTACTATTACTACTACTACTACTACTACTACTACTACTACTGGTACTAGTACTAGCACAGTAGTACTATAGGTAGCGCCAACGAACTTGACAATAATCTTGACCCCTTAACTTCTCATAGCTCAAAATTAATGAAAGCAATCGGGCTGACGTTTCTACCATTTGGGAAGAACCCACCAGGAAATGGATGTGGACATTTACAGCCAGTTTGCTCAAGGCCCTTTTGAGTTATGAGAAGTTAAAGGGCCAAGATTATTGTCAAGTTCGTTGGCACTACCTAATAATCTAATACAGAAAACAAATAATAATAGTAATACTACTAACAATAATAATAATAACAATAATTATACCTGTACTACTAATAATGATAATGATAAGAATAATAATGATACAATAATGATAATAATGGTAGCAACAATAATAACAACAATAATTATAATAATGGTAGCAACAATAATAACAAAAATGATTGTAATGAAAATATAAATACAAAATCCGTTCCAATATTGCAGTAATAAAGAACATTAAATAACATTGACTTAGGTCCGAGGTAACGAGGGCATTAAGGGGAGGCTGACCGTTTGTTTGGTCTATTAATTCATGTATTCATATATTTGTTTAGTTTCCTCCCTAGACCCCCATCAAGCTTAGAAAAGAAAAAAAAAATAGACCCCCCTTAAAGATAAATTTGTACATTTTTCGGAAGAAAAATATCCCGGCCTAAGGCCGGTTCCTCTTAAAATTGCAGGCTCGCTATCGCTTGCCAGGAAATAATCGACACCTAAATGGCACGAAAGGTTATACAATTGACAACGAAATGGGGCGAAAGTTGTTAAAATCGCCAAACTAATAGGCCGAACGTCTTGTAATCTCAAAACTAGTGGGGCTTAACATTAGGGAGAAGGGGGTCCAGAAAAACGGTCTTCCTCCCCTTAACCATAATGGTAACGTGAACGCCTGAAATATTACGGGTGGGTCGATAGACTCACATCATGTTCCCTCGTTTACATTATTCACTGGGGGTTGTATAACATGTATATTATAGTTCATACATTATTCACTGGGGGTTGTATAACATGTATATTATAGTTCATACATTATTCACTGGGGGGTTGTATAACATGTATATTATAGTTCATACATTATTCACTGGGGGTTGTATAACATGTATATTATAGTTCATACATTATTCACTGGGGGGTTGTATAACATGTATATTATAGTTCATACATTATTCACTGGGGGGTTGTATAACATGTATATTATAGTTCATACATTATTCACTGGGGGGTTGTATAACATGTATATTATAGTTCATACATTATTCACTGGGGGGTTGTATAACATGTATATTATAGTTCATTCATTATTCACTGGGGGGTTGTATAACATGTATATTATAGTTCATACATTATTCACTGGGGGTTGTATAACATGTATATTATAGTTCATTCATTATTCACTGGGGGGTTGTATAACATGTATATTATAGTTCATTCAGAAATCTCAACTATATGTATACAATATGTATTATTGTGTATTTCATTCATTAAGGCCGGACATTTTAAGGGGGTAGTGCTTGTTGTTTGGTTATTTATTTGTTTATTAATTATGTTTTGAGTTTCCTCACTAGACCTCCATCAAGCTTAAAAAAAATAAAAATAAAATAAACCCCCTTTCAAGATAAATTTGTACATTTTTCGGTAGAAAAATGTCCCGGCCGAAGGCCGCTTCCTTCTATAATTATTATGTTACCTCCACCAACCGACTTTACTCCTAAACTCAATTAATCTATCTATCTATCTATCTATTGCCTGACGCCGCGATCCCCGAAGGGGTGGCCACGAACGAACCGCCCCCATGCACCTCTGTCCCCAGTCAGTCGACGCCCCTCCCCCCAACCAGCACCGCCTTCGTTCATGTACTTCCTCACTCCATCCTTCCACCTCTCATTCGGTCTACCTCTCCCTCTCTGTCCCTCCACCTCGCTCTCGTACACCCTCTTAGTCATTCTCTCGCTTTCCATACGTTCCATATGACCGAACCATCTCAAGTTGTTTCTTTTCACACTTTCCAGCACATCTACCTCCACACCACACCTCCTTCTTACTTCCTCATTAGTCTGTCTATCCCTCCATGTAACTCCGCACGCACTCCTTAAGTCATTCATTTCCACTGCTCTCACTCTTGGTCTGAGTCTCTCAACCAACGTCCATGCTTCGCTTTCGTAAGTCAGTGTCGGGATTACCACACTGTCATGCAAGGACTTCTTCACTTCCATACTGACCACCCTATTTCTTGTTACTGCTTTTAGCGTTCCTACAACCCTCTTCCCCTGTTGTACCCTCTCCCGCACTTCTTCATCCATAGTCCCATCTTTACTCAACACACTGCCCAGATACTTAAAAGAGTTGACGATCTCCATAGCCTGACCGTTCAGCTTAATGAAATTAATGAAATCAACAAATACATGTGGCAGTCCAGGGATTCAAACTCGCTATTGCTCTTCAGGTAAAAATCGACACCTAAATTGCACGGAAGGTCTTAATATTCTCAACAATATGTATAATGTATGTATAATTATGTAGTTGATTAATTGTAAGTAGACTAGATATAACACATTTTATACAATATGTATAAATTATTCATTGTATATTTCATCCATTCATTATAAGTAGACTAGAAAGTTTAACGTGTATCTTCTGTAACTCGTAAAAGGGCTAGAGCAAATGGACTGGAAACTTCCACACCTATTCACTGGCTGTTGTATAAAATATGTATAATTATATTTATAGTCGATTCATTATTAGTAGGACAGACATTTTTACGTCTATCCTCTGTAACTCGAAATAGGGCTGGAGCAAATGGGTTGTACATTTCCCTGGTTGACTCGTGTAGTCCATTCATTATAAGTAGGCCACAAATCTTAACTTCCATCCTCTGTAACTAGAAAAGGGGCTGGAACAAATAGGCTGTGCATTTCCTCACCTATTCCCTGGCTGACTCTTCCCAAATGATAAGCATATTGGATTAATTACTTCTGTCGTTTTTTAGTTATAGAGGTTACTGGAGAAGATGTTTTAGGTATAGAGGTTAGTGGAGAAGATGTTTTAGTTATAGAGGTTACTGGAGATGTTTTAGTTATAGAGGTTACTGGAGAAGATGTTTTAGTTATAGAGGTTACTGGAGAAGATGTTTTAGTTATAGAGGTTAGTGGAGAAGATGTTTTAGTTATAGAGGTTAGTGGAGAAGATGTTTTAGTTATAGAGGTTACTGGAGAAGGTGTTTTAGTTATAGAGGTTAGTGGAGAAGATGTTTTAGTTATAGAGGTTACTGGAGAAGATGTTTTAGTTATAGAGGTTAGTGGAGAAGGTGTTTTAGTTATAGAGGTTACTGGAGATGTTTTAGTTATAGAGGTTAGTGGAGAAGATGTTTTAGTTATAGAGGTTACTGGAGAAGGTGTTTTAGTTATAGAGGTTAGTGGAGAAGATGTTTTAGTTATAGAGGTTACTGGAGATGGTGTTTTAGTTATAGAGGTTACTGGAGAAGATGTTTTAGTTATAGAGGTTAGTGGAGAAGGTGTTTTAGTTATAGAGGTTAGTGGAGAAGGTGTTTTAGTTATAGAGGTTAGTGGAGAAGGTGTTTTAGTTATAGAGGTTAGTGGAGAAGATGTTTTAGTTATAGAGGTTAGTGGAGAAGGTGTTTTAGTTATATAGAGGTTACTGGAGAAGGTGTTTTAGTTATAGAGGTTAGTGGAGAAGATGTTTTAGTTATAGAGGTTACTGGAGAAGGTGTTTTAGTTATAGAGGTTAGTGGAGAAGGTGTTTTAGTTATAGAGGTTACTGGAGAAGGTGTTTTAGTTATAGAGGTTACTGGAGAAGATGTTTTAGTTATAGAGGTTACTGGAGATGTTTTAGTTATAGAGGTTAGTGGAGAAGGTGTTTTAGTTATAGAGGTTAGTGGAGAAGGTGTTTTAGTTATAGAGGTTAGTGGAGAAGATGTTTTAGTTATAGAGGTTACTGGAGAAGGTGTTTTAGTTATAGAGGTTAGTGGAGAAGATGTTTTAGTTATAGAGGTTACTGGAGAAGGTGTTTTAGTTATAGAGGTTACTGGAGAAGGTGTTTTAGTTATAGAGGTTACTGGAGAAGGTGTTTTAGTTATAGAGGTTAGTGGAGAAGATGTTTTAGTTATAGAGGTTACTGGAGAAGGTGTTTTAGTTATAGAGGTTACTGGAGAAGATGTTTTAGTTATAGAGGTTACTGGAGAAGGTGTTTTAGTTATAGAGGTTAGTGGAGAAGATGTTTTAGTTATAGAGGTTACTGGAGAAGGTGTTTTAGTTATAGAGGTTACTGGAGAAGGTGTTTTAGTTATAGAGGTTACTGGAGAAGGTGTTTTAGTTATAGAGGTTAGTGGAGAAGATGTTTTAGTTATAGAGGTTACTGGAGAAGGAGTTTTAGTTATAGAGGTAACTGGAGAAGATGTTTTAGTTATAGAGGTTACTGGAGAAGGAGTGTTTTAGTTATAGAGGTTACTGGAGAAGGTGTTTTAGTTATAGAGGTTAGTGGAGAAGATATTTTAGTTATAGAGGTTACTGGAGAAGGTGTTTTAGTTATAGAGGTTACTGGAGAAGATGTTTTAGTTATAGAGGTTACTGGAGAAGGTGTTTTAGTTATAGAGGTTACTGGAGAATGTGTTTTAGTTATAGAGGTTACTGGAGAAGATGTTTTAGTTATAGAGGTTACTGGAGAAGGTGTTTTAGTTATAGAGGTTACTGGAGAAGGTGTTTTAGTTATAGAGGTTACTGGAGAAGGTGTTTTAGTTATAGAGGTTACTGGAGAAGGTGTTTTAGTTATAGAGGTTACTGGAGAAGATGTTTTAGGTATAGAGGTTAGTGGAGAAGATGTTTTAGTTATAGAGGTTACTGGAGAAGATGTTTTAGTTATAGAGGTTACTGGAGAAGATGTTTTAGTTATAGAGGTTAGTGGAGAAGATGTTTTAGTTATAGAGGTTAGTGGAGAAGATGTTTTAGTTATAGAGGTTACTGGAGAAGATGTTTTAGTTATAGAGGTTACTGGAGAAGGTGTTTTAGTTATAGAGGTTACTGGAGAAGATGTTTTAGTTATAGAGGTTACTGGAGAAGATGTTTTAGTTATAGAGGTTACTGGAGAAGGTGTTTTAGTTATAGAGGTTACTGGAGAAGGTGTTTTAGTTATAGAGGTTACTGGAGAAGGTGTTTTAGTTATAGAGGTTACTGGAGAAGGTGTTTTAGTTATAGAGGTTACTGGAGAAGGTGTTTTAGTTATAGAGGTTACTGGAGAAGATGTTTTAGTTATAGAGGTTAGTGGAGAAGGTGTTTTAGTTATAGAGGTTAGTGGAGAAGATGTTTTAGTTATAGAGGTTAGTGACGAATATTTTTGAGTTATAGAGGTTAGAGCCGTGGCGGTCGAGTGGAGAACACGCTCACATGTGAATCTGCTTGACCTGGGTTCAATCCCAGCCAAGGCGGACATTTAGTGGGTGTGGTAGTACGTCCTAGCGTGTTTCACATGCTTGCACCCAGTCGGGGGACACCTCGACGACGTATACAGACTAATAACACACATAACAAAGCCACTCCAACAGCTCCCTCTTTCTTCAACACCCCTTCTCCCCTCTCTACACTCTTCAGAAAATAGGAAAAGTAGAAAGTAGCTACGAGGTGCCGTTGTAAAGGCTTATCCCTCAATACTTTCACCTGACCTGACCTGAGGTTAGTGAAGGAGATTTGTGAGTTAGGCCTATAGAGGTTAGTAGATAAGTTTTTTAGTTTGATTTTTGAGGTATAGAAATCAGTGAAGAGGATATTTGAGTTCTAGAGATGGAGAAGATGTTTGACATAGGCCTACTTATATTAGGATTTTGAATTAAGGGTTAGTGGAGAATTGTTTTGAGATAATGTGGTTAATGATGAAGATTTTTGAGTTATAGAGGTTAACGGGTAAGATTGTTGGCTTAATTATAATTAATGGACTATAGGATTTGTCTGGTATTACGATGACACATTTCTACCCCCCCCCCTCCCCTCCCCCTTGTCCCTCATATTTAACTCCATTAGTTCGCGCCATTAGTTTGTCAACAGGTTGGAGCGAGTTTACAATATGGCGGCTATATTGTGACAGGTTATGGATAGTTTACAATATGGCGCCTATACTGTTATAAGTTTGGGAGAGTTAACTATATTGCATTCATACTGTGACAGGTTGAGGATAGTTTACAATATGGCGCCGATACTGTGACAGGTGGGGGTGAAGTTACAATATGGCGGCTATACTGTGGCAGGTTGGGGAGAGTTTACAATATGGCGGCTATACTGTGACAGGTTGGGGTGAGGTTACAATATGGCGCCTATAATGTGACAAGGGTGTGGCGGGGGGAGGTTTAGGTCCTTCCTTCTCGGTCACTTAAAAACTCTCTGCACCCCAATTAATACCAGGCTTCAAATTTGAGCTTCATTATGGAATATTGGCAGTCTGGGGAGAGGGGGAGGGGGGTGAAGGGGCGAGGGAGGGTTGGGGGAGGATGAGAGGGGGGAGGGGCGAAGAGGGGTTTGGGGTGGTGGGGAGGGTGAGGGGGAATTCTGGAAGTGTGGGGTGAAGAGTGGTTTCTAATTGGAGGAGGTGGGGCCTGTCTGTCTATCTGTCTGTCTGTCTATCTGTCTGTCTTTCCGTCTGTGTGTGTGTGTGTGTGTGTGTGTGTGTGATGCTTTTTGTTATGCCAGGGTTTTTCCCGGTTTGTATTGGCATCTGGCAGGTTCTACTTAACTGGAGAAGTCGATATCATACAACACATGCACAGGAGTAAAGGGTAAAATGTAACACTGCATACATCTCGTCAACAACTTTAATTAATAATTCACTAGGTAGATCAATAATACATATTTATGCTAAAACAATGGTTATATACATATACTGTAGGGGCCGAGCATGGACAAGGATCCACGAGGGAAATAGGAATATACTTTTTTCTCTCTATCTCTCTATACTATGCACTATACACGTTAATTCACTGGTGTATGATATACTTTATATTTAGACCCTTTGATACTTTATCTCATCTCTGGGATTAATTACAAGAGATAACTTAGGTTCATCGGCGTATTTTAGTTTTATCACTTTTATCCTAAATAATGGGAAATACAAGACACTTAGTCGCACTGGTGGAAAATAAACAGAGTCTAATGAGTGACTATTTTTTACTAAGTATTTCACCTGGGTCGCACTGGTGTAAGAGATTTTCAATAACACTCCTAATCTAGCACTTGGAAGGCTGGAGTGATGAACACAGTCTGGGTAGAGATGAGAGGGGTGAAGTCCGGTCGTCTGGTTTCCGTCGAGCCGCTTAGGTGGTCCTGCCGTTCGGATAACGTGGTTTTGGGATACAGATGGATTAGTTGGTTTTGGGTCTTAAATGATAGCTCCTTAATGTCATGACATGGGTACTTTCATCGGACTAACGCGAGCGCGAGCGAGGACATGTCCTGGGCTACTATTGCTCTCCTGACCGTTATACTAATCGGTGTTGAAGTTCCATTTCGGTACTCTTGACTTAGGGTCTTTAATACAGCGTCTCTAGTGTCATGACACAGCGACAAGGTATCGGGCTAACGCGAGGAGATAGTAAGATCATGAACTCACTGATTTCACTCGATCTGCCACTGACCGTTATAAGAGGTTCAAAGAACTTAGGTTCGGTGTTTAGACCATTTTACTGCATATGTCCTTGACCATGATGTTGGACATATACAGTATGGACTTCTATCTGTAGAGTGCCGTTATTTAGACGGTGTCTCACAAAGACCGAACTATGAGAATGACCTTTACCATGGCAAGTATCTTTCTATAGTTTTAGAGTGCGGTTTTGGCAAAAGAAGTAAGGTGGGGACATGTCCTTGCGGTTATGCTTCTAATACCAAAGGTGCAGCCTATTAGAGATCTTAATATTAAGCACTATACCATGGCATGTGATAATATTAATTCCGTAACCTCTCAGCTGCGGGAAGACTCTTAAGAGATTTTACTGGGCGGCTGCGGGAAGACTCTTAAGATCCAAGACCTAAAAAAAAAACTTGTTAGTGGCACTGAAAACAAAGCAATTTGTATTTAGGTGAAATAATTTCCCTCCATTACTAGCTACCACTCCTACACATGTGTCTCAACCCCCCCTTTCCCCTCCTTCCCCCCCCTCCTCCTCAATTATCAGGTATTTTCTCTATTATTCCTGATATTTATCGAGTATTTTCATGCGAGAACAAGTGGGAGAGAGAGGCGTGGTGGAGGAGTGTATCTCCAACCCTTCAAGACAGTCTGAAAGCTCCCCCTGTCTCTCAGTACTGTTCGAGACAAGAGAGAGGTAGGGTGTTTGTCTCTCACCACTCAAGGTCAGATTAGGACCGCGGGGCTAAAATATACGATTTTCACCAGCCAATTGCTGTTACCACTTGTTTTATTGCTGTCCCATGTTCATATGTTCATATTTAAAGTAAAGTAGGTGCATATGGATAAGTATTAATTATATATATGGTAAATTAACGATTTTAGTGAGGAATGAATCAGAATACCTTCGCATTGCCCGGCACTTTCAAATACCATAGCTGCGCAGTTAAGAGTTTAATAGGGAAAAGAACTCCTCAGACCTTGAAAGATATTCACCATGGCTTCAATCTTGCTTGAATGGGAGGTTTAATTTTAGAACTTGATAGCTTACATGTAAGTAAATCAAGCCCTAGAATTGCTTGCTTTACCTTGGTTTTCGTCGGGGTAGTGACGACTTCAGCTGCTATGTCCCAGGTCAAGTGTGCGGAGGTCAGAAGGTCATAAGTACAGGGGGCCATATTCTGGGGGGATTAGGTAGACCCCCTAGAAGTTTGCGAGCAGGTGAGTAGGCCTCTGCGCGAAAGAGCGGCGCAACTGCTCCTTTGTGGTGTGTCTGTGTTGGTCCTTGTGCTTCTGACTGTACACTATCTTTTTCTTAGTAGCCTCGTGGTTATTGCTGAGGACTGGAATTGTCTTGCCTGGCGTGGTTGGTATAGAAGGATTTATTGTGGCAATCCTGGCGTCTCGTCTGGTATGGTGTAGTGGTGTAAAGGTAGATTCTGGTCGGCCATGTGTTGATGGTTTTGCTGTGGTATTGATGGCCTTCCGCGGTTTTGATGTCGCGTTTGGTTTCCGTGGTGGAGGTGAATTTTCCTTCTCTGCGTTTGCCTTCTGTTCCTTGTTCTTGTTGTCGCCTTTGTCTGTTGCGTGATTGTTGAGTGTGGGTATTCTTGGGCTCTTCGTTCTTTTTATCTTTGCATCTCCTTCCTTTGTCTTTGTTAGTTTTAGTTTAGTCTCTCCTTCATTGATCTTGCTTCGTTTTTCCTGGTGTGTGTGTCTTCTTGGTTCGGTTATTTGAGTCTCCCCTCCTTCTGTTCCTTTCCTTTTTCCTTGTCGAACTGGTATGGTGGTGATTACTAATTCGGGTATTTTACTTTTAACTGTCAGTTGGTGACTTATCATATTTTATGGCAACCTCAGATGATTTGATTCAGCTTAAGGGATAGAACTACCGTTAATAAACTTGTTCCCTTTAATAAGTCAGTCTTATATATTGAAATACATCGTCTGTGGTAGTAAACTATTCTTAATTTTTGCATCATTGTTGTTACTCTGATAGAAGAGGTCGATGAACTCAGCACACGAACACAACACATATATGAACACAACGGCACACACGAACGCAGCAACACACACACGAACTCGATAACACACACACACATACACGAACACAAAAGCACACACGAACGCAGCACTAACACGAACTCGACAACACACACACACACACACACACACACACACACACACACACACACACACACACACACACACACACACCAGTATAAAATGAGTACCCCCTGTTTTTGTGGTCCTATGTGATTACACCTGCTGAATGGAAGGGGTAAATAGCCGGGGTAACGTGAATTAGGGGGGGGGGGAGAGAGAAAGAGAGTGAGAGTGAGTGTGAGTGTGAGTGAGTGAGAGAGAGCAAGAGAGAAAGAGCTTAGTTAGAGTTAGATAGATAGATTGTGAGATATATACAGATAGAGAGAGATTTACATACATGTACATAGATACACTGACCACACAGAACCTACGATCTCAGTGAGGTGGTCAGGACTGAATTCTAGTAGAGATAGCTAACCCGAGAGTAAGGGACATTGGAAGGAGAGGATAACAAAGACAGAGAGAGAGAGAGAGAGATAGAGAGATAGAGAGATAGAGAGATAGAGAGATCCATCCCTGTAACATGACCGTGAGTGTCGCATTACAAGTGTGTGTGTTGGTGAGGGTGTATATAAACTTAAGGGGAGGCTGGCCGTTTGTTTGGCGAGGATGTATATAAACTTAAGGGGAGGCTGGCCGTTTGTTTGGCGAGGGTGTATATAAACTTAAGGGGAGGCTGGCCGTTTGTTTGGCGAGGATGTATATAAACTTAAGGGGAGGCTGGCCGTTTGTTTGGCGAGGATGTATATAAACTTAAGGGGAGGCTGGCCGTTTGTTTGGCGAGGGTGTATATAAACTTAAGGGGAGGCTGGCCGTTTGTTTGGCGAGGGTGTATATAAACTTAAGGGGAGGCTGGCCGTTTGTTTGGCGAGGATGTATATAAACTTAAGGGGAGGCTGGCCGTTTGTTTGGCGAGGGTGTATATGAACTTAAGGGGAGGCTGGCCGTTTGTTTAGCGAGGGTGTATATAAACTTAAGGGGAGGCTGGCCGTTTGTTTGGCGAGGATGTATATAAACTTAAGGGGAGGCTGGCCGTTTGTTTGGCGAGGGTGTATATAAACTTAAGGGAGGCTGGCCGTTTGTTTGGCGAGGGTGTATATAAACTTAAGGGGAGGCTGGCCGTTGTTTGGCGAGGGTGTATATAAACTTAAGGGGAGGCTGGCCGTTTGTTTGGCGAGGGTGTATATAAACTTAAGGGGAGGCTGGCCGTTTGTTTGGCGAGGGTGTATATAAACTTAAGGGGAGGCTGGCCGTTGTTTGGCGAGGATGTATATAAACTTAAGGGGAGGCTGGCCGTTTGTTTGGCGAGGATGTATATAAACTTAAGGGGAGGCTGGCCGTTTGTTTGGCGAGGATGTATATAAACTTAAGGGGAGGCTGGCCGTTTGTTTGGCGAGGGTGTATAAACTTAAGGGGAGGCTGGCCGTTTGTTTGGCGAGGGTGTATATAAACTTAAGGGGAGGCTGGCCGTTTGTTTGGCGAGGATGTATATAAACTTAAGGGGAGGCTGGCCGTTTTGTTGGCGAGGATGTATATAAACTTAAGGGGAGGCTGGCCGTTTGTTTGGCGAGGATGTATATAAACTTAAGGGGAGGCTGGCCGTTTGTTTGGCGAGGATGTATATAAACTTAAGGGGAGGCTGGCCGTTTGTTTGGCGAGGGTGTATATAAACTTAAGGGGAGGCTGGCCGTTTGTTTGGCGAGGGTGTATATAAACTTAAGGGGAGGCTGGCCGTTTGTTTGGCGAGGGTGTATATAAACTTAAGGGGAGGCTGGCCGTTTGTTTGGCGAGGGTGTATATAAACTTAAGGGGAGGCTGGCCGTTTGTTTGGTCTATTAATTCATTTATTCATATATTTTTTTAGCGTCCTCCCTAGACCTCCATCAATCTTAGAAAAACACCCCCTAGAAGATAAATTTGTAAATTTTTCGGTAGAAAAATTTCCCGGCCGAAGGCCGCTTCCTCTTAAAATTGCAGGCTCGCTATCGCTCGTCAGGAAATAATCGACACCTAAATGGCACGAAAGATCTTAAAATTGACAACGCAATGGGGCGAAAGGTGTTAAAATCGCCAAACTAATGGGCCGAACGTCTTATAATCTCAAAACTAGTGGCGCTAAACATTAGGGAGATGGGGGTCCAGAAAAACGGTGAACCTGCCCTTAATTAACCATGAGTGCAGGCTTGTTTAGCGTCTGTGGTATAAACTCTGCGGACCAGCTCCCTGCCAGGGGGTTTAATGGACTCTTGTTATGTTACATCAGGTTGTAAGGGGGGATGGCCGTATTGACTGGCTTATTTAATTATCTTATATTATTTTCATAGTTTCCTCCCTAGACTTCCATTAAGCTTAAAACCAAACAAAGAAAACAAACCCCCCTATAAGATAAAACAAACCCCCCTATAAGATAAAACAAACCCCCCTATAAGATAAAACAAACCCCCCTATAAGATAAAACAAACCCCCCTATAAGATAAAACAAACCCCCCTATAAGATAAAACAAACCCCCCTATAAGATAAAACAAACCCCCCTATAAGATAAAACAAACCCCCCTATAAGATAAATTTGTACACTTTTGATGGAAAAATATTCCGGCCAGAGGTCGGATACTACTACTATCGGCTCGCTATCGCTCGTGAGGGAAAAAAATCGACACCTTTAATTAATTACACGAAAGGTCTTAATCAATAAATACGCCGAAAGGTCTTAGAATCAGCAAACTAATGGGGCGAACGTCTTAAAATCTGGAAACTAGTGCGGCTAAACATGAGGGAGAAGGGGGCCAGACAAATACAAATATCCCCCCTTAAAATGACCGCACTCTTAAACGGCCACAACTAGAACTTGATGTAACTTATTATAACCTAACTTAACCCGTTCAGTACTAGGGACGTCCTTTTCATCATGCTCTGGCAACTATTTGACGATTTTACTAAACTTAGGAAATAATAAGACTTCAAACTATCTCAGCCAACCCTATAAACGACTACTGATACTTTCCAAGCTGCATAATAGCGTTTAAATATAGCTATAATACAATATAACACACGTCAAAGGGTTAAATATAGCTATAATACAATATAACACACGTCAAAGGGTTAAATATAGCTATAATACAATATAACACACGTCAAAGGGTTAAATATAGCTATAATACAATATAACACACGTCAAAGGGTTAAATATAGCTATAATACAATATAACACACGTCAAAGGGTTAAATATAGCTATAATACAATATAACACACGTCAAAGGGTTAAACTTGTGGTGGGCTGGATCTGTCAGAGTGAGGGTTGGTGTCCTCTACGTCCCATAGCCAGTTCTAACTTTACCTTTTTCATCATTCTTGTTTGTGCCCCATGGTCCCTTAATGACTTACTCTCACAGTAGTGAAGGCAGTGGGGCCATAATGGTGTGCCCCATGGTTCCTTAATGACTTACTCTCACAGTAGTGAAGGCAGTGGGGCCATAATGGTGTGCCCCATGGTTCCTTAATGACTTACTCTCACAGTAGTGAAGGCAGTGGGGCCATAATGGTGTGCCCCATGGTTCCTTAGTGACTTACTCTCACAGTAGTGAAGGCAGTGGGGCCATAATGGTGTGCCCCATGGTTCCTTAGTGACTTACTCTCACAGTAGTGAAGGCAGTGGGGCCATAATGGTGTGCCCCATGGTTCCTTAGTGACTTACTCTCACAGCCCACTGGCACAAGTCGGCCTTTCTCTGGCGTAGGGATGCAGCGACCCCACCACCCGCCACTTCGGTGGTGCAGTCAGCCTCTGTAGGAGTTACAGTAATATTTTGTAAGTACATTATTGTAGCACGATTAAGGCTGGTGTGCTGCTGATATTGCAGGTGCAAGTGCTGCAGGGGGACTTTGGTGAGTCCTTCTGAATCACTGTTAGCGATATACCAACATCAACCACAGGGATGACATGATGGGGCAGTGTTGTGGCAAGACTTTGTGTATTGTGCTACAATAAGAGAACTGAGACCGTACTCCTTCCCTGTTTTTACAGCTTCTTGCTATGTTGGATGAGGGTAAATATGGATATGCATGAAGTCATCTTCCATTTACTATTTTAAATATTTCTACAAGTTGACTTATCAATCCTAGTATTTCCAACGAAACAACGCCAAGAACTCTCAACTGATATTCAAAGTTTATTTTCAAATCAATGAAATATGTGTTGTAACCCTAACTTAGACTCTTCCTAATAGTTGTATATCTTTCATGAGTGAGGGAGACAAGAATTACACAGAATAGTACAGAGTAAATGCGTAATTGGATCTAAAAAGGGTTAAGAACTTTTTGGAACAGTAACGAAGAACTCATTGTTCTGTCCGGGTTGAAAAGAACAGGGGAAGGAAAAACAGAGACGAGAACATGTCTAGAATTTAAGGAAGACATGTGGGGGGGGGGGGATAAAAGTGGAAGGGTGGACAAGGGGGAACCAGACAGATGCAGCAGAAGAAGAAAGGAGGAGAAAAATGTGTGGAGGTGGATGAAAGGGTTAAGGAAGGGAGAGCGAGAGAGTTACAAGGAGTTACAATGAATAGTTAGTATCTCGGAGACTTGACGGTCCGTTCCTGGGAGATACTCGAAGTGGAAGGAGAGAGACTGTTTAGTGCACTGCACTCATTACAGAGTGTGCAAAATACTATCTACTCTCTTCTTGAACTGCTCTACTGAAGAACTGTTTACAACTTCTGAGGGAAGTTTGTTCCAGGTAGAACAGATCTTATAATTATGTGAACAAATTTCCACAAATATTAGTGCTGAATCTTTTCAATTCTAATTTCCGGCCATGCTTGCGTGTTGTATTCATATTGAGGCTAACATTTTTGCTATAATCCTCATTCTCAAAACCATTGAGTATTTAAAAGAAAACTATGAGCTGAGCTCGTAGTCTGCGTGTCTACAATGGAAAGAGATCAAGAGCTCTCAACCTGTCCTCATTGCTCAGTCTTCTAATCGATGGAATAAGCTTTGTATCCCTAGCTTGTACTCTTTCCAGTCCCTCTATATCTTTCCTGAGTGCTGGAGACCAGAATTGAACAGCATACTCCAGGAGAGGCCGTATCAGTGCGTTGTAAATTGTGAGGACTATTTCCTTATTTATATACTTAAATTGCATCTTAATATAGCCCAATAATTTCTGAGCTTTCTTCCCTACTTCAATGCACTGCTTGGAAAACTTTAGGTCACTCCTTTTCCAAGTCAGTCACTTAAAGAGGCATTACCAATAGCGTAAAGCCTGACTTGGGGTTTGCTTGGGGGATATGCATCACCTTGCACTGTTCCATGTCTCCGACCATTCACCCAGTCTGTTGAGGTCCATCCTGAACTGTTCAACCCCTTTGGGGTCCTTCACATTCATTCCAAGCTTTATGTCGTCTGCAAACTTGGAGATCACACTCAACTGACCAATATCGATGTCATTGACATATATGATAAACATAAGTAGGCCAAGGACAGATCCCTGTGGAACTCCAGAAGTGACTGTAGTCCACTCAGAGGAAACGCCATTGATTACCGCTCGTTGTTGTCTAACTGTTAGCCAACTTTCTATCCAATTTGTGACCTCTGTATTGATACCCAGTGCACTCACATTAGCCTGCAATGAGGCACTTTGTCAAAATATTTTTGAAAATCTAAGTAAAGGATGTCTATGGCTCTACTTTTGTCATACTCACTCAGCATTTCGTGGAAATATTTCAGCAAATTGGTAAGGCATGATCGGTGTCGCCTGAATCCATGTTGGGAATCTGTAATTAAATTGTGGATTTCTATGTAGTCAACTATCTTAGCTACTAGTATCCCTTCAAATAGTTTTACTATAATAGAAGTCAAGCTAAATGGCCGATAATCTTGGGACACTCATGATCCCCTTTCTTAAAGATTAGGGTCACATTGGGTAGCTTCCGGTCTTCAGGGACCTCTCCATTTTCTATTGATTTATTGAATATTTCTGACAAGAAAGGTGTGATTTCATCTTGCACTTCTCGTACAACTCCTCAGGGAAGAAAGCTATCTGGGTCGGATGACTTGAACCTATTTAACTTATCTATTGTTTTTGCTACCTCCTCTGGTGTACATCTAAATCTGCTAAGAACTTCACCCTCATGCACTAGTCCTGGACTTGGCATGTTGCTTGTGTTTTCCCATGTAAATACGGAGGCAAAATAGCCGTTTAGGGATTTAGCTTTATCAGTATCAGAGGTTCGTAGCTGTCCTGTTGGATCCTTTGGCCTGTTGCTACTTTTGAATGGCTTCCTGCTGTTCACATAGCTGAAGAACTCTTTAGGACTCTCTTCGCAGAGGGTTGCAACCCTTAGTTCTTCATTCTCCTTTGTTTCCTATACAGTATAAGCGACTTCACTATTCTACACATATTTTTGGAGAGAATCTAAAGCTCTTTGGCCTTTCTGTATGAGAGAGAGAGAGATAGAGAGAGAGAGAGAGAGAGAGTTAGAGTTAGTAAGAGAAAGAGAGTGATGGGGGGGGGGGGGGGCTATATGGAAACTGGAAAATAAACTGGAGAGAAAGAAAGAGAGCGAGAGCGAGAGTGAGAGCGAGCTAGGAACACAATCACTTACGCCAACAACACAATCTACATTCCTTGAGAGCCATGTGGGAAAACCCGACAGTGGCCATGGCCTTCCTTAGGGACTCGGGGCTGTTCGGCCAGGCAGCTTAGGGAACGACAACAACAACAAATAAAGAGGCAAACACTACTGAGGGTCAAAGGTCAAGGTAACATTGGCTTGGCTTTATTGTTTGTTCTCTCTCTCTCTCTCTCTCTCTGGTTTGGATTGTAAGGGCCATGTGGTCAGTGCATATATGAAAATCTCTCTCTCTCTCTATCTGTATTACTTTCTCTTGTGTCTTTCTTTCCCTCTCACTGTCACTCACTCTCAGTCTCTCTCTCTCTAAACGTGATGGGAGGACACTGGAGCCGCAAAGGAAATTATGGTCCGTTTGATCACTCTTAAGGGTAGTGAGAGAGAGAGAGAGAGAGTGAATGTGAGAGTGAGTGTGTGTGTGTGAGTGAGAGAGTGTGTGTGTTTGAGAGAGAGAGAGAGTGTGTGTGTGTGTGTACAAAGGAGTACAAAGGATAACAAGCAACAACAGGTCATGCGACCCCTCGAGGTTACTTGCCCTCCAAAACACTGCTGTTACAAGTGTTGCAACAGTATTTTGGAGAGAATGTGGGAAAGATGTGAAAAAGAAGTGCTGTCCTGGGGCTTAGTCCATGGCAGGGGGAATGATATTAAGATCTATTAGGTTATTGAACGAACACTACTAAAGAAATTATTTATTCAATTACAAATGCAGTCAACCTTGGGTTCACGGCAAGGTGCTTGTCTAGGCGAACTTTGAAGGAATCAACGGTGTTGCAGTCTATTTCATCTCGGAGAAGCCCATTCCACAAGTTGACGACTCGATTAAAGAAGAAATTCTTGGATTCGTTAGAGTTGAATGATTTACCAATGATTTTGCAGCCATTTCCCCGCGTGCAGCTTGATTGGTCAATCGTAAAGTATTTACTACAATTCATGTTGTCGATGCTTTTAATGATCTTGAAAACTTGAATAAGGTCACCTCTCAATCTGCACTTGGTTAATGGATAACAATTTAGTTCTTTACGACGTTCCTCGTATGGTTTGTTCCAAAGACGGTATCATCTTTGTACACTCTACGCTGAACTTGTTCCAATTTGTCTATATATTTTTTTATAGTAAGGGCACCAGAACTGAACGCAGTATTCCAAAATTGGGCAGACTAATGAATTGTAAAGGGTGAGAATAATGTCTTTTGATATATGCTCAAATGATCTACCTATGAAACCTATAATTTTGTTTGCCTTCTTAACAACTTTAGCACAATGTTGACTTGGTTTTAAGTTACTGGATATTGTTACTCCTAAATCGGTTTCTCTGTCTACACTCTTTAGCTGGGTGGCATTCATAGAGTAGTCTTCTTTTTCATTGCTGTATCCGATATGAAGTACTTTACACTTATTTTCATTGAAGCACATTTGCCAGATTTTAGCCCATTGTGAAAGTTTTTTTTAGATTGTTTTGCATATCTTCAACATGTTCATTTGTCAGTACGGTATTTGCAATTTTTATGTCATCTGTAAACTTTGAGATTGTACCAGTGAGACCCTCATCTATGTCGTTACTGTAAATTAGGAAAAGGACTGGCCCCAGCAATGATCCTTGAGGTACACCAATAGTTACATAGGTCCACGTTGATGCTTCCCCATTAATAACTACTCTTTGTTTCCTATCACTAAGCCAATTTTCTATCCACTGTAGAACGCCGCCTTGTATTTCATGTGCCTTTAATTTCTTCGCTAACCGTCTGTGTGGAACTTTATGAAAGGCTTTCTGGAAGTCTAAGTATATAATATCTACCTTTTTTAATTTCGTCATATAGATTTAGGATGTCATGGAAGAAGTCTAAAAGGTTTGTTAAGTAGGAATGTTTTTTGCGAAAACCATGTTGTGTGTCTTTCAGTATATAATTTTCCTCCAAGTGTAAGTGATTAACAAGACTTTCATATTATTGTTTCTAGTATTTTGCATACTACTGAGGTCAAGCTGATTGGATGATAATTGCTAGGCAAGGATTTGCTACCTTTTATAAAAATTGGTGTTATGTTCGCAAGCTTCCACTCATCAGGTAGTTTGCCGGTTTCCATGGATTTGTTGAAAATCAGCTTCAGGGGTTTGGAGAGCTCGCATTTAGCTTCTTTAAGAACTCTAGGAGAAATTGTATCGGGCCCATGTGATTTGTTTTCCTTGACGTTATCTAAACATCTCAGTACCTCTGCCTCAGTAATGCTGATATTTCCAAGAACTTCCAAATTGTTTGTCTGTGCTGGCAGTACTGTATGGATGTCACTTAGGTCTTCTGATGTAAAGACTGATGCAAAGAAGGGCATCATCATTGGTAAAATCTCCATTTTCATCGACCAAGGGTCCAATCGTTGAAGTCACCACTTTCTCTTCCTGATGTAACTATAGAATTCTTTTGGGTTCGTCTTGCTTTGATTCGCAACATGTAACTCCAAAGTGTTTTTACTTTGTTTAATTAGCCTTTTGGATTTACGTCGTAGATCTCTCTGAAGGCCTGTCTATTTTCATCGCTATCGGAGGTTTGTAATCTCTCATGAGCATTCTTTTTGGCGAGTAGACATTCAGCTATTTCTCTATTACACCATTTAGGTTTGTTATTATGTGCAGATCTTCTGTTTTTTTATGGTATGCACTCACGTACTGCGTTCTTGTAAATTTCTATGAACATTTTCCATGATTGGTTTATCTCATTATTGTTTAGAAAACTTCAATTGGCTTAATCAAATTTGCTCGCTTGAAATTTGGAACTTTTTCATTGCTGGTATTGAGTTTATTGCTATTAAGTATACTGAAAATGATCGTACGGTGGTCACTATTTCAGAATTCGTCACCAACAGTCAAGTTATCGATCAAGTCTTCTTTTGTTGCAAGTACAAGATCAAGAACATTATTACTGCAGCTTGGAGATTGAACAAATTGATTAAGGGAGCTTTCTTGTAAGTTGGCATGCAGATCTTGTCCGGAGTGTGAAGTAATAGTGTCGCCCCACTTGGTCACTGGTAAATTAAAGTCGCCAAGAATTATAGTATCGTGTATGTTACTTATTTCTGCAATTTGCTCGTAAATTTCTTGGTCGGTTTGCACTGATTGGGATGGGGGCCTGTATATTAATGCTAGGATTATTTTTGTTCCTTTATTGTTTTTATTACCACATAAGATGAATCAATATTTACTATTTGAGGTTTTGACAAGAGAATTGGGCTAAGACTTTCTTTGATGAAAAATATAACGCCTCCTCCATTTTTATTAACTGCTTTTCTCAAACATTACAGTACATAGCTGGAAAGTGAAAACTCTGCTAAAAAGTCTCTGTCTTCTATATTTAGCCAAGATTCTGTTATGCCGATTACATCAAAATTTTCTGCAAACACTAGTTCCTCTAGTTCTGAAAATATATTGCGTATGCTTCGAGCATTCACGTAGAAGACCTTTAGAGATGTGCTTCTTGATATCATTTGATGCTCGCCACATGTATTTGATGATTTTGCTTGTCTTGAGTTAATATTTCTTCTGAGATTTAGGTTGTCCTTCCATTCTGATGACTGTTGGCCCCGTGTTTTGAACGAAGTTTCTTTTTCGGCATCATTCAGCAGACGGCCAAACCGGGCAGCTCCTACTGGGTTTAGGTGGACACCATCTCTTGATAACAAATGTTGATCATGGTAGAAATTATCCCGAGTGTTGATGAAGCCGTTGTTCTATTCCCTTCAGATGTTGGCGAGTTGACGATGTATATTCATGGCTGTGGACCAGAAGAGATTCTTTGTGTTAATCCGGGGAATGATGCCTGAGATAACAATCCTGTTAGATTTTTCCTTGTACGTCTTTATAAGCTGCTTGTATTTGTTCAAGAGTTCCTCTGATAGGGTGCGCTAGACGTCGTTCGATCCGACATGTATGACATATATTGTGTTTGTGGGGGTCAGCCTGGTCACCTCGTCCACAGCAGCATCTGACGTCGTCCACGCCACCACCCGGGATACAGAATCGCTTTCTGGTCCTGGATGACCAGGCGCAGAACTCCTTGGGCTAGCCGCGTACCATGGAGCCTGACTTCCTCCGTTTCTTCTTCATCGGTAGCGAGAATTTGGCAACGGTTTTGACCACATTGTTATAGGGATGACCTTCTTGGTAGCAGTACCTGGGCGTACACTATTACTTTGCGATCTGAAAATTATCTTCATTAGGAACGAGGCTTGGGGTATTGCAGAGGTCTGGGTTTGCTTGAGGTCTGAGGTGGTGCTACATCCAACTGGGCGATTCTGAATCCCTGTGTCTTGTTGCTGGCAGGGAGGCTTCATTTCCGACGGTTGTGTTCAGGAACTCTTTTAGGGTATTAACTCTGCGAGTTAACACATCAATCAATTGGAGAGCCTTTCCTAGCTTCTCCTCTTGTTCTGCCCTCTGGACACAGAACCTGCAGTTCGTCGCGCTTTCGTTCTCGAAGATTGTCGTACCGAAGCGTCTGTTGCACGACCCGCAGTCACGTAGATTGGGCATCTTGCTGTGGACTTCGCAGTGACGGTCAAGGTAATTTTTTTATTTTTTTAAGAGTGCTTGGAAATAGGCTACCAGGGGGGATAGCCCAGTCAAAAACAAAGATTCAGGAAGAAAAAAAAAAAAAAAAATAGGCTACCAGGGGCACTACCCTAGTCAAAAAAAATTATGAATTTTACTAGAAAGGGGATCTTGGGGATATATTTGTAAGCTTGATGGAGGTCTAGGGGAGGAAACTAAAAGAATAATTAATATACAAATAAATCAACCACAAAATATTGCCTCCCCCGCTTAACCCATTGGCTATGGGAGACGTTCCGGAACGCCATTGCAATTTACAGCAATTTACAGGCTTTTAAAGCCTCTTAAAGCCTGTAGAATCGAGTGCGAGGGAGCGGGTGCCTGACACCCCCTTCGAGATAAATTTGTGCATTTTTCGGCCTTCCTAAAAGGTAGCCTCACTATCGCTCACCAAGAAAAAAATTGACACCTAAATGGCACAAAAGGTCTTAAGATTGCCAAACTAATGGAGCGAATATCTTAACATTTTCAAAAACTAATGGAGGAATACCCTTCCCCCTTATAGAGCTTTTTCAAGCAATAGTTTTAAATTTGCCAATATTTAAGTACAAATCATAGTCAGCCTAATTCACTCTATATGTGAGTTTCAGGCTATAAGGAAGGTGTTTGGAAGCTGTAGGCATCGATATTTAGCTAACTTACCAGCTAAAATACATTATGCAGTTAATAAATGAATGCATGCAACCAACTTCAATATACTTTCTATCTATCAGAAACCTACAATATTACTGGCTTTCAGTTAAATATCGATGTTTACTGTTTTCAAATTCCTTATAGCGCTGAAACTTGCAAGAGGTCAATCAATTCCCACCCATTGTGAGTGTTCATGCAATAAGGAAGTTTGATAGTTTGGTTATTTGCAGCTTAGGGTGTAAATTGCCATGTCCCTCTATCATGATTACTCGGCTGTTCCACGGCGACTTTTGTACCGCAAGTATGTTGCTTATGATAACCCCTTGACAGCTCTGACGCGTTTTAGCAGTTTATTCTGGCTATCATTAGACGATTGTAATGCCAGTTTAGGAAAAGGGTCTGTGGGTATTAACCCCTGTCAAACGGGGATGTTTGTAACTTCTAACTACCTGGCAGGAGGGCATATTTACCCTAAACGAGGCTTCATTCCATGCTCTTTTGTTTTTTCATTCATAAACAAGAGCCAGAGCGTAATACAAGTATGTATCCGTGAAAGGGTGATACTAGAGCTTTCCAATGACACCTGAATCACCCTTGTAGCGACAACGGGTTCTCTCTTTGCAACGACGTCGCGCAACACGATGGGGCAATAAAACCCTAAAAATAACGGTAATTTCTCACCGAGTTTTTTTCCTGGGGAGAGCAGAGCGTCGAGGGACTTGTTGGGATGTTTTGGCAGAGGGTGGTGTCAGTTGCGGCACGAGGGCCAGTGCCGAGCGGTCATGAGCCCGCCTATTGTCCTCCCAATATGGGCGTGGACTCGCTCTCAGAGCCGATAATGTTTCATCACCTATCCCTTCCGACCATATGTCGGTGCCGCCCGCAGGGGTGGACCCAATGGTTCTTATCAGCTCCGACATATGTCGGGCCCCGCGGCTTGAATGTTAAAAGGGTAAACACTATCTCAATCAACCCTCTGACCTTCCATATAATCCTTCTTAATATGAATTAAAATAGTCTAATAATACCCCGAAAACAGAAAAGAAATGCGTATTGGATTTGGAAAGGGGTAGTAATAAATGTTTGGTATTTACATACAAACACGCAGAGACATAGTAGTTTCATATATTTCCGTTAACCCTTGAGTACCAGCGGACGTGTTCACATTTTATTGTAGCTATATTTCTTCAATATATATTCAGCCTTAGCTCGGATCTGTGGCAGTTCAAAAGGGTTGGTGGAGGATAGTTTGAAGACTCATTATTGCTTAGAGGTCCGTCCTAAGCTGAATAAAAAAATCGTCTAATAGTTGCCTTCTATGATGAAGAAGAAGTTCGCTAATACGGTAGAGGTGAAGGGGAGATTTTCCACTTGAGGGATACATTTTCTGGACCCCGTTTCCCTCATGTTTAGGTAGTGGCTCCATTGCCTTTGAACGATATTTTAAGACGTTCGCCCCCTTTAGTTTGGCGATTTTAAGAACTTGCGCCCTATTTCCTGTCAATGTTAAGATTTTCGTGCCATTTAGGGGTGTCAATGTTTTCGCTGGCGATGGGATAGCGAGCCTGTAATTTAGAAGCAACCGCCTTCGGCCGGACATTTTTTCCTACCGAAAAAATGTAACAAATTTTGTATCTTGTAGGAGGGGGTCTAGAGGATGGTTATTTTAAGATTGATGGAAAAAAGTCTAGGGATCAAACTAAAAACCTCCTCTTAAGTCCTCGAGACAATGAAGTTTGCTAAAGGGATTCAATCTACCATCAGCTGTGACACAAATAGACTATAGTTGTAGACGTGTAAATGGTTGGCAGAAATGGAACCAAACTTTTGTGAGCTTGAGGTTGGGACTGATGTGTTGCTAGGAAAGTTTTGTTGATTAATGAGGCAGGCTGTCAAACCAGATATGAGCTTTTCCTTTCGTTTATTCATCCTTTGCCTTTGAGAATTTTAGAGACGGTCCGCTCCCTTTAGTTTTTGGGCCACCGACTCACCTCTCCGGGTGGTC
>CM064541.1:29447255-29479755 GCA_032716605.1 Paralithodes platypus
GTGCTTCTTGATATCATTTGATGCTCGCCACATGTATTTGATGATTTTGCTTGTCTTGAGTTAATATTTCTTCTGATATTTAGGTTGTCCTTCCATTCTGATGACTGTTGGCCCCGTGTTTTGAACGAAGGTTCTTTTTCGGCATCATTCAGCAGACGGCCAAACCGGGCAGCTCCTACTGGGTTTAGGTGGACACCATCTCTTGATAACAAATGTTGATCATGGTAGAAATTATCCCGAGTGTTGATGAAGCCGTTGTTCTATTCCCTTCAGATGTTGGCGAGTTGACGATGTATATTCATGGCTGTGGACCAGAAGAGATTCTTTGTGTTAATCCGGGGAATGATGCCTGAGATAACAATCCTGTTAGATTTTTCCTTGTACGTCTTGATAAGCTGCTTGTATTTGTTCAAGAGTTCCTCTGATAGGGTGCGCTAGACGTCGTTCGATCCGACATGTATGACATATATTGTGTTTGTGGGGGTCAGCCTGGTCACCTCGTCCACAGCAGCATCGACGTCGTCCACGCCACCACCCGGGATACAGAATCGCTTTCTGGTCCTGGATGACCAGGCGCAGAACTCCTTGGGCTAGCCGCGTACCATGGAGCCTGACTTCCTCCGTTTCTTCTTCATCGGTAGCGAGAATTTGGCAACGGTTTTGACACATTGTTATAGGGATGACCTTCTTGGTAGCAGTACCTGGGCGTACACTATTACTTGCGATCTGAAAATTATCTTCATTAGGAACGAGGCTTGGGGTATTGTCAGAGGTCTGGGTTTGCTTGAGGTCTGAGGTGGTGCTACATCCAACCTGGGCGATTCTGAATCCCTGTGTCTTGTTGCTGGCAGGGAGGCTTCATTTCCGACGGTTGTGTTCAGGAACTCTTTTAGGGTATTAACTCTGCGAGTTAACACATTAATCAATTGGAGAGCCTTTCCTAGCTTCTCCTCTTGTTCTGCCCTCTGGACACAGAACCTGCAGTTCGTCGCGCTTTCGTTCTCGAAGATTGTCGTACCGAAGCGTCTGTTGCACGACCCGCAGTCACGTAGATTGGGCATCTTGCTGTGGACTTCGCAGTGACGGTCAAGGCAATTTTTTTTATTTTTTTAAGAGTGCTTGGAAATAGGCTACCAGGGGGGGATAGCCCAGTCAAAAACAAAGATTCAGGAAGAAAATAAAACAAAAATAGGCTACCAGGGGCACTACCCTAGTCAAAAAAAATTATGAATTTTACTAGAAAGGGGATCTTGGGGATATATTTGTAAGCTTGATGGAGGTCTAGGGGAGGAAACTAAAAGAATACTTAATATAAAAATAAATCAACCACAAAATATTGCCTCCCCCGCTTAACCCATTGGCTATGGGAGACGTTCCGGAACGCCATTGCAATTTACAGCAATTTACAGGCTTTTAAAGCCTCTTAAAGCCTGCAGAATCGAGTGCAAGGGAGCGGGTGCCCGACACCCCCTTCGAGATAAATTTGTGCATTTTTCGGCCTTCCTAAAAGGCAGCCTCACTATCGCTCACCAAGAAAAAAATTGACACCTAAATGGCACAAAAGGTCTTAAGATTGCCAAACTAATGGAGCGAATATCTTAACATTTCAAAACTAATGGAGAATACCCTTCCCCCTTATAGAGCTTTTTCACAATAGGTTTTATTTGCAATATTTAAGTACAAATAATAGTCAGCCTAATTCACCTATTGTGAGTTTCAGGCTATAAGGAAGGTGTAGCTGTAGGCATCGATATTTAGCTAAATTACCAGCTAAAATACATTTGCAGTTAATAAATGAATGCATGCAACCAAATTCAATATACTTTCTATCTATCAGAAACCTACAATATTACTGCATTTCAGTTAAATATCGATGTTTACTGTTTCAAATTCCTTATAGCCTGAAACTTGCAAGAGGTCAATCAATTCCACCCATTGTGAGTTTCAGGCAATAAGGAAGTTGTATAGTTTGGTTATTTGCAGCTGAGGGTAAATTGCCATGTCCTCATCATGATTACTCGGCTGTTACGGAGACTTTGTACCGAAGTATGTTGTTATTAACCCCTTGAAGCTCTGACGCGTTTTAGCAGTTTATTCTGGCTATCATTAGACGATTGTATGCAGTTTAGGAAGGATCTGTGGGTATTAACCCCTGTCAAACGGGGATGTTTGTAACTTCTACTACCTGGCAGGAGGGCATATTTACCCTAAACGAGCTTCATTCCATGCTCTTTTTCATTCATAAACAAGAGCCAGAGCGTAATACAATTATGTATCCGTGAAAGGGTGATAATAGAGCTTTCCAATGACACCTGAATCACCCTTGTACGACCACGGGTTCTCTTGCAACGATCGCGCAACACGAGGGCAAAAACCCTAAAATACGGTAATTTCCCGAGTTTTTTCCTGGTCTAGCGAGGTCGAGGGTGTGGAATGTTGCAGAGGTGGTGTCAGTTGCGGCACGAGGGCCGTGCCGAGCGGTCAGAGCCCGCCTATTGTCCTCCCAATGCGTGGACTCTCTCTCAGAGCCGATAATGTGCTCAACATCCCTTCCGACATATGTCGGGCCCCGCAGGGGTGGCCATGGTTCTCTCGCCCGACATATGTCGGGCCCCGCGGCTTGAGTGTTAAAAGGGTAAACACTATCTCAATCAACCCTCTGACTTCCATATATCCTTCCTAATCTGAATAAAATAGTCTAATAATAACCAGAAAACAGAAAAGAAATGCGTATTGGATTTTGAAAGGGGTTAATAAATGTTTGGTATTTACATAACGCAGAGACATAGTAGTTTCATATATTTCCGTTAACCCTTGAGTACCAGCGACGTGTTACATTTTATTGTAGCTATATTTCTTCAATATTATGCAGCTTAAGGTAGGATCTGTGGCAGTTAAAAGGGTTGGTGGAGATAGTTTGAAGACTCATTATTGCTAGAGGTCCGTCCTAAGCTGAATAAAATCTTCTAATAGTTGCCTGAATATGATGAAGAAGAAGTCGCTAATACGGTAGAGGTTAAGGGGAGATTTCCACTTGAGGGATACATTTTCTGGACCCCTTTTCCCTCATGTTTAGTCCCATTGCCTTTGAGATTTTAAGACGTTCGCCCCTTTAGTTTGGCGATTTTAAGAACTTTTGCCCTATTTCTGTCAATGTTAAGACTTTTCGTGCCATTTAGGTGTCAATGTTTTCCTGGCGAGCGATAGCGAGCCTGTAATTTAAAAGCAACCATTTTTCTACCGAAAAATGTACAAATTTATCTTGAGAGGTGGTCTAGGGATGTTATTTTAAGATTGATGGAAGTCTAGGGGATCAAACTAAAAACCTCCCCTTAAGTCTCGAGACATGAGTTGCTAAAGGGTTCAATCTACCATCAGCTGGACACAAATAGACTATAGTTGTAGACGTGTATGGTTGGCAGAAATGACCAAACTTTTGTGAGCTTATGATGGCTAGAAAGTTTGTTGATAATTGATGCAGGCTGTCAAACCAGAGAGCTTTTCCTTTCTTTTAGTCATCCTTGCCTTTGAGATTTTAAGACGTTCGCCCCTTTAGTTTGGCCACCGACCACCTCTCCGGGTGGTCGGGGGCCGGGGGAGTGCAGCTGGAGGGACCTTGGTGACCCTGGTCTCTGGGTCTTCTCCTGGATGACCTATATGTGTGTGAATTTGTATTTTGTTTTTGTGTGTTCATTGTTTCCTGTTGCGTGTTGTGTTGTGTTGGGTTGTGTTGTGTTGTGTTGTGTTGTGTTGTGTTGTGTTGGGTTGGGTTGTGTTGTGTTGTGTTGTGTTGTGTTGTGTTGTGTTGTGTTGTGTTGGGTTGGGTTGGGTTGTGTTGGGTTGTGTTGTGTTGGGTTGTGTTGTGTTGTGTTGTGTTGTGTTGTGTTGGGTTGTGTTGTGTTGTGTTGGGTTGGGTTGGGTTGGGTTGTGTTGTGTTGTGTTGTGTTGTGTTGGGTTGGGTTGTGTTGGGTTGGGTTGGGTTGTGTTGGGTTGTGTTGGGTTGTGTTGGGTTGTGTTGGGTTGTGTTGGGTTGTGTTGGGTTGTGTTGTGTTGGGTTGTGTTGGGTTGGGTTGGGTTAGGTTGGGTTGGGTTAGGTTGGGCTGTGTTGGGTTGGGCTGTGTTGGGTTGGGTTGTGTTGGGTTGGGTTGGGTTGGGTTGGGTTGGGTTGTGTTGTGTTGTGTTGGGTTGGGTTGGGTTGGGTTGTGTTGTGTTGGGTTGGGTTGTGTTGGGTTGGGTTGGGTTGGGTTGGGTTGGGTTGGGTTAGTTTGTGTTGTGTTGGGTTGGGCTTGGTTTGGTTTGCATGGGTTGGATTGAGTTGTGTTCTGTTGGGTTGGGTTGGGTTGGGCTGTGTTAGGTTGGGCTGTGTTGGGTTAGGTTGGGCTGTGTTGGGTTGGGTTGGGTTGGGCTGTGTTAGGTTGGGCTGTGTTGGGTTAGGTTGGGCTGTGTTGGGTTGGGTTGGGTTGGGTTGGGTTGTGTTGGGTTGTGTTGGGTTGTGTTGTGTTGGGTTGGGTTGGGTTGTGTTGGGTTGGGTTGGGTTGTGTTGGGTTGTGGTGGGTTGTGTTGGGTTTGTGTTGGGTTTGTGTTGGGTTGGGTTGGGTTTGTGTTGGGTTGTGTTGGGTTGTGTTGGGTTGTGTTGTGTTGGGTTGTGTTGGGTTGGGTTGGGTTGTGTTGGGTTGTGTTGTCCCGTGTTGTCCCTATTCTGGCTCTGTCTTAAGGCGGGTGACCTGCTTTTTGTATATTTCTGTCCTTTTCTCTCTTTCTCTGGTTTGTATCCATTCGGCCCCATTCAGCCAACTATTTTAAGACGTTTATCCCCATCTAGGTGTCGATTTCTTCCTGGCGAGCGATAGCGAGCCAGCATTATATGAAGAAATCCGGCTTTGCCGGAGGCATTTTTCTGTCGAAAAATGTACAAATTTAGCCTGCTGTCAAACAAAAATAAAAAATATGCTGGCTCGCTATCGCTCACCAGTAAAAAAATGACACCTGGATTGGGATAAACGTCTTAAAACAGTAGGCTGAATGGGGCCAAATGGATACAAGCCAGAGAAAGATAGAAAAGGACAGAACAAAAACAGGTCACCCCCCTTAAGTCGGCCACCGCCCAAAAAAAAAAAAAAAAAAAAAAAAGGCAAAGTGGGGATTGGGCCTGAGTATAATAGATAGATAGATAGATAGACTAAATATACAGAGATACATTTATGCTTCAGCGTTCTTGTTATGTCCTTGGAAGAGATAAGTGGCCAAATCAATGCCACACCATGTCAATTATTCTTTATTCTTTCGCATATTCATTCCAATCTACAAACAAAATAATCCCGGTTTGACTCCCGTTAAGGGGGCCCACCCCGCTTTTTTTGTTTTCTCTTTCTCTCCCTCTCTCTTTGGCTTGTATCCATTCGACAGTTAAGGGGGATCACTGTTTTTTTTTTTATCTTTCTCTCCTTTTCTCTCTTTCCCTGGCTTGTATCCATTCGGCCCCATTCAGCCTACTGTTTTAAGACGTTTACCCCCACCCATGTGTCAATATTTTCCTGGCGAGTGGTAGCGAGCCAGCATATATATATTTTTGTTTTGACAGCAAGCTAAATTTGTACATTTTTTGATAGAAAAATGTCTCCGGCGAAGCCGGACTTCTCCATACAATGCTGGCTCGCTATCGCTCGCCAGGAAGAAATCGACACCTGGATGGGGATAACCGTTTTAAAACAGTTGACTGAATGGGGCCGAATGGATACATGCCAGGGAAAGAGAGAAAAGGACAGAAAGATAAAACAAGCCAGTGACCCCCCTTAATTGTTGTGATAGCGTAATGCTTAGTGTGCGGAATATCGGTGTGAGTGTCCTAGGTTCGAGTCCTTGGAGTACCACATGTATTCATTAGTTTAATTGATTTCATTAGTTAGTTTTATTTGTAAATTAATTGGTGGGTTGGTGAAAACAAATATGAATTATTGAAACGGTAGCTGGTATTTCGGTTAAATATTGATACATGCAACTCCAACTTCCTTATAGCCAGACAGCCGCAAGTGATCCATTGATAAACGTGTGGTGTCAACAGATTTTTTTGTTGGGAGGAAGAGTGCTTTAACCCCTTCTGTACCGGCGACGTCTTTGTAATTGTATTCTAACTATATTTAGGCGATGTTGTGCAGTTTTAAAATAATCTGTGGTAGTAAAGAGGGTTAAGGGAGATTGTTCGAAGCCTGTTTATTGCTGGAGGTCCGTTTTTTATTTATTTTATTTATTTTTTTCTATGTGATTGAGGGAGGCAAAAGGCATAACTGCCTATAGCGAGTGCCTCCCCCATAGTTGAAAGAGTGACAGGGCCAAAATCAAGGGACGTTCGAGCCAAAATGCCTGGACACACGGAGTTTGAAGCAATTTAAGTCATAGGAAGAGGGAAATACTGATTCTGGGAGAGAGTTCCAGAGCTCAGATGTTGAGTAGAAGAAAGTTTGAGAGTAACGTTTCACTCTTGGGTTGGAGAGTTGCACAGAGTAGGGGTGGGATTGAGTTGCAAGACGGGTACCACGTGCCCTACGTAAATGAGGTGGTATGCACTGGGATAGCTTTGAGGAACACTGATTATTATAGTAGCGATAGAATAGCGAGAGAGATGCAACATTGCGGCGGAGAGAGAGAGATTGCAGAGAGTTGGTGAGTGGACGGGAGTTAATGATACGAAAGGCCTTCCTTTCAACTTTGTCTAGGAGAGCGGTGTGAGAGGAACCTCCCCACACATGTGAACAATACTCAATACAAGGGCGCACTATGCCCCTGTACAGAGCAAGAAGCTGTGCAGGGGAATTGAAGAAAATCGTCTAATAGTAACCTGAATAAAGTCAAAAGCACGTCGCCGGTACAGAAGGGGTTAATATATTTTGCGTCGTATGCTACTTGTTTGCAGGTAGTTTAGTAGCTTTGGCACAGAAAGTTCTACCTGCAACGCGGAAATATAAACGATCCTTTGAGTAATTAATGAACGCACGGTACCGGTGGAGCATATTGGTGCCCATCACCATAGAATACCTCTTTTCTGGTACGCCCATTGGAGTCACATTACCTTCCAGAAACCGGCCTGTTTCGGTAAGGATTTTAACTGTTTTGGCCGGTCGACTCAGTCCAAATTTGGGTGCCAACTCTGGGGCCATATATAAGCCTTCGTGGGCGCCGGTGTCAATCATGATATTTAGCGGCCGACCCAAGTTCTTGTTAAACCCAAAAGTTTCGAGGGTTAGGAGTCTCTTACAGGGGCAATTAAGTTTTAAACAAGGGGGTGCCTGTGGTTTTTGTATATATAATCGGCCAAAATTCTTATGGCAATATTTTACGGCACAAATATGTGTCAAAACACTCTTACCAATTATATTGCCATATGGGGACTTTCTATTTGGGCCTATAGGAACTCTAAAATCAACATATATTGACAAATTTTCAGCCAAATCTACTCTTACATTTTCAAATTTCTTGACCTTAATCATTTTTACACCTTCCCAGGTGTTGGCCTGGAAGGTTATTATGCTTGAGGGCAGGTGATAGATCCCTATCCGCTTGGCCTCCCTTTGGTCTATTGTGTTCAGGCTACAACCTGAGTCAAGAATAAATTCAATCTCTATACCGTTTATTTTTGCTGTTAGGTAAGTCCCCAAGGCCAACCGGACTGATGGGAGGGATCTTATGGGAGGGAGCTTAATGAGCCTCATCTGCGGGTAGAGAAACAAGACTAAATCACCCATTGGTCGTAGTGATCTGGTGGCCAACCTTTCTTCAGTAGCCTCTGACTGGCTGCCATTCCCCCCAGCCTTCACCCTAGCTCCGATTCCACGTGGCTTCCTAATATTTTCCACGGGTTTTTCTCTAGAGATTGTTTTAGAGCTGGAGCTACTATTGTTTTCCTCCTCTTCTGTTCCGTGTGCGTTGTCCTGGCGGGGCTTCTTAGGAACAGATCCGTCGGCGCCTACAGGAGAGCACTTCCTCTTCCTCGTTCCCATTACCACTCCAACTTTTACTCCACCTCCCACTTTACTTTCCACTCGGATTCTTTTCTTGCCTGGACATTGAAGGGGTCCATTATCAAATTTTCCGCTGTGCATTTCGCCTGTCTCTGTGGACAAACTCAGAGCCCTCTTCCTGGTTGGCTCCCGTCCACCCATCTTGTTATCACTCATTATTGTCTAGTGTCCTTCACTAATATAACAATATTATAACTACAAGCGAACAGACGATTACAAACAGCTGTCAAACGAACTGAACAAGTAAAGTATATGATATATACGTGAGATAACAGCTGTGTTATGCAGGAGCTGCTTCTAGACTGTTGTGTACTACTTGTGAGGTTCAGTGAACAAGTCAAAATGTCGACATACGTGTTTGATGTTTAACAAAAATACAAATAAACGTGATATTGTTGGAAGGAACATAATAATTGTGGTGTATATTAGTCAATTATAATTCGGTTTAATATATATAATGGTTTAACCTACTGTAATAGAAGTTAATCTTGTATTTTTACTAAATATAGATATTTATTATTCAAAATTCCTTGCAATTCGCCAGAGTTCAAATTAATAATAGTATGCCATTAAAAATGGAGAAAACTTCATTCTTTATTATGGGTGACTAAATTAAATAATACTGGACCCTTTTAAGAAAGTTTAAGGCTTAAGCTATCATCCCCCCCCCCCTCCTCTCTCTAGCTCTCTCTCTCTCTCTCTCGCTGGTGTTTGTGTAGTTTAGAGATGCGGAAATGTCTACATTTTTATGGAAAATCGAGTTTATTATACATCGTTTTTGTTTGTATTTATTTATTTACTTTTTTCCATTTAAATGTTCATGAACGAGTCTTCATAATGGTTGACCCTTTGAAGATTATGACGAATTGTACAGTTTATTCTGGCTGTCCTTAGCTGATTGTACTGTATACAGTTTAGGAAGGAGGGGATTCAATGTAAAATTTCAAAGTTTGCAGATGACACAAACATTGCTAATAAAGTAACCTCAACTGCACTTTGGCAGCAACTGCAAGGTGACCTAGACACTTTAATCAACTAGGCTGAAAAGTGGCAAATGAGGTTCAACATTGAGAAACGTAAAGTACTGCAAATCGGTAGTAACAATGTACACAAAGATTACTCAATAAATAACATGTTCCTTTCAAGTAGATATAAAGAAAAAGATCTGGGAGTCATAACATTTAATTATGTAAATTTGAGTAAACAGTGTACAGAGGCAGTAAATACTGCAAATAAATTGGTGGGATTTATTGGTAGAACGTTTGAATATAATTCTGAAAAGTTTATACTTACTTTATACAACTCACTTGTGCGTCCACATCGTGAATATTGTGTGCATTTCTGGTCGCGATACTACAGAAAGGACATCGATAAGCTGGAGAGAGTGCCGCGTAGAGTCACACATATTATACCGAGATTGCGAAACAAACCATACGAGGATCGCCTTGTTTAGCCCAACCAAGTGCAGAATGAGAAGTGATCTAATTGAGGTTTTCAAAATGTGTAAGGGATTCAGCAACCTAAATGTAAGCGATTACTTTACTATCGACCGAACAAATTTAACTAGAAATAATGGTTGTAAGATTGTAGGGAAGCGCTTTAAGTCACATAAAGCGAAGCACCTTTTCTTCAACCGTGTTGTGAACATCTGGAACAAGCTACCCTCCATTATTGTAAACTGACACAATTGAGAGTTTAAAGAATTGTGTAGATAAATTAATGGTCAGTAACCCTCAATTAACACATTTTCTTTCAGAATAATTTGTACCATCCAAATACGAATGATTACAATGTAACGAGATTTTCTGTTATCTTGTTTGCATCAAGGAAGAAGTGATTCAAGTTAGGAGGGTATCTGAAAATTCTTATGAAATTTGGTGGGCAGATGGTATTGCACCAAGGAAGAAGCGATTCAATTAAGGAGGCGACCCGGAGATTTAAAACAATTGATGTGCAGATATGATATGCGCCAAGGAAAAGTAATTAATTTTGGGAGGTGATTCGAAGCTTTCATGAAATTTGGTGGTTAGTAGGATATGCACCAAGGAAGAAGGGATTCAGCTTAGGAGGCGACCCAAATCATATCGTGAGACCCAGATCCAGAAAAACATTTAGGCCAATGATACTAATGGTAGAGAACCATTAGTATTTTGTCATTAACCCGTTCAGTACAGTTGGCCAAATAAGTGATGTAGCGGCACCAAGTATATTTCGATCAATAATTGGTATCAGCAATATCTAAGCTATATTTCATCGTTGCGAGTGAGATATAAAAATGTGTACCTATCTTTCCACACCCTATTCAACATCTGACAGACATTGATACAGCACACAACGAGCAAAACGTAATGACAGCGGAGACACAACATATTTGGCCAACCGTACCAGTGCCGTCCTTTTAACTTTATTTTGGCTACAATTAAACAACTTTATTGAGCTTCAGAAAGTCCTCCAGCAATTACCAGGTTTCGAAGTATCTCACCTAACCCTTTTGACTACAACAGATCCTTCTTAAACTGCACATAAGCGTCTAAATATAGCTAGAGTAAATGTAAAAAGACGTTGCCGGTACAGAAGGGGTTAATGTATCTCCCTAGACTGTACCGTAAGACCTGTGAGATACTAACCATTCCCTGTGGCTCCCTGTAACTCTGGCAGGCTGTGAAAGGTGAAAAATCTGCCTAAAGTTTGCCAATCAAACTTTTTCTCAGCTGATTTTCACCCATTAAAATACGCCCATGTGTGTAAGGCTATGTAAGTGTGTGTGTTTGTGTATGTGTGTACTATATCAGGACCATGTGTACATGAGTTGACAGTAATATATGGGCTAATTTAACTACAATGATTCGGGGTCGATGTTTAATTGTGTGCGAGTGTGTGTGTGTGTGTGTATGCATGTGTGTGTGTGTGTGTGTGTGTTCGTTTTCATATGTGTGTGTGTGTGATTGTGTGTGTTTACGTGTTCATATATATGAGTGTTCATATAATTTCATATCGTGTGTGTGTGTGCGTACATACATACATACATTTAAAGAGCAGTTCCGGTATCACGTCCTAATGGTGACGCTCCAGGCAGCCCTGTTCAGAGCTGCCTCACTTGTCAGTTTTTTGTTTTTATTCAAGATCAGACTGTAAGTTCTGAGCCCACATCTTTCTTGGTCTGCCCTTTGGTGTAGCTCCCCCTACGTTCACGGACTTGCATATTTTCACCCAGCTTGGTTCATCCATCCTCTCCACATGCCCGAACCATCCAAGCCTACTATTATGCATCTCAGCACTGATAATCTTGATACCTAACCTTCTCCTTAGCTCTTCACTAGATATCCTGTCTTGCATTTTGGCACCACACATCTATCACACTATTCTATTCTCGTTGCCTTCCATTTCGTTGATATCATCCACTTTGACATGCTAGGTTTCTGAAGCATTTGTCACTGCGCTTCTAACACTTGAAGCATACACCTTTCCCTTCAAGGGGAGAGGGAGTCTTCTCATAGTGATTAGTGGCAACAGTTCTCTGAACTTTCCTTAGCTGCATCTAATTCTGGCGATAGTGGCAGCCTCGGCCCCACTACCGGCTGAGATGGTATCTCCCAAATAGCAAAACTTGTCCACCATACCATCTCGTGCTAAAGGGGTTAAGGGGAGGTATTTAGTTTCCTCCCTAGACCTCCATCAAGCTTATAGAGTAGCGGTCCAGCCCAGAAAAATTAGGTCACCCCCCAACCGGAGGTAGAACCAGCTAAAACTAGTATCATCTTATTCCTCTGAATGTCTAGTTTTCAGAAAACAATGTTGTAGTTCCAGCAATTGTGTACAACATGCAAAATTAACCCCTTCATTACGGGCATCCCTGAAAAATTGCCATTTTCAATGATCAATAGGTGTAATAGACACTAGACAACACATTCAATGGGGTGTAGAGCTAATCTAAGGGTTGGAGGGTAACTAAATATAAAATCAAAACAGTGACTTTTGGTAGCTTTGGACGAATTGTCCCAAATACTACCCCTAAAATATATTGCATCAGTGTCAGTCCAACTTCTAATCCTTTTCCTGCATACCCCAGTGATGTAGAACTGGCATTAAGAGAGGCAAAATTAATGCAGTGTGGCAGGTTACCTCTGGTTTGTGATAGTGCCCCAAATTGGTACCTTATGGTCGGTGTGATGCCTCCATCATCACAAGCACTCCAACCATGACCAACTGGTTGAGTTTCTTCCTGGTTTGCAATGTGACTATTACTCCAGATCCCAGTCTGGTACTTAGCACGTAGGACATGTTGTTTGAACGCATCTTCTGTGAGCGGAAGCATTGACCCTGTTTTGTCAGTCGTTGTTGCCATAAGGTAGCGCATCTCATCTAGAGTTTGAATATCTTTTCCTTTCTTTCCATACAGCAACAATGCAAACACCTGTGCAATGTTACCATCATTCTCAAGAAAGTTTGTCAAATCTGCGAACTGTCAATGTTTTGGAAAAGTGTGGAGTATGAAGTCTTCTTGCCTATCCTGTTCATTGAACATGTTGTATCACATCCTGTCAAGGCGTGAGCAGCAGGGAGACTATCACAAACTGTCGAATCAAGTTGGTCCACAATTTCATGAACTGGGATGTACCACTCCTTACCAGAATGTCCAGCAAACATGAATACTTGGTCAGTTAGGTGTCCTCTGCTTTGGTAGTACACGAGAAGGACCAGGACATCAGTTTCATCACAGCGAATAATTAGGCGACCATTGCCCTGGGAGAAACTGCACGCATGGAGAATCATCCAAGTGTCTGCTTCCTCTTGGCTGGAGTAGAGGCTCTCCAAGGATGTCACTCCTGTTGAGGTCACAGCCTTCACAAGTTTTCCATGAGTAAATCCCCCTGCCAGAATGATACATTTATCATGTGGGATGTACTCCCCTGCATGATCTATAATGTATTCACTAATGTAATTGGCAAGACATGCCTTGTTGCTAGCTACTCTCAGAAACCTGCGATAGTTTGGGACCTGTCTGTTTTCCTGGATTTGGTATATTGGTAATTCTGAAACAGAGGTACCCCTGCATTGCCTCTCTGCTGTTTTTATGGATGATGGATGATCATAGCAGTCGAAGACAATGGTGACAGAGCTCAAATCCAGAGAATGATTTGTCAGCAGCCGTACTGTTCGTTTTGCTCAACATCCGCCAAATCTTTGAATGTACAGAAGTGGTTTTCATTTAGTGATTGGATCATGGCCATTCCATCGATGATATAGGCGGATGATGTTGAATCTGGAATCTGTGGGAGGGATGTTAGAATCTCTGAACAAGTGGACTCCAGTTTCTGAGAGAGGCCAGCTTTGTTGGTCTTCCTTATCTTTCCATCGTCGTGGAAGAGGGCTGGTGGCATGGTTGCGAGTTCATGGCTAATGACATACTTCAAGTCAACATCACGACTCAGAGCCACTCCCAGCAGCCGCCGAAACAGTACCTCTCTGTCAATGATCAATTTCCTATCTTTGTCATTAGGTAGTGCCATCTTCATGTCCAGAAAGGCCATCACTGTTGATTTCTTTATTTGATCCCAGAACTTTTTTGTGAGGTCCTCTCCGAGTCTTTTGCAAATGAATTCCTTGGTAATATCTTTCCCCCTATGTGGGATCCCCTTTAATGAGTTCTCAACTTCCAGACTTGTTATTTGGCCTGTGGTGATGTTGATTATTTGTTGTGAAACCTCAAGGTTGAAGGGATCTTGGCACTGAGTGGAAAGGTACTCTTTAATTTTCTGGACATCTTTTCTGTTCCTCGGTAAACGGCTCTCTCCAAGCTCTTCATGAAGCCTTTCCTTTTTCCCAGCTGAGTTGCAGAGTTCCTTGAATGCCTCTGCGTATTCTCTTAATCCATCTCAGCAGGGCACATTTACGAAGGGTGAATCCAATGACACCCCCCTGGCTCTTGGCCTCGCAATTGATGATTTGCTCAAGAGGTTGACCTGTTGGGACTGAGTTGAAGGGTCGATTTTGTGACCTGCGAACAACAAATCCACCCTCCATCATGTGCTGATACATGACTGGATGTTTCTGTTCCAGTTCTTTAATTTCTGCAATGTACACTGGCGTGTAGCTGGCATAGTTTTGACGCCCGGCGAGTACAAAATAAGGCACAGTTTCCATGACCGCTTGGATGTGCATCAGAAAATTTGCCTCTCTATCGCCTGTAGCAATCGCAGTAATATGTCTCCAGATTCTAGGAAGCTATCCCAGTAGGCGAAAGTGAATGAACGTTCCTTCCCCTCATTCCGAAATAGGGCTACTGTTTAAAGTACGTTCTGCGGAATGGCATCTTCCAAATCCTGGCAGAGGACTTGGCATCCTTTGCCTTGAATGAATTCTCAAAGACCTCTATCTTCTGCTTGATTTCATCGGTCAGCCATGGCAGACAGTTTTTGCAGGCAAATGCATCAGCTGATGTGAGGAACATGTTTGTCAGAGTCTCATGAGCCATGCGGACACCACGAATTCCGCAGGCATTTTGTTTTCCTTGGAGCATTTGGTTGGCTGTGGCTGAGGAATACACGTCTGATGAGGTTAGGATATTCTGAAGGCCACCATCTCCATACAACTTTCCAATGCTTGCCATGAGAATGATGGGAATGTTGCACAGGTGTTTGCATTGTTGCTGTATGGAAAGAAAGGAAAAGATATTCAAACTCTAGATGAGATGCGCTACCTTATGGCAACAACGACTGACAAAACAGGGTCAATGCTTCCACTCACAGAAGATGTGTTCAAACAGCATGTCCTACGTGCTAAGTACCAGACTGGGATCTGGAGTAATAGTCACATTGCAAACCAGGAAGAAACTCAACCAGTTGGTCATGGTTGGAGTGCTTGTGATGATGGAGGCATCACACCGACCATAAGGTACCAATTTGGGGCACTATCACAAACCAGAGGTAACCTGCCACACTGCATTAATTTTGCCTCTCTTAATGCCAGTTCTACATCACTGGGGTATGCAGTAAAAGGATTAGAAGTTGGAGTGACACTGATGCAATATATTTTAGGGGTAGGATTTGGGACAATTCGTCCAAAGCTACCAAAAGTCACACATTTTTCTGTTTTGATTTTATATTTGTTACCCTCCAACCATTAGATTAGCTCTACACCCCATTGAATGTGTTGTCTAGTGTCTATTACACCTATTGAATACAAATCAAGAGCTTTGGTTGAATGAAACTTGCCTCATTTGAATGAATGTGGTAATAATTGAAAATGGCAATTGTTCATGGATGCCTGTAATGAAGGGGTTAATTTGGCATGTTTTACACAATTGCTGGAACTACAACAACATTTGGCATTTTGTACACAATTGCTGGAACTACAACAACATTTGGCATGTTTTACACAATTGCTGGAACTACAACAACATTTGGCATGTTGTACACAATTGCTGGAACTACAACAACATTTGGCATGTTTCACAATTGCTGGAACTACAACAACATTTGGCATGTTGTACACAATTGCTGGAACTACAACAACATTTGGCATGTTTTACACAATTGCTGGAACTACAACAACATTTGGCATGTTGTACACAATTGCTGGAACTACAACAACATTTGGCATGTTTTACACAATTGCTGGAACTACAACAACATTTGGCATGTTTTACACAATTGCTGGAACTACAACAACATTTGGCATGTTTTACACAATTGCTGGAACTACAACAACATTTGGCATGTTTTACACAATTGCTGGAACTACAACAACATTTGGCATGTTTTACACAATTGCTGGAACTACAACAACATTTGGCATGTTGTACACAATTGCTGGAACTACAACAACATTTGGCATGTTGTACACAATTGCTGGAACTACAACAACATTTGGCATGTTTTACACAATTGCTGGAACTACAACAACATTTTCTGAAAAGTAGACATTCAAAGGAATAAAATGATACCAGTTTTAGCTGGTTCTACCTCCGGGTGGGGTATCTCCTAAAATAGTATTTTTTCACCCTATTAACCAAACACCCCCAAGACCCTTTGAGATAAATGTGTAAATATTAAATTAAATATGTTAATATGTAAATATGTAAATTAAATATGTAAATATGTAAATTAAATATGTAAATATGTAAATTAAAGGCTCGCTATCGCTCGTCAGGATAATACTGACACCTTTATGGCACGAAAAGTATTAACATTGACAGAAATGGGGTGAAAGGTCTTGAAATCGCCAAACTAATGGAGCGATCGTCTTGAAATCTCAAAACAGGTGGGACTAAATGTGAGGTAGAAGGGGGTCCAGAAAACATACCTCTTAAGTGAAACTCTCCCCTTAAAGCTAGGCACAGAGTTTATTTTAAGTCTTAAGGTAGTTTTATGATCTCACTAAATCGGCATCTAATAATTGTATATTTATATTTTCTGGGAAACTCATTATAGAGAGGTATAGGTTGGTTGTGGTTTATGGGTATTAGCAGAGAGAGAGAGAGAGAGAGAGAACACCATTAATTAATATACAGGTAAAATAATGAGAGCCACATGTTGGAGAGATTACTGGGGCGGTGAGAGAGAGAGAGAGAGAGAGAGAGAGAGAGAGAGAGAGAGAGAGAGAGAGAGAGAGAGAGAGAGAGAGAGAGAGAGAGAGAGAGAGAGAGAGAGAGAGAGAGAGAGAGAAGAGAGAGAGAGAGAGAGAGAGAGAGAGAGAGAGAGAGAGAGAGAGAGAGAGAGAACCCCCTGACCATTAATTAATATACAGGTAAAAATGTAATGAGAGCCACATGTTAGAGAGTTACACATAGTTACACAGATACTTACCACACACACACCTTGCGGTACTTACTAGGTGGTCCGACCTTAAGGGGAGATTGGTAATTTGTCTGGTCCCCCTTCTTTTCTCATGTTTAGCCCCATTAGTTTTCAGATGTTATGACGCTCAGCCCATTAGTTTTTTATTACCTTACACCCCATTTCTATGTCAATATTTAAACTTTGTGTGTCAATTAGTTGTCGATTATTTCCTGGCGAGCGATAGCGAACCTGTGAATTGAGTGGAATCGGCCTTATGCCAGGACATTTTTTGATCGAAAAATGTAAACATTTATCTTGAAGGGTGTTTTTCTAAAGCTTGATGGAGGTCTAGGGAGGAAACTATTTTTTTTTTATAAAGATAAATATGCCCATTCCCCCATATACTACTAGACAGGGACAGTTTATAGTAGGAGAATAGGGCAGCAAAGTAGAAGGCTCTCTCCCCACCCTCCGCTTCTTCCGACTAAAAAGCCTTACCGGAAAAAGGATGAAGTGTAACCTTATGGGTCATGAATGGAAAGGATAGGAAAGACAAGTTTTTGAAGAGTATAGCAAGAAATTAGTCTGTAAGGGAAATTAGTCTGTAAGGGAAATTAGTCTAAGGGAAATTAGTCTGTAAGGGAAATTAGTCTGTAAGGGAAATTAGTCTGTAAGGGAAATTAGTCTGTAAGGGAAATTAGTCTGTAAGGGAAATTAGTCTGTAAGGGAAATTAGTCTGTAAGGGAAATTAGTCTGTAAGGGAAATTAGTCTGTAAGGGATATTAGTCTGTAAGGGAAATTAGTCTGTAAGGGAAATTAGTCTGTAAGGGAAATTAGTCTGTAAGGGAAATTAGTCTGTAAGGGAAATTAGTCTGTAAGGGAAATTAGTCTGTAAGGGAAATTAGTCTGTAAGGGAAATTAGTCTGTAAGGGAAATTAGTCTGTAAGGGAAATTAGTCTGTAAGGGAAATTAGTCTGTAAGGGAAATTAGTCTGTAAGGGATATTAGTCTGTAAGGGAAATTAGTCTGTAAGGGAAATTAGTCTGTAAGGGAAATTAGTCTGTAAGGGATATTAGTCTGTAAGGGAAATTAGTCTGTAAGGGAAATTAGTCTGTAAGGGATATTAGTCTGTAAGGGAAATTAGTCTGTAAGGGAAATTAGTCTGTAAGGGAAATTAGTCTGTAAGGGAAATTAGTCTGTAAGGGAAATTAGTCTGTAAGGGAAATTAGTCTGTAAGGGAAATTAGTCTGTAAGGGATATTAGTCTGTAAGGGATATTAGTCTGTAAGGGATATTAGTCTGTAAGGGATATTAGTCTGTAAGGGATATTAGTCTGTAAGGGATATTAGTCTGTAAGGGAAATTACACATACATACCTACTGATTAATTCATATTAAGGCGGGTCACCTGTTTTTTGTTATTTCTGTCCTTTTCGCTCTTTCTCTGGCTTGTATCCATTCGGCCCCATTCAGCCAACTATTTTAAGACGTTTATCCCCATCTAGGTGTCGATTTCTTCATGGCGAGCGATAGCGAGCCAGCATTATATGAAGAAATCCGGCTTCGCCGGAGACATTTTTCTATTGAAAAATGTACAAATTTAGCCTGCTGTCAAACACAAATAAAAAATATGCTGGCTCGCTACCGCTCACCAGTAAAAAATTGACACCTGTATGGGGATAAACGTCTTAAAACAGTAGGCTGAATGGGACCAAATGGATACAAGCCAGAAACAGATAAAAAAGGACAGAACAAAAACAGGTCACCCCCCTTAATCCAATCTCCATCAGATGCTCGTCCAGTCTCTTCTTAACCCCTTCTTTACCGGTGATGTACTTTTCATTATATTCTGGCAACTATTAGACGATTTTGTTCAGCTTAGGAAGGACGTCTACCCATCAAAAGGCTGCAGACTATCCCAATTAATCCGTTCAGCTGCCATATATCTTTCTTAAGCTTCATAAAACCGTCTAAATGTACCTGAAATTAAATTAAAAAGGCGTCGCCGGTACGGAAGGGGTTAAACGTAGCAATTGAATTACTATAAAAATATATATATTTTGTTTTCCAGCTGATGGTAAATTGAATCCTTTAGCAACTGATTTCATGATTCTTACTGGACAAATCTGATACTGTTATGTCTGTGCGTCATATTATTGACAAGTTTTCATAATTAGCAACCAATTTCGCCACAAAATTATGATACTAAAGTAGTAATGAGAATGGAGAGATGGCAATTTAGTATCAGCTGAAAACAAGGGGAGTATATCTACCACCTCCCTTGGTAAACTATTCCATTCTTTAATCACACTGTATGTGAATAAATGTTTTGTGACATCTAAATGTTTTGTGACATCTAAATGTTTTTGTGACATCTAGGCATGCCTTCTTTTTATTTTATTTTATTCCATTACCTCGGGTTGCAGCATTGTTATTAATCTTGAACAGTGCATTGATATCTACTGTCAAACAATTTATGCATCTCAAAACACTCGATAAATTGGCCTCGTAATCTCCTTTTCTTTAGCGAGAACAAATTTTATTTAGTTTTTTCTCTCTTAAAGTGTAATGGTTAGAACGTCTAAGTTTTGTATGAGATATCCTAGGTTCGAATCCTGGGAAAATCACATGCTTTCATTAATTTTATTTGGAGGTTAATGGTGTTAAGAACGATGTTAAAAATAATAATATGGCTTTTTTCTAAGAGAGGGGATAAGCTTAGTTGCTCCACGCTGCACGGATTCTAGTTTTTCAATGTCTTTCTTGAGATACGCGGACCAGAATTGAGAGAGAGAGAGAGTGAGAGTGAGTGAGTGAGTGAGTGAGTGAGTGAGTGAGTGAGTGAGTGTGTGTGTGTGTGTAAAGAAATCGGTGTGAGTGAGGTTAGGAGTGACTAATGGAGTTTCCGTGGTCCACTTTTTATCATGGCGACCAGAGCTCCCTTGGTGCCTATATACCCTTCTATCTCTCTCTCTCTCTCTCTTAGAGAGTATTAGAGTTTTTTTTTTACATAATTTTAAAAGCACGTCTAGGAATCAAATAGGTAAAGTAGATCACCCCTTTGGATTTCCCAAGATATTCCTAAGATGAATATAATTGTCTAGTAAGATCCAGAAATATATGAAACACAAATAAACAAACCGCTGCCTCGATTGTAGAGAAGGTTAATTTGATATCATAAATAATCTACGGTAATCAAAACACTCTTCTCATATACTGTAGGGCATATCATTATACAGTATATTTTATTATTTCCTCCTTAAGTCTTAAGTTGCTAATCCTTTTCAATACACTCTCTTCATATATATATATATATATATATATATATATATATATATATATATATATATATATATATATATACTGTATATCTTTTTACCTCCTTCCAAATTATCCTCTCAATATACCCTCTTTTCAACTTAGTCGTATATACATTTTTCTTTACATTTTTCTTGGATTTTTTGCTTCAGGAGTTGAGGTTAAGAAATTTTGGGAGTAGGGGATTCAGTGTGGCCAAAATTGACCTTTAATTTAGCGGGCCAGTGGAGCGAGGTATTGGCAACGATGACCTGCTGAGAGAGAGAGAGAGAGAGAGGGAGAGAGAGAGAGAGAGAGATAGAGATAGAGAGAGAGAGAGAGAGCTAGGGAGAGGGGTGATGGATTTACAAGGAATAGTTATTATCTTGAAATGTCTTGCGTTGTGTGTATGAGAGAGAGAGAGAGAGAGAAATAGGTGATGAATTTACAAGGAATAGCTATTATCTTTAAATGTCTTACGTTGTGTGTGTGTGTGTGTGTGTGTGTGTGTGAGAGAGAGAGAGAGAGAGGTGATGAAGTACACAAAATAGTTGTTATCTTTAAATGTCTTGCGTTGTGTGTGTGTGTGTGTGTGTGTGTGTGTGTGTGTGTGTGTGTGTGAGAGAGAGAGAGAGAGAGAGCAGTACTAGCTCTCATCTACTGGTCTCATTTCACTGTTAACTTCGTATGAATTGGGAGCCCAACTCATTGAAGTATTTAACCCTCACAGTACCGGTGCCGTCCTTTTCATTGAAGTATTTAACCCTCACAGTACCGGTGCCGTCCTTTTCATTGAAGTATTTAACCCTCACAGTACCGGTGCCGTCCTTTTCATTTTTTCTGGCTACTATTAGACGATGTTGTTCAGTTTTAATAGGGCCGGCAGCAATTAACAGTTTTAATAGGGCCGGCAGCAATTAACAGTTTTAATAGGGCCGGCAGCAATTAACAGTTTTAATAGGGCCGGCAGCAATTAACAGTTTTAATAGGGCCGGCAGCAATTAACAGTTTTAATAGGGCCGGCAGCAATTAAGTTTTAATAGGGCCGGCAGCAATTAACAGTTTTAATAGGGTCGGCAGCAATTAACAGTTTTAATAGGGCCGGCAGCAATTAACAGTTTTAATAGGGCCGGCAGCAATTAACAGTTTTAATAGGGCCGGCAGCAATTAACAGTTTTAATAGGGCCGGCAGCAATTAACAGTTTTAATAGGGCCGGCAGCAATTAACAGTTTTAATAGGGCCGGCAGCAATTAACAGTTTTAATAGGGCCGGCAGCAATTAACAGTTTTAATAGGGCCGGCAGCAATTAACAGTTTTAATAGGGCCGGCAGCAATTAACAGATTTAATAGGGCCGGCAGCAATTAACAGTTTTAATAGGCCGGCAGCAATTAACAGTTTTAATAGGGCCGGCAGCAATTAACAGTTTTAATAGGGCCGGCAGCAATTAACAGTTTTAATAGGGCCGGCAGCAATTAACAGTTTTAATAGGGCCGGCAGCAATTAACAGTTTTAATAGGGTCGGCAGCAATTAACAGTTTTAATAGGGCCGGCAGCAATTAACAGTCTTAATAGGGCCGGCAGCAATTAACAGTTTTAATAGGGCCGGCAGCAATTAACAGTTTTAATAGGGCCGGCAGCAATTAACAGTTTTAATAGGGCCGGCAGCAAATAACAGTTTTAATAGGGCCGGCAGCAATTAACAGTTTTAATAGGGCCGGCAGCAATTAACAGTTTTAATAGGGCCGGCAGCAATTAACAGTTTTAATAGGGCCGGCAGCAATTAACAGTTTTAATAGGGCCGGCAGCAATTAACAGTTTTAATAGGGCCGGCAGCAATTAACAGTTTTAATAGGGCCGGCAGCAATTAACAGTTTTAATAGGGCCGGCAGCAATTAACAGTTTTAATAGGGCCGGCAGCAATTAACAGTTTTAATAGGGCCGGCAGCAATTAACAGGTTTAATAGGGCCGGCAGCAATTAACAGTTTTAATAGGGCCGGCAGCAATTAACAGTTTTAATAGGGCCGGCAGCAATTAACAGTTTTAATAGGGCCGGCAGCAATTAACAGTTTTAATAGGGCCGGCAGCAATTAACAGTTTTAATAGGGCCGGCAGCAATTAACAGTTTTAATAGGGCCGGCAGCAATTAACAGTTTTAATAGGGCCGGCAGCAATTAACAGTTTTAATAGGGCCGGCAGCAATTAACAGTTTTAATAGGGCCGGCAGTAATGAACAGTTTTAATAGGGCCGGCAGCAATGAACAGTTTTAATAGGGCCGGCAGCAATGAACAGTTTTAATAGGGCCGGCAGCAATTAACAGTTTTAATAGGGCCGGCAGCAATGAACAGTTTTAATAGGGCCGGCAGCAATTAACAGTTTTAATAGGGCCGGCAGCAATTAACAGTTTTAATAGGGCCGGCAGCAATTAACAGTTTTAATAGGGCCGGCAGCAATTAACAGTTTTAATAGGGCCGGCAGCAATTAACAGTTTTAATAGGGCCGGCAGCAATTAACAGTTTTAATAGGGCCGGCAGCAATTAACAGTTTTAATAGGGCCGGCAGCAATTAACAGTTTTAATAGGGCCGGCAGCAATTAACAGTTTTAATAGGGCCGGCAGCAATTAACAGTTTTAATAGGGCCGGCAGCAATTAACAGTTTTAATAGGGCCGGCAGCAATGTACAGTTTTAATAGGGCCGGCAGCAATTAACAGTTTTAATAGGGCCGGCAGCAATTAACAGTTTTAATAGGGCCGGCAGCAATTAACAGTTTTAATAGGGCCGGCAGCAATTAACAGTTTTAATAGGGCCGGCAGCAATTAACAGTTTTAATAGGGCCGGCAGCAATCAACAGTTTTAATAGGGCCGGCAGCAATTAACAGTTTTAATAGGGCCGGCAGCAATTAACAGTTTTAATAGGGCCGGCAGCAATCAACAGTTTTAATAGGGCCGGCAGCAATCAGTTTTAATAGGGCCGGCAGCAATCAACAGTTTTAATAGGGCCGGCAGCAATCAACAGTTTTAATAGGGCCGGCAGCAATCAACAGTTTTAATAGGGCCGGCAGCAATCAACAGTTTTAATAGGGCCGGCAGCAATCAACAGTTTTAATAGGGCCGGCAGCAATCAACAGTTTTAATAGGGCCGGCAGCAATTAACAGTTTTAATAGGGCCGGCAGCAATCAACAGTTTTAATAGGGCCGGCAGCAATCAACAGTTTTAATAGGGCCGGCAGCAATCAACAGTTTTAATAGGGCCGGCAGCAATCAACAGTTTTAATAGGGCCGGCAGCAATCAACAGTTTTAATAGGGCCGGCAGCAATTAACAGTTTTAATAGGGCCGGCAGCAATCAACAGTTTTAATAGGGCCGGCAGCAATTAACAGTTTTAATAGGGCCGGCAGCAATTAACAGTTTTAATAGGGCCGGCAGCAATCAACAGTTTTATAGGGCCGGCAGCAATTAACAGTTTTAATCCGGCAGCAATCACAGTTTTAATCCTGCAGCAACAACAGTTGTTTAATACACTAACAGATCTTTAATAGGTATCTCTCTCTCTCTACCTCTCTCACACACACATAGTTTGTTCTCTCTCACACACACTCACTCTCTCTCTCTCACACACACTCAGTCTCTCTCTCTCTCTTTCTCTCTCACACACTCAGTCTCTCTCTCACTCTCTCTCACACACACTACAGGCCTACCATAATTTCCTGTACAGCTCCAGTGACTCTCCATATCACGTTAGGGTCAACAGAGAGAGAGAGAGAGAGAGAGAGAGAGAGAGAGAGAGAGAGAGAGAGAGAGAGAGAGAGAGAGAGATGATACATAATAAGAATTGATAGATGGAGAGAAAGATTGTGATAGTGTGTAGTCATCACTATTTAGAGAGAGAGAGAGAGAGTGTTACACAGATACTCAGACCACACAGACCTTGCGGTCCCAACTAGGTGGTCCGGCCTTAATACTACCAGACAGGGACAGTTTATAGTGGAAGAATAGGACAGTAAAGTAGAAAGAGAGAGAGAGTGAGTGAGTGAGAGTATGTGTGTGTGCTTTCTTTTGTTTTTTCCTTTGTAATCCAGTGGTAAACTTTTGGAATGGACTTCCTACTAATGTCATTGAGTGCAGTACTGTTCAAACTTTAAAAAATCGTCTAGATAAATATTTTGGTCTTAACCCCCGATTAACTGGATTTACAGACGAATAGGACCCCTTTATACTGTGCTATCCTTCCCGGTGTTTACATAGGATCGGTAGTTTAGTTATAAGCAGCCTCGTAAAGTTCAATATATCTTGTTGCTTGTTTTCCTTTGTATTTCCTTTGTGAGTGTGTGTGAGGGTGAGGGAGAGTGTTTATTCATATATTCTTTTAGTTCCTCCCTAGACCTCCATCAAACTTAGAAAAACACCCCCTCTTCTTAAAATTGCAGGCTCGCTGTCGCTCGCCAGGAAATAATCGACACCTAAATGGCACGAAAGGTCTTAAAATTAACAACGAAATGGGGCGAAAGGTGTTAATATCGCCAAACTAATGGGCCGAACGTCTTATAATCTCAAAACTAGTGGGGCTAAACATTAGGGAGAAGGGGGTCCAGAAAAACGGTCTGCCTCCCCTTAAGTCCGCTAGATAGTAAACAAATGCCGAAAAATGCTAGAATAATACTACAATCTCTAGAATATCGCTCTGAAATGGCTCAAATATCCCGAATATCGCTAGAATATTGCCATCATCTCTGGAATATCGCTCTAAATTGGCTCAAATATCCTGAGTATCGTTAGAATGATGCCACAATCTCTAGAATATCGCTCTAAAATGGCTCAAATCTCCAGAATATCGCTAGAATATTGCCATCATCTCTGGAATATCGCTCTAAATTGGCTCAAATATCCTGAGTATCGTTAGAATGATGCCACAATCTCTAGAATATCGCTCTAAAATGGCTCAAATCTCATGAATATCGCTTGAATAAGGCTGCACTATCTAGAATATCGCTCTAAAATGGCTCAAATATCTCGAATATCAATAGAATAATGCCACAATCTCTACAATATCGCTCTAAAATGGCTCAAATCTCATGAATATCGCTAGAAGAATGCCACAATCTCTACAATATCGCTCTAAAATGGCTCAAATATCTCGAATATCAATAGAATAATGCCACAATCTCTACAATATCGCTCTAAAATGGCTCAAATCTCATGAATATCGCTAGAAGAATGCCACAATCTCTACAATATCGCTCTAAAATGGCTCAAATATCTCGAATATCAATAGAATAATGCCACAATCTCTACAATATCGCTCTAAAATGGCTCAAATCTCATGAATATCGCTAGAAGAATGCCACAATCTCTACAATATCGCTCTAAAATGGCTCAAATATCTCGAATATCAATAGAATAATGCCACAATCTCTACAATATCGCTCTAAAATGGCTCAAATCTCATGAATATCGCTAGAAGAATGCCACAATCTCTACAATATTACTCTAAGATGGCTCGAATCTCCCGAATATCGCAAGAATGTATGTCGCTAGATGTAAAAAGTTGACTCTACATTATGCCTCCAGATCTAGCGGGAAAGTCGCTAAATTGGCAACTCTAATTATACAACCACGGAAAGAGACACCTCGACGACGTATACAGACTAATAACACACATAACAAAGCCACTCCAACAGCTTCCTCTCTCTCCAACACCCTTTTTCCCCTCTACACTCTTCAGAAAATAGGAAAGTAGAAAGTAGCTACGAGGTGCCGTTGTAAATGCTTATCCCTCAATACCTTCACCAAACCTGAAGAGCTATATACTGTATACTCCCTAGCTACCAACAACCCACCGAACAAAAGAGGGATATACCTTTCTGTTCACTTGTCACGGCTTGACCTCTGACCTTTACAATTGTTGAATGTGGGGATATGCAGTACTGAACGCTATTGTGTGGGTTTTAAAGGGGAACATTGTGTGTGTGTGTGCGTGTGTGTATATATATATATATATTGTATGTAATAATTACAACAATGTAGGTGATAAATGTGTAAGAGATTATAACATGTTAATGATCTGATTCAGAGTAAATTCCTATGTATCTAATTATATTGTATCTATATATCTGTCTATCTATCTATTTATCTATCTTACCTATCAATCTATATATTTACCCATCTTATCTATCAATCAACCAACCCCTCTATCGCTCCCTCCTCCCTCCCCTCTCCAAACAATGAATAAGCTAATCCAAGGACAACAGCAAATCTATCTATCTATCTACTGTATATATATATATATATATATATATATATATATATATATATATATATATATATATATATATATATATACCGGTATATATATATATATATATATATATATATATATATATATATATATATATATATATTAACTCATACGAGTCTAAGAACTTTTTCTTCAATCGAGTTGTCAACTTGTGGAATGGGCTTCCCCGAGATGTCATAGACTGCATCACTGTTTATTCTTTTAAACTTCGCCTAGACAAACACCTTGCCTTAAATCCACGACTGACTGCATTTGTAAATTAATAGTTTTTTGTCCCCTCTATTATATTACTAACAACTGTCTCCTACTAACATCTCCTAATCCTGCCATGGACATTTTTCCCTTACCCACTGTAAACCACTGTTTGGACACTTGACCATCAGTGTTTTGAAGGGCAAGCAGCCTTGATGGATCGCTGGACCTGTTGTTGTTTAATTTCCTTTGTATTCCTTTGTACTATCTATCTACAAGACCAACAGCAAATCACTCCAGCCCATCACCCTTGATTAACCTCGCATGGTATACTAATTGCTTCGTTAGTAGGGGCCTTGTCTTTGGCTCCTCTGTTTGTTTTCATTCCATTAGCCTTTGAATTATAACGGGCTGGAACCAATTGGCTTTGGGAGCGAGGGGTGGTGGAGGTGTATTATACGGTTGTCTCGCCTCTCTCTCTCTCTCTCTCTCTCCCAGTCTTAAAGAATAAATCTATTTTCTTTAACCCAGCGCTGATTAACCTATTGGTTGCGGGAACTGTTCTGGAATGCCATGGCAATTTATAACAATTTACAGGCTCTTAAAGCCTGTGGAGACGAATGCGAGTGAGCGGGAGCGCAGCAGGCTGCCGTCTGCTCTCCAGCCAGGCGGCAGCGGCGCTCAGGGATATCAGCCACGTCTCGCTAGACATATTCAGCGCTGCCAAAGGCAAATGTAGCGCGACATTAGCAACATTCGCTCAGTATTAGCGAATATTTGCCGATGTCTATGGTAGCGCTGTGGATGAACCCCCGCGCGCGCTACAAATTTCTGTCTGGTGTCATTTTGAAGCTATTTTCTTCTAGTTTTTGGCTGAATACATTTCATTTCATTTAGAAACTTGCTCAATCATTCAGGAGTGCTTAAATGTGCCTTAATATAGCGGAAATATGCCCGCACAGTAAGTGTTAAGAGGCGACCTAATACTTAAAGGCATCGACAATATGACCTGTAATAAATACTTTACGATCGACCAGTCAAACTACACGCGGGCAAATGGTTGCAAAATCATTGGCAAATCTTTTAACTCACATGAGTCTAAGAATTTATTCTTCAATCGAGTTGTGAATTTGTGGAATGGGCTTCCCCGAGATGTTATAGACTTCAGCACCATTGATGCCTTTAAACATCGCCTAGACAAACATCTTGCCTTAAACCCGCTACTGACTGCTTTTCTAGATGCATATTTTGTGTTTTCCTTTTTCCTCAGATACATCGAGGATCACTATATGTATAAATCATTAACTGAGATGTTACTCAATTTTCCCCAGATACACGAAGGGTCACTTATACCTGTTATATTATTAACCCAAAGTGTCCTCTTACTAACATCTCCTAAGCCTGCCTAGGGCAGTACTTCCCTTTCCAATTGCCCCCCACCCTAAAACACTGTTGAACACTTTGAACAACAGTGATTCAAGGGGTAAACAACCTCGAGGGGTCGCTAGTCTGTTGTTGCTTGACTTGTTCTCTCTCTCTGTCTGTCTGTCTGTCTGTCTGTCTGTCTGTCTGTCTCTCTGTCTGTCTCTCTCTCTCTCTCTCTCTCTCTCTCTCTCTCTCTCTCTCTCTCTCTCTCTCTCTCTCTCTCTCTCTCTCTCTCTCTCTCTCTCTCTCTCTCTCTCTCTCTCTCTCTCTCTCTCTCTCTCTCTCTCTCTCTCTCTCTCTCTCTCTCTCTCTCAAAAGATTGGTCCCGTACGCAAATCAACTCCTGCCTTATTCATCACGGAATTGTGGTGAACAATATATTTGGTAGGGGCAGGATTCGAACCCATGTAGGCAGACACTCCGCATACCCTACATAAAGAAATAAATTCTTACAATAGCGACTCTCATTCTTTCAACTTTGGGAGAGACACTTGTTACAGGTTGCTTTGCCTTTTGTCTCCTTCATACACATAGAAAAAAAGGTGAAACAGGAGAGACGCCAAAAGACCACCCTCTGAATAAATAGGGTGAGCTACATAACTGAAAAAAAAATAACCCATACAATACCGGTGACGTCCATTTCTTAATAGTGTGACAACTATTCGACGATTTTATTCAGAACAGGAAGGACCTCTAGCAATAAGAAGGCTTCAAACTATCTCAACCAACCCATTTAACTCTCACATATCCTTCCTAAGCTGCACACTATCGTCTAAATATAGCTTGAAGACAATATAACACACGTCGCTGGTACTCAAAGAGCTAAAGAAGAAAGAAGAGTAACTAAGAAAAAAGAATAGGAACCAAGAAGAAAGAAGAGGAACCAAGAAGAAAGAAGAGGAACCAAGAAGAAAGCAGAGGAACCAAGAAGAAAGAAGAGGAACCAAGAAGAAAGAAGAGGAACCAAGAAGAAAGAAGAGGAACCAAGAAGAAAGAAGAGGAACCAAGAAGAAAGAAGAGGTTCGAAAGAAGAGGAACCAAGAAGAAAGAAGAGGAACCAAGAAGAAAGAAGAGTAACTAAGAAGAAAGAAGAGGAACCAAGAAATTCTTAGATCCGTGCGAGTTAAAAGATTTACCAATAATTTTGCAACCGTTTCCCCGCATGTAATTAGATTGGTCGATAGTGAAGTACTTACTACAGTTCATATTGTCGATGCCTTTGATGATTTTGAACACTTGAATTAAGTCGCCTCTTAATCTGCGCTGGGTTAAAGGAAATAGATTTAATTCTCTAAGACGCTCTTCGTATGACTTGTTCTTTAGGCTAGGTATCATTTTGGCAACTCTACGTTGAACTCGTTCTAGCTTGTTTATATCGTTTTAGTAATAAGGGCACCAGGATTGAACGCAGTATTCCAGAAGAGGAATTGTAAAGAGTTAGGATAACTTCTTTGGACTTATGCTCAAATGACCTGCCTATAAAGCCAATTATTTTGTTTGCCTTTTTAACGACTTCTGAACATTGTTGACTCGGTTTTAGGTTACTCGATATTGTTACTCCCAGATCGGTTTCTCTGTTTACAGTCTTAGCTGAGTGCCATTCATCGAATAGTTTGCTTTCTCATTTCAGTATCCAATATGTAGTACTTTACATTTATCCGCATTGAAACTCATTTGCTAAATTTGGGCCCAACATGACAACTTATCTAGATTGTGTTGCATATCGTCAACTTGTTCTTTTGAGAGTACGCTATTTGCAATTTTTGTATCGTCAGCAAACTTTGAGATTATACAGGTGAGACCCTCATCTATGTCGTTGATGTAAATTAGAATGAGAATTGGTCCTAGTACCGATCCCTGGGGTACCCTGCTACTTACATTGGTCCATTTAGATGCCTTACCGTTTATGACTAGGCCTACTCTTTGCTTTCTGTCGCTGAGCCAATTTTCTATCCATTTCAACACACCGTCTTGTATTCCATGCGCTTTTAGTTTTAGCAGTAAACGTTTGTGAGGAACTTTATCAAAGGCCTTTTGAAAATCAAGGTATATAATATCTACAGCTTTACTCTCATCATAGAGGTTGAGGATATCGTGGAAGAAGTCTAAGAGGTTTGTTAAGCAGGAACGTTTGTTACGAAAGCCGCCGTGTTGAGTATTTTTAAATATGATATTTTCCTCTAAGTGATTTACGAGTCTGTCTCCTATGAGCGTTTCTAGCATTTTACATACAACTGAGGTTAAGCTAATTGGACGATAGTTACTGGGTAGGGATTTGCTGCCTTTTTAAAAAATCGGTGTTACGTTGGCTAGCTTCCACTGATCAGGCATAGTTCCAGACTGCAAGGATTTATTGAATAACAATGGCAGTGGTTTGGAGAGCTCATCCTTAGCTTCCTTTACAAATCTAGGTGAGATTGTATCAGGTCCAAGCGATTTATTTACCTTGAGTTTATCTAAATAGTTCAATACTTCTCTCTCTGTAATGGTGATATTGCTTAGAACATCAGAATTATCTATCTGAATCGGCGATCCTGTAGGGATATCAATGAGGTCTTCTGTTGTAAAAACTGATGCAAAGAAGGTATTGAGGGCATTACTCATTTGTACTTCGTCTTTGGTGTATTCTCCATTTTCATCGACTAACGGTCCTACAGTTGAAGTAACTACTCTCTTCTTTCTGATATAACTATTGAATTATTTTGGGTTTGTTTTACTTTGATTCGCAACATGTAACTCCAGAGTCTTTTTACTTTGCTTAATTAACTATTTTGGCTTTGTGTCGTAGTTCTACAAATTTCACCCGTTCTTCGTCATTTTGTGAGGATTTTGATCATCATTTGCAAACATTTTAGCAGAAGAAGAACTGAGAAGAAAGAAGAATAACTAAGAAGAAAGAAGAGTAACTGAAAAGAAAGAAGTAAAACTAAGAAGAAAGAAGAAGAATTAAGAAGAAAGAAGGAAAGGAAGAAGAAAACCCTCAGAAGAAAGAAGGAATAACTAAGGAAGAGAGGAACTGAGAAGAAAGAAGAATAACTAAGAAGAAAGAAGACAAACTAAGAAGGAAGAAGAATAACTAAGAAAGAAGAGGAACTGAGAAGAAAGAAGAATAACTAAGAAAAAAAAAGAATAACTAAGAAAGAAGAGGAACTGAGAAGAAAGAGGAATAACTAAAAAAGAAGAGGAACTGAGAAGAAAGAAGAATAACTAAGAAAAAAAATAATAACTAAGAAAAAAGAAGAATAACTAAGAAAAAAGAAGAATAACTAAAAAAAGAAGAGGAACCAAGAAGAAAGAAGAAAACAAGAAAGAAGAATAACTAAGAAGAAAGAAGAATAAACCAAGAAGAAACGTAGAATCAGAAGAAAGAGAAGAATAAGAAGAAGAAGGAATAACCAAGAAGAAAGAAGCATAACTAAGAAGAAAGAAGAATAAAGAAGAAGAAAAACAAAAAAAAATGACTTATCATGAAAAGTATAGCACGACAAAAGGGAGCGCCGTTGTTAAGGCCTAGCCGCCGCCCAAAACTGAAGCGAACTGTATGTGAGCGTTTGTTTACTTCTGACGGCGTTTTCAATATTTGCCGAGTTTTGATCGCCTACGTGTATGTGTGTGTGTGTGTGTGTGTGTGTGTGTGTGTGTGTGTTATTTGTTGTACTGTGATGGAATTTTGGGTCTAGTGTTTGCTCTCTCTCTCTCTCTCTCTCTCTCTCTCTCTCCAGAGTCTTTTTACTTTGCTTAATTAACTATTTTGGCTTTGTGTCGTAGTTCTACAAATTTCACCCGTTCTTCGTCATTTTGTGAGGATTTTGATCATCATTTGCAAACATTTTAGCAGAAGAAGAAGAACTGAGAAGAAAGAAGAATAACTAAGAAGAAAGAAGAGTAACTGAAAAGAAAGAAGTAAAACTAAGAAGAAAGAAGAAGAATTAAGAAGAAAGAAGAAGAACACCTCAGAAGAAAGAAGAATAACTAAAGAGAAAGAAGAGGAACTGAGAAGAAAGAAGAATAACTAAGAAGAAAGAAGACAAACTAAGAAAAAAATAATAACTAAAAAAAAAGAAGAATAACTAAGAAAAAAAAAGAATAACTAAGAAAGAAGAGGAACTGAGAAGAAAGAGGAATAACTAAAAAAGAAGAGGAACTGAGAAGAAAGAAGAATAACTAAGAAAAAAAATAATAACTAAGAAAAAAGAAGAATAACTAAGAAAAAAGAAGAATAACTAAAAAAAGAAGAGGAACCAAGAAGAAAGAAGAATAACTAAGAAAGAAGAATAACTAAGAAGAAAGAAGAATAACCAAGAAGAAAGTAGAATAACCAAGAAGAAAGAAGAATAACTAAGAAGAAAGAAGAATAACCAAGAAGAAAGAAGCATAACTAAGAAGAAAGAAGAATAACTAAGAAGAAAAACAAAAAAATGACTTATCATTGAAAAGTAAACATAGCACGACAAAAGGGAGGCGCCGTTGTTAAGGCCTAGCTTCCCGCCCAATAAC
>CM064541.1:29482255-29564271 GCA_032716605.1 Paralithodes platypus
CCCGGACGTTTCCGCACCCTCCTCAGCTCCCCGCCATGGAGTGGCTTCGGTCACCCAGGCTTTATTGTGGTCGGCAGGGAGGGTTTTGTGGGGGCGCCCGGTTATGGCCTTAGCCTTGCTAGGGGCCTTGGGGCTGTTCGGCCAGGCAGCTTGGGGAACAACAACAACAATAACTAGAATAACAACAACAACAACAACAAGAACAACAACAACAACTAGAACAAAATATTGGGCTAAATTAAGGGCAGACTTGTATAATTAATTTAACATTATTACTATTATTTGTTTCTTTTCTTAGTTTGTAGATACTATTGCTGTAACTCACTTCAAGGGGCTAGTGCTTGTTTTTTGGGGGCTATTTATTAATTTCTTTAGTTAATTTCGAGTTTCCTCGTTAGACCTCCATCAAGCTTACAAAAACATCCCCTATACCCCCTTTCAAGATATATTTGTACATTTTTCGGTAGAAAAATGTTCCGGCCGAAGGCCGATTCCTTAAAAAGTTACAGGCTCGCTGTCGCTCGCCTGGAAACAATAGACACCTAAACGGCACGAAAGGTCTGAATATTGACAAAGTAATGGAATGAAAGGTCTAAAAATCGCCAAACTAGTGAACGAACGTCAAAATCTGAAAACTAATGGGGCTAAACATGTGGGAGAAGGAAGTCCAGAAAAAGCGAGCATCTCCCCTTTAAGATGAAAAACTACATTTAATATATCACATCGTTCCCCAACATTTCTTTATTTGCCTCGATGCGTTAAATTAAACTCCACCAAATTAGTCAGCAGCGAAAAAGAAACTATATTTAAAACAAGAATGATAAGAACAAAATATATGCAAAAATGATCTTGGGAGCCTTATATTAAATTCCACCAAATTGACAAATATCTCACGTCATAATAAAATTTCATATTGGCTTTTACGTTTTTAAAATAAACACTCTTTCTCTCTCTGTCTCTCTCTCTCTTCTTCTTCTTCTTCTAACCATCCTTCCTCCTCCTCCTATTCCTCCTATCTAGCAGTCCTCCCCCCTCGCCCTCCCCCCAACCTTCCTCAACTTCCTTCTCCAGCCTCCCTCTTCTCCAATCTTCCTCCATTTGAATTTTCTCCTCCCTAACCTTCCTCCTCCTCCTCCTCTTCTTCCTCCCTCCCCTTCCCCCCCCCCCCTCCCCATCGAAAAGCGAGATTGCCAATTTATTGCCAAAATCTGCCCGTGGCCGGAAGTCAATAAACGACCCGATGAGAACCGCCAATAATAATAAGAGAATTTTGGCTACCTCTCACCGATCTCAATTTAAGGGTAGGTATTTCGTTTCTGCGGTGGATATATTTGGGAGTTTTGGCTACCTCTCACCGATTTTAGTTTAACGGTGGGTATTTCATTTGTGCGGGTGGCCGATAAATATAAGAGAATTTTGGCTACCTCACCGATTTCCATTTGAGGGGGGGGGGGGGGATTTCGTTTCTGTGGGGGGAACATGTGTTAGTTTTGGCTATCTCTCGACGATTTCAATTTGAGGGTGAGTATTTCGTTTTTGCTGTGGGATTATTTGATGCCCTGGTTTTGAGTTTCCGATAACTAAACTATAGCTATATTATGCCCTCTCTCGTCCTTCGGCCGAGACAATTTTTCTACCGACAAAATGTAGAAGGGGAATCTTAGAGATGTTTTTTTGTTTTTCAGGCTTGATGGAGGTCTAGGGAGGAAACTAAAAAATAATAACATTATTCGACCAGTAAATAAACCCTTTCCCCCTTAAAAAAGTTTTTTATATACCAGACTCCTCATTAAAAAAAAAAAAAAAAAAAAAAAAAAAAAAAAATATATAGAAGGTCCCACCCTTTCCCATTCTTAAGTAAGCCATTTTAGATTTACAGAAGAGTGACCATTACTTGCATTACTGCATGTCCACAAACATTTCAGTAATGTAAGCATGTTTCCTTCTATTTTTTTTTTTTTTTTTTTTTATTATGGTGACAGTTACAAAGTGGTGTACAATCTATCTTATTCTAGTTACATTGTAGTTTATCTTATTGTACCAGTACCTCCCTACAATCAACCTAGTTGTTCCCCAATTCGTCCCTCCGCCACGACCATTTCAAAGTCCAAGTCTCTCACTCTTGTCCTCTGTAGCGGGGAGGACCTTGTACCCCTGAGACATAGGAGTGCAGACCTGAGAAGAGAGAAAGAGAGCCGGCATCTCATCCAAGTTATGACTTGGCTTCTATGCTGGCACTTTTTCTCCGATATTTGTTCAGCTAATCTGGCATAGAAGACACTTGCAGAAGGTCCCATACCTCCCGACGATGAGAAGACCAGAGGAGTAAAGCTTCCTTGATCCCTGTTCAAAATTCTTTCTTCATAAGCGCGTTTTTTCTCACTTTCGTTTCTCAAGTATGCCGCCTTGTGTCCTCGCTCACGATATGTTTGTGCTCTTGGGTTGAAGATTCTGATGTCGAAAGCCCTTAAACACACGCTCACACACCATCTATTTACACACACACACACACACACACACATGTGAAAAGAGTTGAAATTAATATAGATATATGAAAAATATAGAGATACAGTCAAACAACCACCCCAAGGCAAAATACACACACACACACTTTCTCATGGTTGGCTGGGCGGAAGTGAATTTGACAACAGCGCTCATGAAAATTGACTTACCCAAGATTGAGTGAGCGATACACACTTTTGATCGATTTGTTTCCTATAGTTTGTTTATTTCCAGCTGACGGTAAATTAAATCCCTTAGCAGCTGATTTCCCGATACTTAACCCCTTCAGCACCATAACCCTTCAGCACCATAACGCCTATTTCCCGATACTTAACCCCTTCAGCACCATAACGCCTATTTCCCGATACTTAACCCCTTCAGCACCATAACCCTTCAGCACCATAACGCCTATTTCCCGATACTTAACCCTTCAGCACCATAACGCCTATTTCCCGATACTTAACCCCTTCAGCACCATAACCCTTCAGCACCATAACGCCTATTTCCCGATACTTAACCCCTTCAGCACCATAACGCCTATTTCCCGATACTTAACCCCTTCAGCACCATAACGCCTATTTGCCTTTGATTCTGGCTAAAATGCGATTATTTTATGCAATTTTAGAAGGACATATGTTATTAGGGGAGGTGTGGTGGAGTGGTCTTGCCACTTGACTGGTAATCCAATGGACCCGGGTTCGAATCCTGATATGTCAATGGGAAGATATTATTGGGATGGAATTTGTGCTGTACCTAGTATCAGTGCATTACCACAAAGCCCACCGAAATGCCAAATAAATACCCTCATTGTTCCCTGATTAAATAGCACTCTATGGATATTATTCCCATATTCAAAATATGCTACAGGGGGACAATGCCTAGTGAGTTCATTGTTCAATAGGTGGCATTCTGAGAGTGAGGGTCTGAGGCTAAGGGGTGAGACAGTGAAGCACTGGAGCGAGGAAGCTTCAGAGATGGGGCTGCTTCGAGTCGTGAGTGGGCAACTAAGCACGATGCATCCTGGGAAGGCAAGATGGCAGGTGCTGGTTGCAGCTAAAAGTGCCTCATATGTTTCACCCCTTAGACTGGAACGAGACCTCATGGGCTTCACCGTTCAATGTGTAACGGTTGAATGTACAGTACAGGCTCTAAGCCTGTGCCGAGAGGGAGTAGTTGGAATATATATATATATAAATATATATATATTGTGATCGTATTTACCCATTTGAGACGTAGAGGTAGATTATAAGCTAAAGGAAATCGTCTAATGGTAACCAGAATATAATGAAAATTACCTAATGGTGGTGAAGGGGATAACTCGCATAAATTACACATGTATTTCTCAGGATCAATTTAACTTTCCCTTCAGAGCTATTTTGATATCTATTTTGCTAATATTCTCAAGATATTTTTTGTTCGGTATATAATATGTTGTGGTTTATTAGCTATATAACTAAATCAAGGAAAACTGAATTACTTAGTGTGTACAGTTTCCAAAATAAGTTCGAATACACTCAATGATTTTATGCACGGAAGTAAGAAAGAATCGCTGTAAAACTATTAATTGATCATATAAATTTACTGTAACGAATAAAATAAAAAAATAAATAAATAATAAGTACAAAATAAATGCATAATAACTACAATTAAGGGGGTAGTGTTTGGTTTCTAGTCTATATATTTATTTATTTATTAATATATTTTTTAGTTTCCTCGCTAGACCTCCATCAAATTATTATGTTCCCTCCACCAACCGACTTTACTCCTAAATTCCATTAATGAAATCAACAAATACATGTGGCAGTCCAGGGATTCGAACCTAGGATGCTCACACCGAAATTCAGTGCATTTATCTATTGCGCTACGAAGACAGTTAAAGAATGGTGGACACTCCCTAGACCCCCTTTCAAGATAAATATGTACATTTCGGTTCCTTCTAATATTAGAGGCTCGATATCGCTCGCCAGGAAATTTTTTACATCTAAAGGGCACGACAGGTCTTAATATTGACAAAAAAAAATAGACGAAAGGTCTCAAAATCGCCAAACTAACGGAACGAACGTCCTAAAACCTCACAACTAATATGCTAAACACGAAGGAGAAGGGGGTCCAGAAAAAGCGAGTACTACCCCCTTAAAATAACGTAATTCAATCATAACACTTCCATACATAAAATTAAGGAGTGTATTCAACTTTATGTGGCCGACTGTACACTGGCATACCTACAGTATAGTCTCTAGCCCACTCAGGAAAATTGTCGACTTGCGAGTTTCGTTCTTTAAGGAAGTTGGAGCTGTAGACAACGATATTTAACATAATTTACAGCTGAAATACGGTCGTAGTACATTTATAAATACATAACACTCAATTCAACATACCATTTATCCATCAGAAACTTACATTATTATTGCATTTTTGTTTAATTTCGATGTTCACGGCTCCAACTTCCTTATAGCCTGAAACTCCCAAGTGGTCAATTCGTGGATCCCTTATGTTTTTGTTTATGCAATTATAACTATCTGGATTGATATTTGGTTAGAACTTGCTTATCAGTAAATAGTATATATAGTTTTGTAGTTGATGTATGGAAAATATTATTCATAAATTCGTTTCCAGAGATGTACTTCCATACTTAGAAACAGGTGAAGTCCAGGAATATTTATGAGTGTGCTGGAGACTGTGGTATCCGAGTGTACTATGAAGGATGGCAATCAAAGGATGTTTTGATTATCCACTACTCCCGTTTGTTTACATTGCTTTGTTATCAACCCTCTGAAGATCCAATACGCGTATATTTACTGTTTTCCGGCTACTATTTGACGATTTTATTCAGATTAGGAAGGGTATGTTGAAGTCAGAGTGTTAATTGAGATAGTCTTTACCCTTATAATTCCCACAGATCCCTCTTAAGCTGCTTAAAATCGCCTAATGATAGCCATATTAAACTGTCCAAATGTGTCACACTTTTCAAAGGATTAAAGATAAAGTTAAAATGACGTCACCGAAGTCAAGATGCTCTGAAACTCTTGATTTTGCCTTTTTCTTTATTTCCGAATTATTAACTTTTTTTAATTGATGTTTATCGCGGACAGATTATTACATGTAAATATACGGTGTATAAAATAAAGAAAACATATTTTTATCAATAATTAACCCATTGACTGCGGGAGACGTTCCGGAACGTCATTGCAATTTACAGCAATCTACAGGATTTTAACTCATAAACTGCGAAGCTATGGTAGTTTAAACCCTCCCGCCAAGCGAAGGTATTTAGTTCCATTCAGACGAAAATTGTCATATGTAACATACTGTATATATAATTATTATGTATCCATATGCACCTATTATGTATCCATATGCACCTATTTTGCTTTTGATATGAACATATGAACATTTAAGAGCAATAAAAGAAGTGGAATAGTATTTGGGGGGTGAAAAAGACGTATTATTGCCGCAAGGTCGTATCATGAGGCGAGAGCTGGGGGGACGTATATCTTCCCTCTGCAAGCTCTGAAGCGACACTGGTGAGACTGAGTAGAAAGATCTCTAGCTGACTCACCCGTGTTACAGCGACCGGGAGGGGTAAATTCGCGCCGGAAATTACCCGATAATAAGAGGAATAACAGGGCAAATAGATGATAATTGAGGAGGGGGGGGGGACACATATGTAGGAGTGACAGAAAGTAATGGAGGAGAATTATCTCACCTAATCACAAATTGTTTTGTTTTGAGTGCCACTAGGGTGTTTTAAAAGTTTTTTTTTTAGGATCTTGAAGAATCTGGCCACATTCGCTCAGTAAAACCTCTTAAGAGTCTGGCCGCAGTCATTGGGTTAAAGCCTCTTAAAGCCTGTAGAATCGAGTGCAAGTGAGCGGGAGTGCGGCAAGCCCCCCATCTTCTATCCAGCCAGCCGGCCGAGGCACTGAGGAGTATGAGCCATACTCTCGCTAAACATACAGCGCTGCTAAAGGCAAATGTAGCGCAATATTAGCGATAATTGCTCAGTATTAGCGAATGTCTATGGTAGCGCTGCGGACACTTGCTTAATCAATCAGGAGTGCCCGAATGAGCCCTAATATGCCGGAAATATGCGTAAATATGCCCGCAGTGTAAGTGTTAAGCTATTTACCTTTATATTGAGCTTCAAGTCTACTGTCCAACTTCAATTCACTGCAGGTATATAGACGTTCTTGTGATACCTAATATCACTCTGTTTTCAACCGTATTGGCTGTCGGCTGGAAATAAACCAAAAATATATATTTATTTATGCACAAACACATATTCAGTGAAGTGAAAACAATACCTTTACCTCCACACTATTAACAATATAAAGGTTAACCCATTCAGTACTGGCTACGTCTTTTTTAACTTAATTCTGGCTGCTTTCAGACGATTTTATTTAGTTTGAAAAGAACCTCCAGCAATTAACAGGCTTCGAACTGTCTCACTTAATCCTTTTTACTACCACAGATCCTTTTTAAACTGCACAAAATCTTCTAAATATAGCTACAATATAATTAAATAGACGTCGTCGGTACAGAAGAGGTTAAATAAAGGTAATTGCTTATATACCTTTGAATATTTGCTGTTAACCCCTTCTGTACCGGCGACGTCTTTTACATTATATTCTAGCTATATTTACACGATGTTGTGCAGTTTATGAAGGGTCTGTGGCAGTAATAAGGGTTAAGTGAGATAGTTCGAAGCCTGTTAATTGCTGGAGGCCCTTCCTAAGTTGAATAAAATCGTCTAGTAGTTGCCAGAATATCATGAAAAGGACGTCATTGGTATTGAAGGGGTTAATAAGTTTATCACATTCATAATTTCTTACAGTCCGGCGTTTGGCAGCGATCAAGATGAATAATTAATCGTATAAAGGTAATTGGATTTTATGATCCAATGATTATGATCCAAGTTTTATATCAGATGGGCTTATCACTAGCAATATTAACTTTATAAGGGTTATATTAACCCTTTCACGCACATATGACGCAGAGGTTGCCAGATTAGCAATAAGAAATAGAGTTCTCTTACTCTTATAATTACCTCTCCAAAATTAGTTTTCTGCCCACAGCTAACTCAAAGACAACTGCAGAGGTTGAAGTAACTAAACTAAAGGTTTCTAAATATCCCTGATGGTAACAAAGGCTTTAAAGTATCCCTAATAGGCTCAAAATCGCGTCATATGTCGGAGAGGGTTCATACAACCACTTTAATTATCTGCTTTATGCCTTAATTAAACGTATTTTTATACAGGGTACAAACATAAAAACGGCGCCTCATCACGGAAGTTGTGGTGGAAGCGGAAAAATGGCAGATTAAAAAGTTTAGGAGTACCTGGGAAAAGTAATTAGTGTCAATCATCTGACCTCTCTCTCTCTGTCTCTCTCTCGTAGGAGAGACGGGGTTAGCCCGTCTTTAGGGAGTAGCGTCCCTGCGAATCCGAGCTACATCTACTCCGACTTTTCCTATAGGTCTAGTTATAAAACTTCTTCTCTATTCTTTACACACACACATAATTAACTTACGGTAATATTAAGAACCCTACTGCTACCTCATGCATGGGAAGAGAGGCTTTGGACACCTCTATAGATAACACCATTTAACACTTACAGGTTATGAGAGACTGGAATTAGAGGAATTCCAGGCGATGGGGACCGATAAATGGAGTGTGGCTGCAGTACCCCGATAAGCCCACTCCTAACGTGTAATGCTTGACCAGTCCCTGTGACCGTTCTATGGTGCATTTGGCTGGATTGCTCTTAGGTGAGAGAGCTTTATTGCCATGTTGGTTGCCAGGCCAACTAAAATACCCGGGTTTGTCTACTGAAATAAGTGTAATAATCCTTGATCACTTTATTATAGAGTCTGGCCGTTTGAAGGTGGTTAGTAGTACTTAGTAAGGATTCAGGCTATCGCTGTCACTCCAATCGGAAAATCAGTGTCTTTAGGACACGAGTGCTGCTCAGTTGAGAGCTGCGGCACGTTGGGATTGTCTGACCTTGGGGAGACCTTTGGTTTAGTGTGGCAGGCATAACGAAGTCAGAATCTAAAACAGAATGAACACCATTGACAAATAGGTGAATGCGGATGACACGGGAATAGTTCACCAGCAACCCCCTTTTTATAGCATTGTATTGGTCATTAGTTTTCCTTGAAGTTAGAAGCCTTTACAAAATATTTGAACTGTTGGAACAAATTTAAAACCATGTCAACTTCTCGTGCTTCAAAACTCAAAGCAACTTGTGCTAAGTGCAAGAAGCTAAAGTGGTGTATCGACTTCAAAGAAGGTGCATATGCCAGCATCCACCATGATAGTCTCTATCTCTTTTGTGAGATAGAAGACAAACTCATGAATGAAGTAGCTGGGATTCAGGAACAACTGAAACAAAGAGACAATGATAACACAATCCTGAAGAACGAAGTTTCTGAAGGAAGAAGAGAAATAGAAGAGTTGAGAAAGGAAATATATAGCCTTAGAATTGAAACTATAGTAAGAGTGGCAGCTGTTCCTTCAAACACCAGTAGTATAAGTCATGCAGGTGGGACAATGCCAGTCAAGGAGGCAACAACTGAAGCAGGAACTACGGAAGAGGCTGCGAGTCCTGCTACAACTAGTGCTAGTGACCCTCGCTATGCGTGGAGAAAGGTCAAAAATAAAAAGAAGACAAAGGCCAGACAGGAATATGAGGTTAACACCTCAAATAGATTCAGCACTCTATATAGTGCCAAAAGTCACTGTGACAAAGAGACAAAAACAATTTTGATTGGAGATTCCCAGGTCAAAGGACAAGAGTCTCACTTTGTTAAGTTTTGCCGAGATGTGCGAAAGATGAAGAGCCTCTCAGGTGCAAGGACTTCCAAGATCACAAAGGAAGTAGAAAAAGTCTGGTCCAAGACTAAGGGGACGGCAATAATAGCCCAGGTCAGTGTTAATGACCTGTTCCTCATAGGAAATAAAGTTGGTGCCACAGTGTCAATAATAGGAGAGGTCATGACTCTGGCCGATGAGCTCCGACTCAAAACAGACAGAGGCATGATACTTGGCATTTTTCTCAGGATGTATTTAGGGGATTGTGCTACCAGCAAAGCAATAAGCTTAAATGGTAGGTTAGCTGACCTGTGTACCCAGAAAGGGGTGAGATTTGTGGACCCATTTGATGAGTTCTATGGGAAGTGCAACCTCTACCTCCATGACGGTGTGCACTTAAGCACTAGTGGTAAAATCAAACTCGGTAATTTCCTAAATCACCATCTTTACAGCTTGCTGAGGGCAATACAAAATGTAGAAAGCACCCCCCAGCAGGAAAAATGCAAACCTTCAGCAGCTGATCTCAAACTTCCAAAAAGAGGTCCCACAAAAGAAGAAGTTAGTCCCTCTGAGAGCAAGAATACCTCTCAACAAATTACAGAGTTCCCCAATAGTTTGAGTGATGACCCACAACTCCCTCTAGACTCTACACCTCAGTTGCCAATTTCTGAACCACTAGATAGTGGTTATTCTACCTCAGGTGAGGATACACCAAGTATAGGAGATTGTAACACCTCTGATATTGTACATAGAAATAATGTGCAAGAAAATGCACTACCTCCAGATACCCCTTTCTGGTCGGGAAACGGGGTAAGCTAGGGGGTTCTAAGAAAAACCTGAATCCCCTTAAGGTAGTATTATTTAACGCCAGGTCAATTAGGAATAAATTCTCCGAACTTTAAGCATTGTTGTGTAGAGAATGCTTCAATGTAGTGGCTATCACTGAATCCTGGATTCACAGTGATACCAGAGATTATGTTGGGGAATTTGAAATACCTGGATATAGAATGTTCCACAAAGACCGAACCATGCAGGAAGGGGGTGGAATTCTTTTGTACATCAGAGATTTTCTAAACCCAATTGACTGCAAGATCAGGTCAGAACATGAAGTGCTTGGAGTAGACTTCAATCTAGGTAACTATCTATAGGATTGTTCTGGTGTACAGGCCTCCACATCAAGATGTTGAAAAGGATGAACACAAGACTGAGTGCTGTTATCGAGGGTAAAACTAGTGTGATCTTAGGTGACTTCAATTACCTCTTAAACTGGGAAGCAAGAACTGCAGATGCTGAAGATAGGCATCTTGTGGACTTTGTTAATGATAATTTTTTGACCCAGTGGGTGAATGAGCCAACTAGAGGGAACAATATACTTGATCTTGTGTTCACCACTGAAGATGTAAGTGTAACAAGCTTATCTGTTGGGGAATCACTCGGAGGTAGTGACCACTATCTAGTTAGATTCTCTCTTCGCACCTTTAGCAGCAGACCCACCAGTCCTCAGAGTGCAAAACTAGATTTCTGTTGTGCAAATTTTGAAGGACTTCGGGGAAGCTTATCCCAGATCAGACTCGAGGGTGAGAATGTTAATGCGATTTGGTGCTCATTCAAAGAGCAGTTTATGGCTCGACAAGCTGCATTCGTTCCTACTAAACTTACCAAATCAGGCTCAACTCAACCAAAATGGTTCACAAGTGACATAGCTTCAGCAATTAGAAAGAGAAAGGTTGCATACAGAAAGGCCAAAAGAAGTCAAGACCAAAGAAATTTAGATTCCTTCAAAAATATGTGTAGAAGAGTGAAATCTCTTATAAAGGAAGCAAAGTGGAATGAAAAACTCAGGGTTGAAGCCCTCTGTAAAGAGAGCCCTAATGAGTTCTTCAGCTATTTGAACAGCAGGAAGCCATTCAAAAGTAGCATTGGACCTCTAAATGATCCAACAGGCCAACTACAAACCTCTGACACTGAAATAGCTAAATCCCTAAACGACTATTTTGTTTCAGTATTCACAAGGGAAAATACCAGTGACATGCCAAGTCCAGGATTAGTGCATGAGGGTGAAGTTCTTAGCTGAATCAGATGTACCCCAGAGGATGTAGCAAAAAGATTAGATAAGTTAAATAGGTTCAAGTCATCCGGCCTAGATGGCTTTCTTCCTCGAGTTGTACGTGAAGTGCGAGATGAAATTGCACCTTTCTTAGCAGACATCTTCAATAAATCACTAGAAAATGGAGAAGTCCCTGAAGACTGGAAACTGGCCAATGTGACCCCAATCTTTAAGAAAGAGGATCATGAGTGTCCCAAGAATTATCGGCCAATTAGCTTGACTTCTATCATAGTAAAACTCTTACAAGGGATACTAGTAGACAAGATAGTTGACTACCTAGATATCCACTATTTAATAACAGATTCCCAACATGAATTCAGGCGACACCGATCATGTCTTACCAATTTACTGGAATTTTTCCATGAAATGGGGAGCGAGTATTACAAAAGTAGAGCCATAGACATCCTTTACTTAGATTTTCAAATTTTTGACAAAGTACCACATTGCAGGCTAATGTCAAAAGTGAGTGCGCTAGGTATCAATTCAGAGGTCACAAATTAGATATAAAGTTGGCTAACAGGTAGACAACGAGTGGTAATCAATGGTGTTTCTTCTAAGTGAACATCAGTCACTTCTGGAGTTCCACAGGGATCTGTCCTTGGCCCACTACTGTTTATCATATATGTCAATGACATCGATATTAGTCTGTTGAGTGTGATCTCCAAGTTTGCAGATGTCATAAAGCTTGGAATGAATGTGAAAGACCCCAAAAGGGTTGAACAGCTGAGGATGGACCTCAACAGACTGGGTGAAAGGTCGGAGAAATGGCAGATGCCTCTAAACTTGGAAAAGTGCAAGGTGATGCATATCGGCCAAACAAACTCCAATTCAGGCTATTCACTATTGGGAATACCTCTTGAAGTGACTGACTTGGAAAAGGATTTGGGTGTTCTGATTAGCAGTGACCTAAAGTTTTCCAAGCAGTTCATTGAAGTAGAGAAGAAAGCTCAGAAATTATTTGGCTATATTAACCCCTACTGTACCAGAGGGTATTACCTCCAGTACCAAGCAATTTGGCCAAAATTGCTTCAGAGTCGAAAGTGAAAACCCTTCCACCTCAAAAGATGGAGGAATACTGACTCTCCTAGCCTGTGGGATCTTGGATATAAGCTGAGAAGTGTTGCCAAGGTCTTAGAGCAGTGCTCAAACGTCGTGGTACCAGGCACCGATTGATACAGGCTGTTAAAAGGACCGCATATTATGGACGAACGTCGTCCGTCGCTGGTACTGACGAGTGACTTTTTTACTGTTGGCCATTGTACATCGCTGGGAGAGTAGGTGTTCAGAGGCAATTTAAGTATAGAAATAAGGAAATAGTCCTCACACTTTACAACGCTCTGATACGGCCTCTCCTTGAGTATGCTGTTCAATTCTGGTCTCCAGCACTCAGGATAGATATAGAGCGACTGGAAAGAGTACAAGCTAGGGCTACAAAGCTTATTCCATCGCTTAGAAGAATGAGCTATAAGGACCGGTTGAGAGCTTTTGATATCTTCCCGTTGGAGACACGCAGACTACGAGGTCAGCTAATTGAAGTTTTTAAAATACTTAATGGGTTTCACAATGTGGATTATAGCAAAAATTTTAGCCTCAATATGAATACAACACGCAACCATGGCTGGAAATTAGAATTGAAAGGTTCAGCACTAGTATCTGTGGAAACTTTCACATAGAAGATCTGTTCTACCTGGAACAAACTTTCCTCCGAAGTTGTAAATAGTTCTTCAGTAGAGCAGTTCAAGAAGAGAGTAGATAGTATTTTGCACACTCTGAGAATAGTGTAGTGCACTAAACAGTCTCTCTCTCTCTCCTTTCACTTCGAGTATCTCCTCGAAATGGACCGCAAGGTATCCGAGATACTAAATATTCCTTGTAACTCCTTGTAACTCTCTCTCTCTCTCTCTGTGTCTCTCTCTCTCACACACACACACACACACACACACACAGGCAGGAACATCTTCAAAGGCCCCTCTTCACAGGCACTCTGAAGGCTTTCAAAACAACACAAACTCACACACGTACACGCACACGCAGACACACTCCTGTATGTACACTCACAGACACGCACACAAACGACAAATATACATGCAATCACAGATATTAACGCTTACACAAACACACACAGTCACACATAAATAGACATATACACACAAAGTCACACACACACACCGACACACACACACCGTCACCAACACAAACACATACAGGAACACACACACACACACACAGGAACGCACATACACACAGGAACATACACACACACAGGAACACACACACACACACCGGAACACACACACACACCGACACCAGCATACACACACACATACTCACATACACATACACATACTCACCCATTTTCATATCTGTACATCTCATGTTCATCCACTAATTGTAAAATGTGTATTTTCAGCTCATGAGGCTGCCATTCTTTAATATACCGTTTATTATTATTATTTATTATTACACCAACACACACACACTGATACCAACAGACACACACACACATACACGCTTGTAGGTGGTAGTGTGTGGATAACGCGGGAAGCTGGCTGTTTATTGGTTTTCAAGTGCTTTTGGCAAGATCTGAATCCACAGTTGCCTCTGGGTGTGTGTGTGTGTGTTCATTTGTGTGTGTGTGTTCCTGTGCGTGTGTGTGCGTGCGTGTGTGTGATTGGGTGTGTGTGTGTATTCTTGTTTGTGTGTGTGTGTGTTCCTGTGTGTGTGTGTGTATTTATGCTTGTAACTGTGTCCTTGTGTGTGTGTGTATTTATGTTTGTATGTGTGTCCTTGTGTGTGTGTGTGTATTTATGTTTGTATGTGTGTTCCTGTGTGTGTGTGTGTATTTATGTTTGTATGTGTGTCCTTGTGTGTGTGTGTGTATTTATGCTTGTGTGTGTGTGTATTTATGTTTGTATGTGTGTTCCTGTGTGTGTGTGTGTATTTATGCTTGTAACTGTGTCCTTGTGTGTGTGTGTGTATTTATGTTTGTATGTGTGTCCTTGTGTGTGTGTGTGTGTATTTATGCTTGTATGTGTGTCCTTGTGTGTGTGTGTGTATTTATGTTTGTATGTGTGTCCTTGTGTGTGTGTGTATTTATGTTTGTATGTGTGTTCCTGTGTGTGTGTGTGTGTATTTATGTTTGTAACTGTGTCCTTGTGTGTGTGTGTATCTATGTTGTATGGGTGTCCTTGTGTGTGTGTGTGTGTGTATTTATGCTTGTATGTGTGTCCTTGTGTGTGTGTGTGTGTATTTATGTTTGTATGTGTGTCCTTGTGTGTGTGTGTGTATTTATGTTTGTATGTGTGTCCTTGTGTGTGTGTGTATTTATGTTTGTATGTGTGTTCCTGTGTGTGTGTGTGTGTATTTATGCTTGTATGTGTGTCCTTGTGTGTGTGTGTGTGTGTATTTATGTTTGTATGTGTGTCCTTGTGTGTGTGTGTGTATTTATGCTTGTATGTGTGTCCTTGTGTGTGTGTGTGTATTTATGTTTGTATGTGTGTCCTTTTGTGTGTGTGTATTTATGTTTGTATGTGTGTTCCTGTGTGTGTGTGTGTGTATTTATGTTTGTAACTGTGTCCTTGTGTGTGTGTGTATCTATGTTTGTATGGGTGTCCTTGTGTGTGTGTGTGTGTATTTATGCTTGTATGTGTGTCCTTGTGTGTGTGTGTGTGTATTTATGTTTGTATGTGTGTCCTTGTGTGTGTGTGTGTATTTATGCTTGTATGTGTGTCCTTGTGTGTGTGTGTATTGTTATTGTATTGTATGTTAGGGCTACCCGCACTAAACTTAGGAAGGTTGTGTGTCTGCCTGGCCATGGAGTTGGGAGGGTTTTAGAGAAGATGGAACACATCTTGGAAGATAGTGGAGATAACCCCATTATCTGTCTCAGTGCCGGGAGTAACGATGTTGGTAAGGGTAGAAGTGAGGAACTGCTGCAGCAGTATCGGGATGTGTTAGATAAGGTTAGGATGAAGGGAGGGATCCCTGTAGTACATTGTATCCTACCCAGAAGAGGAGTTCCCAAGGAATGGACATCCAGGGCGATTGGTGTCAATTGCCGTTTGGAGAAATATTGCAAAGAAAAAGCAATACCATTCATTGATAACTGGGATAGTTTCTATGGGAGAGATGGGATGTACGCAAGGGATGGGGTCCATCTTTCACGGTTAGGGGTTTCTACATTAGCTAGTTCTTTAGATAGGGTGGTTGTGGGGTTTTGAACAGAAATATTGAGAGTGTAAATGAGAGGTTAAATGGAACAATTTTAGCGTCAGGCGAAAGCGATAAGGATATTCAGTCTCATGCTAAAAATGATTACTATATTGCAAATGATAGTAGTGATGGTGCAACGGAAGATGAAAATGTCGTTAGAAATAAAGGTAAATTAGGTATAAAGAAAAGAAGTAAATTGAGAGTATATTACACAAACTGTAGTAGTCTATGTAACAAAATGAACGAACTTAGAGCCCTTGTTAGCAAAGAAAATATAAACATAATAGCGCTAACTGAAACGTGGATTAATACAGAAACCAGGCATTTTTTAGCAGAATTTGATATACCAGGATATAGTTTGTTTAAATATGACCGAACAAGTAAGAGGGGTGGCGGGTATAGCAGTGTTTGTCAGGAGTACATTAAAAAGCTGTATTAAATCAGGTATTAGACTAAATAACGATAATGAAAGTGTTTGGGTAGAGGTTAACGAAGGTAGTGAGACCATAGTTAATGGAGTTATGTATAGACCGCCAAATATGAGTAGAAATGACGGAACATCATTATGGGAGGAAATTAAAATGGCATCAAGATTTAGCAATGTGTGCATTATGGGGGATTTTAATTTTCCGAATATAGATTGGCAGCATCAAATAGGAGACTCTGATTCTGAGGAGTTTATAGAGGTAGTACAAGATAGTTTTTTATTTCAATTCATAGATACGCCGACTAGAGGTAATAATATTCTCGATTTAGTTTTCAGTAACAATGAACATATGGTAAATAATATAGAGATAGGGGACCACCTAGGAAATAGTGACCACAATTCTGTGTATTTTAATATACAATGGAAAGGTAATACCAGAGAGAATACAACATTAATACCTGACTTCAGAAAAGCCAATTATGGTTGGTTAAGAAGAGCCCTATTAGCTGACCCTATGGTCAAAAAATTAAGTCGATCCAGGTGTCCAAATGAGTGTACCCCTTCTCAGGCACCTGTCATCTTAAGTCAGGAAGAGACGTCAACCTTGGTAGATACATACGATAATTTTATCGAGTCAGTATTCAATGCACAAAATAAATACATCCCCAAAAGAAAATTTAGATCAACACAGAACCAACCCAAATGGATGAATAATAGACTATTAGATCTTCTAGGACAAAAGAGAGGAATATATAGAAAAATTAGGAAAGGCGAAATTCACCTACTTGTTTACTATCAGAATCTATCAAGACAGGTAAAAAAGGATATTAGGAAAGAAAAAAGAAATTATGAAATTAAGGTTGCCAATGACTCAAAAAATAATCCTAAAGCTTTTTACCAACTATATAAATCCAAGGTTAGAGATGTAATTGGTGCCCTTAAAACTTCGATAGGAGAAATGACAGAAAATGATTTAGAAATGTGCAGTACATTAAATAGTCAATTTCTTTCCGTTTTCACTAATGAAATTTGGCACAGTTTCCAGAAGTCCGTAAGGTATACAGCGATAGTATAGATAATAGGTTAAGTACGATTACTATAAGTAGAAATGATGTGCTTAAGGAAATTGACAGACTGAAACCTCATAAATCGCCTGGTCCTGATGAGGTATATGCTAGAGTATTAAAAGAATGTAGGGATGAGTTAAGTTACCCATTAACATTTTTATTTAACAAGTCATTGGAGACAGGTATAGTTCCAGAAGCTTGGAAGCTTGCAAACGTAGTTCCGATCTTCAAAAAAGGTGACAAATCAATAGCATCCAATTACCGTCCCATTAGTCTTACATCAATCATAGGAAAGCTACTAGAGTCAATTATTGCTAGTAAAATTAGAAACCACTTGGATACATTTAATTTAATCAATTCTTCTCAGCATGGATTCACTCAGGGACGTTTTTGCCTTACTAATTTGCTTAGTTTTTTCTCAGAGGTATATGAAGCAGTAGATAATGACAAGTCATATGATATAATATATTTAGATTTCAGTAAAGATTTCGACAGAGTCCCCCATGAGAGATTGATGAGAAAGGTTGAGGCGCATGGAATAGGTGGGGCGTTGTTGGGATGGATTAGGTCATGGCTAATTGGTAGGAAGCAGAGAGTCAGCATAAATGGTACGAAGTCAGAATGGGGAGCAGTCAAAAGTGGTGTCCCCCAGGGATCTGTATTAGGTCCTCTGTTGTTTGTTATATACATAAATTACCTTGATTTAGGTATAACTAGTAGGATAAGTAAATTTGCAGACGATACCAAAATGGGGAGAACAATTGATTCAGATAGAGATATAGAGTGCCTCCAAAGGGATCTAGATACCTTACATGAATGGTCAGTAAATTGGCAGATGAAGTTTAACATTGACAAATGCAAGGTATTAAAGATAGGGAAGATGCATACAAATGTTAAATATAAACTAGCTAATATGGAATTAGAAAACTCGAATTGTGAGAAAGATCTAGGTGTGTTTGTTAGCAATGATTTGAAGCCTAGACAACAGTGTATAAGCGTTCGAAACAAGGCAAACAGGATTCTCGGGTTCATCTCTAGGAGTGTGAGTAACAGAACTGCTGATGTTATCTTAAAACTTTACTTGTCATTAGTGAGACCCCATATGGATTATGCTGTTCAATTTTGGTGTCCTTATTACAGAATGGACATAGATTCATTGGAGAGAGTACAACGTAGAATGACAAAAATGATCCATAATATTAGAAATCTTCCGTATAAAGAAAGGTTGAAGAAATTAGGCTTACATTCGTTAGAGAGACGCAGAGTTAGAGGGGATATGATAGAGGTGTTCAAGTGGGTTAGTGGGATTAACAAAGGGGACATGACAAATGTACTAAAGCTCAGTGATAGCGAAAGAACTCAACCAATGGTTTAAAATTAGATAAATTTCGTTTCAGAAAAGATATAGGCAAATATTGGTTTGGTAACAGAGTTGTAGATGGGTGGAATGGACTACCAAGTGCTATAGTGGGATTAAAAACGATAGAGAGCTTTAAGATAAAATTGGATAAGCATATGGACGATAAGGGTTGGGTGTGAAGGGGGATCAGCAGGGTTGGGTCAATCAGCGCTCTGCAGACCCCGTAATCCTGCGTTAAATCTCTAACCGTTTTGGTAAGATGATCCTCAGGGTATTAGAGTGTTCAGCCTATAATTGGGCTTTGTAATTGGGGTTGTGTGGGACAGGGATCTGCCTTGCTTAGGCCAATCGGCTTTCTGCAGACTCCCATTTTCTTATGTTCTTATGTTCTTATGTATTTATGTTTGTATGTGTGCCCTTGTGTGTGTGTGTGTATTTATGCTTGTATGTGTGTGTGTGTGTGTATATTTATGCTTGTATGTGTGTCCTTGTGTGTGTGTGTGTGTGTGTGTGTGTGTATTTATGCTTGTGTATGTGTCCTTGTGTGTGTGTGTGTGTATTTATGCTTGTACAGTATGTGTGTCCTTGTGTGTGTGTATTTATGCTTGTATGTGTGTCCTTGTGTGTGTTTGTATTTATGCTTGTATGTGTGTCCTTGTGTGTGTGTATTTATGCTTGTGTGTGTGTGTGTGTGTATTTATGCTTATATGTGTGTCCTTGTGTGTGTGTGTGTGTGTGTATTTATGCTTGTATGTGTGTCCTTGTGTGTGTGTGTGTGTGTGTATTTATGCTTTTATGTGTGTCCTTGTGTGTGTGTGTGTGTGTGTATTTATGCTTGTGTGTGTGTGTGTATTTATGCGTATATGTGTGTCCTTGTGTATGTGTGTGTCTACCTCTCTATCCTTTATTCCTAAAAGGTAAAATCGCCCAAAGATAACCAGAATCAATGATAAAATACCGTAATAATTATTAAAGAGATTAAATAATATATAGTTATAAATATATTGTATCTAATATATTATCCTAAATAATATATAGTTTTAAATATATTGTATCTAATATATTATCCTAAATCGTCAGTAATGCCATCTCACAGAATACATGTGTGCGTTTAAGTGTCTTATCTCTCTCTCTCTCTCATTATTATTATTATTATTTACTCGAACTCCCCCCCCCCCTCTCTCTCTCTCTCTCTTTTTCTATCTCTTTCTATCTCTATCTCTCTCCCCCTCTACACACACTCTCTCTCTCTCTCTACACACACACACACACACACACTCTCTCTCTCTCTCTCTCTTTTAATATTATCTCCCTTCTAAATTCCTGCCATACCTTCTCCTTGTCTCTCTCTGTCTCTTTATTTGTCTTACCCCTTGATTATTTACCAATTTAATGCTCTCTTAATCGATCATGTTTCTTTTTCGTTCGTTCTTTTTTTTTTTCTCATTTGCATTTTCTTTGTGACGCTGTTCATATATTTGGCTTTTCGTCCATACATTCCTGGTTCGAAATTAAGTCTTGTGTCAGAGTTTTTATTTATGTAATGACTTGTTTGTTTATTATTTTCATTATTATATACCGGTATATATACCGGTATATATATATATATATATATATATATATATATATATATATATATATATATATATATATATATATATATATATACTGTATATATACAGTATACTGTATATATATACCGGTATATATATATATATATATTATATATATATAATAAATAGTAACACCAGTGTAGATAGGAACAATATCTTCATTTCTTAATTTTTGCTAACGTTTCAAAACAAGTCTTGTTTCATTATCGGAGCCTAAAAGGAACAAACAGTAAATCATATATTAAAAACAAATCTCATTATATATATTTAGTACACAAGTTACGGAATCTTAGAAGTGAATTGTATTTTTATTTCAAATTAAAATATATGGTAGGGAGGGTGATAAGAAGGATGATCAAATGAATCACATTTATAATTACAAACGTTTAAACTATAATATAGACGTAGTGATACGAGTCAAAGTAGTCCGCGTTCATTGGCTAATAATATATTTTATTAAACAAATAACCTATCTTTCATTACAAATATTAGCGTTTATGAAGGTCGACAAAGTATGTTGAAAACGAATCTAATTACTACAATTGAAATGGAAATCGTACTAGACAAATGAGCAATACATACTGGATAAAATCGATTACGTAATCGAAATAATAAATAATGTACTATAATGCAGGCTCGATATCGCTCGCCAGGGAAGAAATCGACACCTAAATTGCACAAAAGGTCTTACTATTGACAAAGAAATGGGGCGAAAGGTCTTAAAATCTGAAATCTACTGGGGCTAACCATGAGGGAGATGGGGGGTCACAAAACCATCCCCCCTTAAGACTAGTTGTTGTTGTTCCCTAAGCTGCATGGTCGAACAGCCCCGAGTCCCTGAGGAAGGCCATGGCCGCGATTGGGCTTTTATCCAGTCTCTTCTGATAGCTCAGAAGAGCTGGATGGTGTCCGCATCTCAGCCTGGCCAGGTGGACTCTGTCCTCGCGAGGAAGGGAGGATTCGGAAGGATGGATTTTGGGAGGTCGTGCTTGCAGCTGCATGTTGTCTATGAGTGAGTGGATGGATCGGCGAGAGATATGAGTATGGATGTGCTTCTGGAAGTTGGTTTGGGGTGGGCAGGGAGGGAGAGAGGATAGTATTTGTGTGTGATACCGTGTGCTGGGTGTATTTTTTATATTTCTTGGTGTCTGTGGGTGTGTTGCCATGTAGTGTAGTGGGTGGTTTTGGTTAGTAGAGGCTGCTGCCAGGAATTGAGTGCCTCTCATGTCCAGATGGTCTTTGACTTTGAGGATTTTGGTTTCTTGATGTAGGTGATCTGTGGGTGTAGTAGCTGTGCAGCCTGTAATGATTTTTAGGGCTTTGTTTTGAATAATCTGTAAGGTCTTATGATGTGTTTCAGCTAGGTTAGAAGCCCAGGCTGGGCTTGCGTATTCCATCACTGATCTTATGTATTGTTTATAAATTGTGGTGGTGGTTTCTTTGTTGTGTCCATATTTTGTGTGAGCAAGTGACCTGAGGACGTTAAGTCTGGGTGTCAGTTTCTTTTTCGTGTTTGTGGTGTGCTGTTTGAATGTCATATGAGTATCATATGTTACTCCTAGGATTCTGGGTGAGTGTGTATGTGTTAGGGGTGTGTTGTTTATGGTGAGTTGAGGGATGTATTCGTGTTCTGTCCAGTTTGTGAGCAGGGTTGCGGTGGATTTGGCTGGGGCTAGATTAAGTCTGTTTGTAGTGCACCAGCCATGTAGTGTGTTGAGATAGGGTTGAAGGAGATCTGTTGCCGTGTTTGGGTCATGGTGTGTGCATGTGAGTGTTATGTCATCTGCATAGGAGGCTAAGTTTATTTGGGGTATATTGGGTATATTTATGTCGTGCATGTACAGATTGAAGAGTGCGGGCGATAGGACGGATCCTTGTGGGACTCCGTTTGGAAAGTTTCTGATTCTAGATGACTGACCGGCAAAAGATAGGTGTGCACATCTGCCTGCTAGGAAGTTGGCCAGCCACCTTTTTGTGTTGTTGTGCATGTTTGTGTTGTAGATTTTGTTTGTTAGGTTGTGGCGGGGGATGGCGTCGAAGGCTTTACTAATGTCGAGTGTGGCTAGTAGTGATCTGTGTGGTGGTCTAGCTGAGTTGATGCAGTCAAAAGCTCTTTGTGTAAGGTCTGTGAGAAGAGTGTTTGTGGAGTGCATTGGCCTGAAGCCGTGTTGTGTTGGAGCTAGGGGTAGGTCGGGTGTAATTAGTTGTAGTACAAGGCATTCCATGACTTTGGAGGGGGTGCAAAGGAGTGTAATGGGGCGGTGCGAGGAGGGTAGCGTGGGGTCTTTGTTGGGTTTGGGGAATGTGATGATGATACCATGCTTCCAGATGTCTGGTATTGTGTTGTGTGAATAACTGTATTTGATATGTTAGTGAGTGCTTGTATGCCTTGTGGTCCCAGATGTCTGAGGTGTATGTTGCTTATGTTGTCTAGGCCACAGGCGGGTGAGTGCTTGAGATTGTTGATGATGTGCTTTGTCTGGTGATTGGTGAAGGGTGTATAGTCAGGGTCTGTGGGGAATTGTCTCTTACGTCGGATGACACGTCGGTCGTCTTTGTGGGATTTTAGGTGGCTGACACGTGAGAAGTGATTGATGAGAGTGTTTGCTTGTTGTTTACATGAAGGAGTAGAGTCTGTTGTGATTGCAGCATGTGATTGTGTTGTGTTGCTGTTGGAAAGGGTGATGCTGTTTAGTGTTTTGTAGAGTTTTTGGGGGTTTGTTTTGTGATCAAGTGTTTGTAGGAAGTTATTCCAATTTAGTTTTTGTTGTTCCTATATTTTGTTGTTAGTCTGGGTGTTGAGTGCTGGGATTTGTTGTGTGATGTCTTGTGTGTGGGGTGCTGGGGAGTGTTTCAGTATGTCGCATTGTCTGATGAGGTTTTGAATTTCTGGTGTGAAGTTGGGGTTGTGTCTTAAGACTAGTAGATTACCCTGTGTCATCTATTCCTGCCCCACCAGCCTCGGCAGTACCAATGGCATGAAAGGTCTTAATACTGACAAAGAAATGGGCGAAAGTCTTGAAATTTGAAAACTAATGAGGCTAAACATGATAAAGGGGCTTCAGATAAAAATAACTAGTATTTCCCCTTAACCCCTTTTGTACTGGCTACGTATTTTTATTTTTGTTCTGGCTATTATTAGACGGGTTTATTCAGTTTATAAAGGGACTCCAACAATTAACAGGCCTCGAAATATCTCACTTAACCCTTTTTACTACCACAGATCCTTCTTAAGCTGCTCAAAATCGTCTAAATATAGCTACAATATAATTAAATAGACATTGCCGGTACAGAAGGGGTTAAGCCTTGTGTTCTGTTCCCCTAATGTTCACGTTCTGCATGGATGGGATGTTGTTCTTATATCTATAATTGTATCTACAGTTCAGTAAATTTTTAATATTATCTATCTATCTATATATCTGTCTGATTGTCTATCTATATATTTGTGTATCTATCTATATATTTGTGTACCTACAGTATCTATCTATCTATCTACCTACCTACCTACCTACCTACCTACCTACCTACCTACTTATCTATATATCTATCTACCTATCTATCTATCTATCTACCTGTATGTCATTATGCCTTAGGAAAACCTCTTCTTATATCTGCCAAGACAGTACCAATAATAAGACTATAATATTATATAATAATGGTTATTGGTCCACAAGTATAACCCCCCCTCCCCACCCCCGTTAAGGTGGTGCCACACGAGCGCTTTTTCCGTCAATTTTTACGAGCAATAGTTGTCTGGCAGCTTTAAAATGTCTGTTATATCAGAATTCAGCCACCTCAGATAATCTACCTTCAGTCTAGTTTCCGATTCTAATGTGAAAAAGCCTGCAAATATTGGAAGGAAAAACTTGCTCATCGAAAATTGACGGCAAAATCGCTCGTGTGACACCAGCTTTAGTCGCCTTGTACGACACACGCAGTAGGATGCGTGGTACATATATTTTTGTTTTCTCCACCATAAGATGAAGGCCCCCTTGCCCCCTGGGGAATAATAAACACAGAACAGTCTTAACAATAAAGTATATTTTTAAAAGATCTATAATTAGAAAAACAACGATATTGTATGAAGATTGATAAGTACATTTGATACAATTAACATACAGTATATAGAAATGTATCTATGCTTATACAAATAAAGATTAACACATACAGAATAATAAGTACATTATAAATAATGATATATATTGTATTTAACCCCTTTTGTATCGGTGACGCTATTTTGTATTATATTCTGGCAAATATTAGAGGACTTTATTCAGCTTTGGAAGGATCTGTTGTAGCTAAACAAAAATAATTGAGATAGTCTGTAGGCTTTTAATTGGTAGACGTCCTTCTTAAGCTGAATAAAATTGTCCAATAGTTGCCAGCATATAATGTAAAGGACGTCACCGCTACCGAAAGGGTTAAAAACTTATCTATAATTATAAATATTCAACATGTTTTGCGTTATGACCTGGTCGGGACTCGAACCCAGGTCAGTAGTTTAGCAGTTCAGCACCAAGCCAACTAGACCACCGAGGAGCTTAAGGGGGGAAGGGTTCTTTTATTGGTCGATTTAATTATTTATTTGTTATTTTTTAGTTTCCTTCCTAGAACTCCATCACGCCTAAAACAAAACTATATAAAATACAATAAATATAACACCCCGAAGATCCCCCTACTATACTGTATATAACACCCCGAAGATCCCCCTACTATACTGTATATAACACCCCGAAGATCCCCCCTACTATACTGTATATAACACCCCGAAGATCCCCCTACTATACTGTATATAACACCCCGAAGATCCCCCCTACTATACTGTATATAACACCCCGAAGATCCCCCTACTATACTGTATATAACACACCCCGAAGATCCCCCTACTATACTGTATATAACACCCCGAAGATCCCCCCTACTATACTGTATATAACACCCCGAAGATCCCCCTACTATACTGTATATAACACCCCGAAGATCCCCCCTACTATACTGTATATAACACCCCGAAGATCCCCCTACTATACTGTATATAACACCCCGAAGATCCCCCCTACTATACTGTATATAACACCCCGAAGATCCCCCTACTATACTGTATATAACACCCCGAAGATCCCCCTACTATACTGTATATAACACCCCGAAGATCCCCCCTACTATACTGTATATAACACCCCGAAGATCCCCCTACTATACTGTATATAACACCCCGAAGATCCCCCTACTATACTGTATATAACACCCCGAAGATCCCCCTACTATACTGTATATAACACCCCGAAGATCCCCCTACTATACTGTATATAACACCCCGAAGATCCCCCTACTATACTGTATATAACACCCCGAAGATCCCCCTACTATACTGTATATAACACCCCGAAGATCCCCCCTACTATACTGTATATAACACCCCGAAGATCCCCCTACTATACTGTATATAACACCCCGAAGATCCCCCCTACTATACTGTATATAACACCCCGAAGATCCCCCTACTATACTGTATAACACCCCGAAGATTCCCCCTACTATACTGTATATAACACCCCGAAGATCCCCCCTACTATACTGTATATAACACCCCGAAGATCCCCCCTACTATACTGTATATAACACCCCGAAGATCCCCCTACTATACTGTATATAACACCCCGAAGATCCCCCCTACTATACTGTATATAACACCCCGAAGATCCCCCCTACTATACTGTATATAACACCCCGAAGATCCCCCCTACTATACTGTATATAACACCCCGAAGATCCCCCCTACTATACTGTATATAACACCCCGAAGATCCCCCCTACTATACTGTATATAACACCCCGAAGATCCCCCTACTATACTGTATATAACACCCCGAAGATCCCCCTACTATACTGTATATAACACCCCGAAGATCCCCCCTACTATACTGTATATAACACCCCGAAGATCCCCCTACTATACTGTATATAACACCCCGAAGATCCCCCTACTATACTGTATATAACACCCCGAAGATCCCCCTACTATACTGTATATAACACCCCGAAGATCCCCCTACTATACTGTATATAACACCCCGAAGATCCCCCTACTATACTGTATATAACACCCCGAAGATCCCCCCTACTATACTGTATATAACACCCCGAAGATCCCCCCTACTATACTGTATATAACACCCCGAAGATCCCCCTACTATACTGTATATAACACCCCGAAGATCCCCCTACTATACTGTATATAACACCCCGAAGATCCCCCTACTATACTGTATATAACACCCCGAAGATCCCCCTACTATACTGTATATAACACCCCGAAGATCCCCCTACTATACTGTATATAACACCCCGAAGATCCCCCTACTATACTGTATATAACACCCCGAAGATCCCCCTACTATACTGTATATAACACCCCGAAGATCCCCCTACTATACTGTATATACACCCCGAAGATCCCCCTACTATACTGTATATAACACCCCCAAGATGCCCCCTACTATACTGTATATAACACCCCGAAGATCCCCCCTACTATACTGTATATAACACCCCGAAGATCCCCCTACTATACTGTATATATATTTGTACATTTTTCGGTAAAAAATGTCCCGGCCTAAGGACGGTTCCTCCTAAATTACTGGCTCGCTTTCGCTCGCCAAGAATAATCTACATTTAAATGCCACGAAAAGTCGTAATAATGACAAAGAAAAGGAGCGAATGATCTTAAACTCGTCAAATTAACGGGCTGAACATCTTAAAATCTGCAAACTAATGGGGCTAAACATAAGGAAGAAGTGGGACCAGAAACCCGACCCATCTCCCCTTAAATTCGTATATACATCTTACTTGACCTTTGCATTGTATTGTCAAACTTGCAGAATGAACAAACCAAAACAGGGACGACACAATATAAAAACACACAAAACTTATCAAAATCACTATGTAGAAATAACGCTTTAACAAAATATATATATATATTTATTTCTAACAGTATTTGGTTTTCCAGTATATAAAAAATCAGCAACATATCTTACTGAAATTATTATATATATTTTACTTAACTTTTTCATAACAATTTTGTTTTACAATATATAGCAAATCAGCAACAAATCTGACTTTTATTCCTATGTAATATTGCACTTAAAACCCAGCGATTGCTTACAAAGGAGTACAAAGGAAAACAAGCAACATCAGATATATGGGTACTGGTGAGGCTGCTTGTGTCTAACCTACCTACCTACTGTAGTTAATATATTATTAAAAAAAACAAAAAACACACAAGTTGTTGGGAGGCTGTTCATTTGTGAAAGCGATTAACCCTTACAGTGCCGGCAATGTCTTATTGGGTATATGGAAATCAGACGGTTAATTGAGACAGTCTCTACCCTTATAATTCCCACAGATCCTTCCTAAACTTTATAGTATCGTCTAATGAGAGCCAGAATAAACTGTCGAAATGTGCCACGATCTTCAAAGGGTTAATCAAAACATAATGAGGCGTACGATCATTGCTGCTCTAATTAGCACGCAAATATTTCTTAGTTTGTCTATTTCACTCCTATTTTTTGACAAACACTTATATCTTGATTATCTGGCACTTATTCTTAAACAAATACTTCTTGGCCTAACATAGCGTAATGTAATGAGGAGAAAATTATAGATCAGTAAAAGCCACTGGGGTTCATCGAGCCTATCCATAATCTTAGCACTATCTGATCCGACCTCTCTTCGGTTATTATGATGTATAGTTAAATTATTATTGAGGGTTTTGCTTGCATTTGCCATTTTCGACCAATGTATTTTAGCTTGTCCCCTAGGCTAACATAAGTGCCTCCCAGACTTCCTTCAAACTAAATAATGCCCACCCAGAACCCCTTTCAAGCTATATCTGTACACGTTTCGATTCTTCTAAATTACAAGCTCGCAATCGCTCGTCTAGTTTCGTAGTGTGGCTCAGTAGGAACCATTTTTGGCCAAATTGTGCACTTTGTGACTAAAGCATTATACTTTGTACACAGATACTAGGACCCAATGGGAACATTTTAAAAGGTGGAGGGAATCTGTATCTTCATGGTTCTGCCTGTGGCAGCCCCTTTTCAATTAATTTCCATTAGAGTTCTGAAACACTGAATTTTGCCCCAAACTGATTACCGTGATAGAGATGTCAAACTAGTCTCAACTGACTCGTCTGGACAAGGGAAACAAATTATATTCAGACAATGTTTGGCTAAAGTTGACCGTTTGAATTGTAAAGTCTCTTGTAGTTTATCATCCTGCTACAATTCGGTAAGAAATGTTGCCAATTGTCCCTAATTTGTTAAACTACAGGATCCAGTACAAGTCAAACGGTCAACATTAGCCAAACATTGTCTGAATATAATATGTTTCCCTTGTCCAGACGAGTCATTTGAGACTAGTTTGACATCTCTATCACGGTATACAGTTTGGGGCAAAAATCAGTGTTTCAGAACTCTAATGGAAATTAATTGAAAAGGGGCTGCCACAAGCAGAAACATGAAGATACAGGTTCCCTCCACCTATTAAAATGTTCCCATTGGGTCTTAGTATGAATGTAGAAAGTATGATGCTTTAGTCAAAAAGTGCACAATTTTCTCCTTATCTGCTTTGCTATCGGCGTTACAATACATTATCTACAACTCCGTATATATACTGACCTGGCACTCTGGGGGTTAAGCCTCATTTATCTATCTATCTATAGTATACTGTATATCTATCTATCTATCTATCTGTCTATCTACCATCAATCTACATCTAAATGTCCTCGTGATAGTTAGGCCTCATCGCTTAACATCAATCTACATCTATCTGTCTTTGGGATATTTAAGCTTCCTCCCCTCGTTGATAAGCCATATTCGCGACGCCCACCACCGCCTCCTTTTCCTTCCTCCTACCGGCCCTCCATCTCTTGTCTATGTCCTGCAGCGACTCCGGCATGGGCTTCATGTTGGTCTCCGGCAGTAGGGGCACCAACACACTGGCCACGACCCCCGAACACCCGAACATAACACCCGTTGCCCACCAGGAGTACTGTGCCTGAAGGAGGGAGGAAGGTAAAGTGAATACATACACTGCATTGACCTCATCTCACACATAATAAACTACAATAAAAAAAAAAAAAAAAAAAAAAAAAAAAAAATATATATATATATATATATATATATATATACCGGTATATATCGTTATACATGTATGCATTATGTACCACTACTTTTTCCAATTACTCAGTGACTTACCATTATCGTAGTAATGACTGGGGCACACATGAACCCCACACTGCCGATCATGGAGAGGAACGCAAAGCCCCGGGTTCGAGCCTCAGTGTGGAACAGTTCAGGAGCGTAGACGTAGTTCACCTGGTGTTGAGAACGATGTTAAAGATTATATATATATATATATATATATATATATACACTGTATATATACAATATAAGGCGGCACTTATGACCCATCATATGTCCTCATTTTTGTTTAAAGAACTTCTTAATTTACAGCTACTGACACAATGCCATGTACACTCATGCGTACTAAAGGTTGCTCATGGGTGGGTCCTTCTTTCCCCTACTCCACCCTGGGCAGGTGGAAGGGGGGAGTCTGGTCTAAGTCTACCCGACCTTTCACCCCCAAACTATCCCCTACTCCCCCACCTACCTCCTCTACCTGGTAATTAGTGATTGGAGACGATTGTTCTCATGTATTGTTAAACCATATTTGCACATGCTTACAATATTAGGAATTTATTAAATACAATATACTGTATAATTGTATTCTCAAAATGAGTCTCTATACACAGTGTGGGTTACAAGAATCTCGGCTGTATTGGTCTTCTCTCTCTCTCTCTCCTGTAAAATGCTAGAAACGGTCATACGAGACAGACTCGTAAATCACTTAGAGGAAAATAACATACTTAAAGATACTCAACACGGCTTTCGTAAAAAACGTTCCTGTTTAACAAACCTCTTAGACTTCTTCCACGATATCCTCAACCTCTACGATGAGAGTAAAGCTGTAGATATTATATACCTTGATTTTCAAAAGGCCTTTGACAAAGTTCCCCACAAACGTTTACTGCTAAAACTAAAAGCGCATGGAATACAAGACGGTGTGTTGAAATGGATAGAAAATTGGCTCAGCAACAGAAAGCAAAGAGTAGTCATAAACGGTAAGGCATCTAAATGGACCAATGTAAGTAGCGGGGTACCCCAGGGATCGGTACTAGGACCAATTCTCTTTCTAATTTACATCAACGAAATAGATGAGGGTCTCACCTGTACAATCTCAAAATTTGCTGACGATACAAAAATTGCAAATAGCGTACTCTCAAAAGAACAAGTTGACGATATGCAACACAATCTAGATAAATTGTCATGTTGGGCCCAAATTTGGCAAATGAGTTTCAATGCTGATAAATGTAAAGTACTACATATCGGATACCTAAATGAGAAAGCAAACTATTCGATGAATGGCACTCAGCTTAAGAATGTAAAGAGAGAAACCGATCTGGGAGTAACAATATCGAGTAACCTAAAACCGAGTCAACAATGTTCAGAAGTTGTTAAGAAGGCAAACAAAATAATTGGCTTTATAGGCAGGTCATTTGAGCATAAATCCAACCAAAGAAGTTATCCTAACCCTTTACAATTCCTTAGTCCGCCCTCTTCTGGAATACTCCGTTCAATCCTGGTGCCCTTATTACCAAAAAGATATAAACAAGCTAGAACGAGTTCAACGTAGAGTTACCAAAATGATACCTAGCCTAAAGAACAAACCATACGAAGAGCGTCTTAGAGAATTAAATCTATTTCCTTTAATCCAACGCAGATTAAGAGGTTACTTAATTCAAGTGTACAAAATCATCAAAGGCATCGACAATATGAACTGTAGTAAGTACTTCACTATCGACCAATCTAATTACACGCGGGGAAACGGTTGCAAAATTATTGGTAAATCTTTTAACTCGCACGAATCTAAGAATTTCTTCTTCAATCGAGTTGTCAACTTGTGGAATGGGCTTCCCCGAAACGTTATAGACTGCATCACCGTTGATTCATTTAAACTCCGCCTAGACAAATATCTCTCATCAAACCCGCGACTGACTGCGTTTGTAAATAAATAACTTTATTTTATCCCCCCCCTCAGTTACTAACCCATCTGTCCTCTACTAACTTCCTAATCCTGCCACGGACATTAGTTCCAGGGCAGTAATTCCCTTTCCAATGTTCCCTTACCCACCCTAAACCACTGTTTGGACACTTGATCCTCAGTGTTTTGGAGGACAAACAACCTAGAAGAGTCACTAGATCTGTTGTTGCTTGATTTCCTTTGTACTCCTTTGTACTCCTTTGTACTCTTTCTCTCTCTCTCTTAACACGTAGACTACGAGGTCAGCTGCTCACTCAAGTCTTTAAAATATGTAATGGATTTGACAATGTGGATCATAGCAAAATGTTTGGCCTCACTATTAATACAATACGCAACCATGGCTGGCAGTTAGAATTGAAAAGGTTCAGTTCTAGTATTTGTGGTAACTGTTTTCCATTTATGGTCTGTTCTACCTGGAACACACTTTCCTCAGAAGTTGTAAACAATTTCTCAGTTGAGCAGTTCAAGAACACAGTAGATAGTATTTTGCACATTCTGTAAGGAGTGTAGTGCACTGAACAATGTCTCACCTTCCACTTCGAATATTTCCCAGAAATGGACTGCAAGGTCTTTGAGATACTAACTATTCCTTGTAACTCCGTGTAACTCTCTCGTAACACATTTTCTACAACCAAGATTTAGCGGGTCTGAAGTGGGGTAGATTTCCCTTCATTAGTGTGTGTGATGAATGTTGCCTGCATTCGATACACATAGGAGAGTTGATGGTAAAACTCTCTATTAAACCTATGCATTATTTGGGGGTTTGTAGAGGTGAGAGGCTGGGATCACAGATAGAGACAGAAGGGGGAAGTTAGAAGGCGAGCCATGCTACTCAAGGGCTCGATACTCAAACCTTACTAAAAGTAAACACCGACTTTGATTGTAAGTTGTATCGAGTTCTACACTTAATTGATTGAAAACAAAGTGTATAGGCTACATATAATTAAATGCAGACCGTTTATAGTATCTATGGTATTGAATAAATGGGAAAAACTGAGTGAAATGATAAACAAAACAATCAATAACAGTCGTAACACTATTCCAGCCAATCTTTGCCTTTAGACCTTTCCTTTTATGTTAACCCTCTCACGTTCTTGACGCAATTTTGAGCCTATTAGGGATACTTTAAAGCCTTTGTTACCATCAGGGGTATTTAGAAACCTTTAGTTTAGTTACTTCAACCTCTGCAGTTGTCTTTGGGTTAGCTGTGGGCAGAAAACTAATTTTGGAGAGGTAATTATAAGAGTGAGAGAACTCTATTTAGTATTGCTAATCTGGCAACCTCTGCGTCATATGGTCGTGAGAGGGTTAATAAAGCCCGACTGTGTAAGTACAGTATTTTGATAACCTAGGAGTAGATCGTAGAGGGCACGTTGATGTGTATTGCAATAATGGTGAACATTATATCCTGAATACTGTATGAGATTGGATTTAATTACGATATTATTATATTCAAATCACATTAAGTCTTGGTCGTAGAATGTAGTGTAATGAGAGAGAGAGAGAGAGTGAGGCACAAGACCACTATAGGGGAGATTCTTGTAACCCACGTTGTGTATAGAGACTCAATTTGAGAATACAATTATACAGTATATTGTATTAATATATTCCTAATAAATTTCCCATGTCGGTCATTGTAAGCATGTGCAAATATAGTTTAACAATACATGAGAACAATCATTTCCAATCACTAACTGCCAGCTAGAGGAGGAAGGTGGGGGAGTTGGGGATAGTTTGGGGGTGGAAGGTGGGGTAGACTTGGACCCACTCCCCCCTTCCACCTGCCCAGGGTGGAGTAGGGGAAGGAAGGACCCACCCATGAGCAACTTTTAGTACGCGTGAGCGTACATGAGCTCTTGTGATTTTGTTTATGCAAATACATTCATTTTGATTGATGTTCATATCAAATATGTTATATATTTATATATACATACTTATATTTATCAATATAGAGCTGATTTGATCTGAACATAAATTTAAATGGATATATTTGAATAAAGCAATTTGCATGAGCTCGCGAACATTTGTCAGTAGCTGTACATGCTTGCTCTAATATGGAAAGTGTTATTTATCTATCTATTTTCCTACCTAAATTTTCAATATACCTACTTATAAATACGTCTACCAAGCAAATGCAGAAATTGTTAATAACATGATCTAATGGTAGCTAACCTGGAATGACCCTGCACTGAGGAAGAACCCGGTCATCACCAGGATCCACTTGAGCCAGTAGTAATCTGTAACAGGGGGTACAAATTCAACTTACACTCTAAAAAAATAGAAAGGTATAATTATGTTTATGCATACATCTACCAGACTGGCATGTCGATCTCATCCTCATTCCAGAAAAAAACTAGAGGAGTCCACCAACAAGACAAATTTTCTCAAGAAGAAAGAAAACGGCAACCCAACACCGGACTGCACCTCTTCCCGACACCAGCTGAGTTGGCCTGTGATACCAGCCATACTTACCCAGTTCGTCAGCCTGTGATACAAGCCAAAGTGTTCTGCGATACCAACCACAGCTCACTTTTCAGTTTGCCTATATAACTCCTACTCTAATGCTTCATACTTGGTTATACCATACTTATTCTCCAACAAGTACTTCCAGAGTTTATCAAAATCGTCTGGGGGTTAGTTGCAGTAGACTAAATAGTACGTCACCTTGAGGAATGGGCAGATCCAGCAGGAGCAACACGCCCGAGAGGAACAGCCCCCCACCCACCAGCACCCTGCGCCCCAGCCAGCCGGTGAGGGGCGTGATCAGCAGTATGGAACCGCCGTCCATCACCCCCGTCAGGGCCACGTACAGGAACTGGCTGGTCCTGGGGGAGAAGAAAATACTCATAATGTAAATTTGTTGTTTTTTGTTTTTTTGCCAGACGCCGTAATTCCCGAGGAGGGGTGGCCATGAACATTAGGTGTTTGTCACGAATCGAATCGCTATGTCAAGTTGCCCGGGCTTGACATCTACCAATAACATTATGACAGTGAAGGCTCGATCCGCCGACCCTTTGATCAGCAGCCGACGCTCTACTGGCTATGCTACGGCGGCTCGCAACATACACTTACAAAATATCTATGTATATACAGTATATATATATACTGTATATATATTTTTTTCTATGGGAGTGAGGGAGACACAAGACAGAACTGCCTGTAGTGAGTGCCTACCACAGAGTTGAAAGAATGACAGGTCCAAAATCAAGGGACGTTCGAGCCAAAATGCCTGGTCACACGGAGTTTGAAGCAGTTTAAGTCAAAGGAAGAGGGGAAGACTGATTCTGGGAGAGAGTTCCAGAGCTCAGCTGTTGAATAGAAGACAGACTGAGAATAACGTTTCACTCATGGGTTGGAGAGTTGCACAGAGTAGGGGTGGGATTGTGTTGCAAGACGGTTACTATGTACCCTATGTAGAGGAGGTAGTATACATTGGGAGAGCTCTGAGGAACACTGATTATTGTAGTAGCGATAGAATAGCGAGAGAGATGCAACATTGCGGCGAAGAGAGAGAAATTGCAGAGAGTTGGTAAGTGGACAGGAGTTAATGATTATTACCTGTATGTTTATTATTTTTCTTTTATCTATGTGTCATTTGTATATATTATGTAATGTCTTGGTGGTGTAATGGTTAGAGTGTTTAACCCTTTCGCTTTGGGGACCGTACAGGCATGTCCTGGCAATTTCCTGCAATTTAAAGCCCATTAAAGCCTGTGGAAATGAGTGTGAGTGATCAGGAGCGCGACAGGCCCCTGTCTGCTCTCTGGCACATCTGCCGCGGCACTGAGGGTCTCTGGTGGGGTCTCGCGAGATATATTCAGTGTTGCTAAAGGCAAATTTAGCGCGACATTGCTAACTATTAGCGAATATTGCAGATGTCTGTAGTAACGCTGCGGGTGAACGCCGCGAGCTACAGAGCTGGTTCTGGTGTCATTTGAAATCTCTTTTCTTCTAGTGTTTTTGCTGCAAATATTTCATTTCATTCAGGCACTTGCTTAAGCAATCAGGAGTGGCTGAATGAGCCCTATTATAGCGAGAATATTCCCGCACCGACTGATTGGGTTAATATCTGTATGTGGTATTCCAGGTTCGAATCCCGAGAGGATCACATTATATCTTTATTTTCTTTGGGAGGTGCTTAGTGTTGGGAGTGAAATCAATTAATCGTATTATACATGGCAGATCCAAAAAGACCCCCTTTGGACCAAATAAGGTTTACTTACTTGGTGAAATTGTTGGCATTGATGGCTACTCCAAGATAGAGCAGACTATGGAAGAACCAGATGAAGGGGGTGGTGAACAGGATCACTCGCATCCCGGGGCTCTTGAAGTACTGCACTGCCTGATGCACCGCCTCCACCATCTGCTCCTTGTACGGCACGATTAACTTCTTTTCTTCCTCGGTCTTGCTGCCGTTGGTCTGGTGGATAGATAGATAGATAGTTGGATTAAGCAATATAGAGATACAAAACGAAAGAGATAGCTAAATAGATAGATAGGTAGTTAGACTGGTTAATAGATAGATAGTTAGATTAAGCAATAGAGAGATACAAAAGGATAGAGATAGCTAAATAAATAGATAGGTAGTTAGATTGATTAATAGATAGAAAGATGCATATATGGACAATATAGAGAGGTAGATAGATACCTATTGCGATTCTTAAAGTTCTTCATTTCCTGATGGTTCGCATCAAGCGTTTGTGTCTTGTACGGCACGGTCTCCTGTATTTTTACTCAGTCTTTTATTGGTCTGGTGGTGAAATGAGAAGGTTGATAAATAAATAGAGTAATACTCACCTTAAGAATATTGTCAATGATAGAAGACAGAGGTTGAGAGAGGTAGTAGTAGTAGCAGTAGTAGTAGTAGTAGTAGTAGTAGTAGTAGTAGTAATAATAGTAATATTGTCAATAATAGAAGACAGAGCTTGGGAGAACATATCATTATTCTGCCGTACAGCCTTCTCCATGATTTGTATTATTGTTAGTAGTAGTAATAGTAGTAGTAGTAGTAGTAGTAGTAGTAGTAGTACTCACCTTAAGAATATTGTCAATAATAGAGGATAGAGGTTGGGTCAGTTTAACATTATTCTGCCGTACAGCTTTCTCCATTATTTTGTGTACCTCCTTCCCCCTCCCCTGCTGGAGGAGCCACCGAGGGGATTCGTCCACCAGGCTGTGTGTGTGAGAGAGAAAATTAAAGTGAGAGAGAGAGAGAGAGAGAGATAGAGATAAAGAAAGAAAAGGAGGGGGGGGGGGAGAGGCAGGGGAGGGAGGAAGAGATAAGAAGAATAGAGAGGGTTAGGATAGGGTTAGAGAGAGATGGAATTGAGGTATATTAGAGAGTGACAGAGAGTTTTAATTTGACTGTCACTTCATTGTCACCTCACTGACTAGCAATATCATAGACTGCAGCACTGTTAAAACCTTCAAAAATCGCTTAGACAAATATCTCGCCCTTAATCTTCAACTGACTGCGTTTACATATTAAAATAACGGAATTATCAAAGTTACCCACAAACAGAGGAAAGAAAACTCGAAGGACCAGAGACAGAAGAAGCGGGAAGACAAAAGGAAAGATGAGATACAGAAACAAAACGGACAACGGAAGCTGACAAAATGAACAGAGGAAAGACGAACTTCAGACCCCAGAAACAACAGCAGAAAAAGCAACATGGATAAGAAGGAAAAGAAAAAGGAAGCAGAGCAGGAGATAAAGACAAGAAATAAACAACAGAGGAACGAAGGCAAGAAAGAAGAACAAGATGGCTACCACCAAAGAGGACGACTTCCGGTCGCAGTTAAAGGAGGAACTAACATAGAAACGGAAACACCAGAACCAGCAAAAACAACATAACAAAGGATATTCGCCCTACCACGCATTCCAAAATTACCCCGCACCAACAAGAAGATGGAAGAAGCAAATAAACATAAAGGCGAGAAGGCAAAGAAAGACAGGAAGACACCTACGAAGACATCTAACCACAAAAACGAGAAGGCAAAGGAAAACACGAAAACTCCTATGAAGACAACTAACCGCGGAGGAATACTTGTACAAATTCAACCCCAGTTTTCCAACAAGAATATCCGAGCCAGCATCACTACAAATACCACAAAGACATCTACGAAGACAACTAATCATAAAGATGAGAAGGCGAAGGAAAACAAGAAGACACCTACGAAGACATCTAACGACGAAGGACTATCACACGTGCAAATCCAGCCCTAGTTTTCCAACGAGAATATCCGAGCCAGCATTTATGTAAACACCACCAGCACACCCATTATCTCCACCTGAAGAGAAACCCGAGTAGCCATCATTACATCGGGATGTCCTACTAGACCCGGAAAAACCATTAAGATATCTTCTGACTCCCAACAACAAGTAAAAAGAAAGATAGTGTTCAGCCAGGATGAGAAGGTCTCCTATCCCCACCACATGAGAAAACACTTACGCCCCTGTTTCACCTAAAGGTCAAAGTACTTGTCTCCCAGCTTCTAGAGGGTCCCCTTAATCCCCTAGATTAACCCCTGACCACACTTGTGACCTTTTGCCTCCCACACATCAAACCCGGGACATCTCAGCAAATGTCATCACTATGCTGGAGAAAACTGAACAGGGCAAGCAATTCTAGGGCTTCAAATAACACTGGCATACTAGTGGTTTGTAGTCGTAAAATTACCCTCCCATTCAGTTGGCAATAAAAGGCATGCCCAATATCCCACAAGGTCTGAGGATTTATTTTACCTATTGAGGAATCTTTGTTGTTTGCGTGTCACAGTAGCAACATCAAAATCATTAATAGGCATGCACCTTTAATAAAGGAAGTCTAAGCTCGAATGGACATGTCCCCAATTGACTTCTTTTATTAAAACCGCATTTCCACAACTACCAAAGGATACTTGGCATGCTAAGGTTCCCCAAGTAGTTCAGAGCTCTGCGAGATACCTTAACAGGCACTCGGCATATAGAAGTAATTTTTTACTTTTGTCCACTGACATGTTGGCTGGCAATAGTAAGCAAAAGGTTTAAACACCGCCCTGAGTTCTTTGAACCTCTTATAAAGGTCAGTGGTAGTCAAGGAAAATAGTATTGGTCATGATCCCACTATCTACTTGCGTTAACCCGATATCTTGTCACTGTGTCATGACACAGGCATTATATTAAAGACCCCAAGTACAAAGGAAATCAAAGGAAATCAAGCAACAATAGGTTTAGTGACCCCTCTAGGCTGCTTGTCCTCCAAAACACTGAGGATCAAGTGTCCAAACAGTGGTTTAGAGTGGGTAAGGGAAAATTGGAGAGGGAACTACTGCCCTGGAACTAATATCCGTGGCAGGATTAGGAAGTTAGTAGGGGACAGATGGATTAGTAACATAACACAGTTATAAGTGATCTTTCGTATATCTGGGAAAAAGAGAATAACGTCTTAGAAATATATATATATATATATATGCAATAATCCTTGATGAATCTGAGGGGGGAATAAAATAAAGTTATTCATTTACAAACGCAGTCAGCCGCGGGTTCGAAGCAAGATATTTATCTAGGTGAAGTTTAAAAGAATCAACGGTGCTCCAGTCAACAACGTCTCGTCTCGGGGAAGCCCATTCCACAAGTTGACAACTCGATTGAAGAAGAAATTCGTAGATTCGTGTGAGTTAAAAGATTTACCAATAATTTTGCAACCGTTTCCCCGCGTGTAATTAGATTGGTCGATAGTGAAGTACTTACTACAGTTCATATTGTCGATGCCTTTGATGATTTTGAACACTTGAATTAAGTCGCCTCTTAATCTGCGCTGGGTTAAAGGAAATAGATTTAATTTTCTAAGACGCTCCTCGTATGGTTTGTTCTTTAGGCTAGGTATCATTTTGGTAACTCTACGTTGAACTCGTTCTAGCTTGTCTATATCTTTTTGGTAATAAGGGCACCAGGATTGAACGCAGTGTTCCAGAAGAGGGCGGACTAAGGAATTGTAAAGAGTTAGGATAACTTCTTTAGATTTATGCTCAAATGACCTGCCTATAAAGCCAATTATTTTGTTTGCCTTCTTAATGACTTCTGAACATTGTTGACTCGGTTTTAGGTTACTCGATATTGTTACTCCCAGATCGGTTTTTCTGTCTACACTCTTAAGCTCAGTGCCATTCATCGAATAGTTTGCTTTCTCATTTCGGTATCCAATATGTAGTACTTTACATTTATCCGCATTGAAACTCATTTGCCTAATTTAGGCCCATCATGACAACTTATCTAGATTGTGTTGAATATCATCAACTTGTTCTTTTGAGAGTACGCTATTTGCAATTTTTGTATCGTCAGCAAACTTTGAGATTGTACAGGTGAGACCCTCATCTATGTCGTTGATGTAAATTAGAAAGAGAATTGATCCTAGTACCGATCCCTGGGGTACCCTGCTACTTACATTGGTCCATTTAGATGCCTTACCGTTTATGACTACTCTTTGCTTTCTGTCGCGGAGCCAATTTTCTATCCATTTCAACACACCGTCTTGTATTCCATGCGCTTTTAGTTTTAGCAGTAAACGTTTGTGAGGAACTTTATCAAAGGCCTTTTGAAAATCAAGGTATATATAATATCTACAGCTTTACTCTCATCATAGAGGTTGAGGATATCGTGGAAGAAGTCTAAGAGGTTTGTTAAGCAGGAACGTTTGTTACGAAAGCCGTGTTGTGTATTTCTAAGTATTATATTTTCCTGTAAGTGATTTACGAGTCTGTCTCTTATGAGCGTTTCTAGCATTTTACATACAACTGAGGTTAAGCTAATTGGACGATAGTTACTGGGTAGGGATTTGCTGCCTTTTTTAAAAATCAGTATTACGTTAGCTAGCTTCCACTGATCAGGCATAGTTCCAGACTGCAAGGATTTATTGAATAGCAATGTCAGTTTTTTGGAGAGCTCATCCTTAGCTTCCTTTAGAACTCTAGGTGAGATTGTATCAGGTTCGGGCGTTTTATTTACCTTGAGTTTATTTAAACATTTCAATACTTCTCTCTCTGTAATGGTGATATTGCTTAGAACATCAGAATTATCTATCTGAATTGGCGATGGTGTAGGGATATCAATGAGGTCTTCTGTTGTAAATACTGATGCAAAGAAGGTATTGAGGGCATTACTCATTTGTACTTCGTCTTTGGTATATTCTCCATTTTCATCGACTAACGGTCCAACAGTTGAAGTAACTACTCTCTTCTTTCTGATATAACTATAGAATTCTTTTGGGGTTGTTTTACTTTGATTCGCAACATGTAACTCCAGGGTCTTTTTACTTTGCTTAATTAACTTTTTTGGCTTTGCGTCGTAGTTCTACAAATTTCACCCGTTCTTTGTAATTTTGTGAGAATTTTAATCTATCATTAGCAAACTTTTTAGTCAAGAGTACCTGAACAGAACTTCATCACCGAGTAATATAACGATCAGGATAGTCGAGTACCTAAAACACACTCGCGTTAGTCCGTTGAGGTGCCCAGTGTCATGATAGCAAGGAACCTCATTTAAGATCTTATACCCATTACTCCATCTGTAACTAAGTTGTTATTCACACGACAGGCCAACCTGGACGGCCCAACGGAGACCCAGACGACTGCAAGCTGCTACCTCAACTTTTACTCCAAGTGTTAATTCTGGAGATATAATAGAAATCTGAATTAAGTCGATACCAGTGACGAGGTATCTTAGAGTCAGAGTCCCAACGTATTGACTCTGTCTAAATTACAACAAGTGTTCTAAAGTTAGAGTCACAACCTAGTGACTCTGCCAAATTCTAAGCAAGTGTTTTAAAGTTAGAGTCCCTAAAATATCGACTCTGCCAAAGTCTCACCAGTGCACAACTTATAAAGTTAGAGTCCTACATATATTGACTCTGAATAAATTTACGGCAAGTGCTATTAAGTTAGAGTCCCAACCTAGTGACTGTCGAATTCCTCACAAGTGTTATAAAGTTAGAGTCCCTAAAATATCAACTCTGCCAAAGTCTCACCAGAGCGCAAGGTGACTTAGAAGTTAGAGTCCTACATATTGACTCTGTCTAATCTTCCACTAGTGCATTAAGGAAATTAGATTTTATAATATTAACTCAGTGTAAAACCTCGTCTATTATGTGTTACTAGTTATCATACGTGAATATAAATCTATACACGGGTATTATCCGACTCTTCAGTATTTCGAGAAGATATTATTGTTGTGTATTGTATAAGAGGACAGCTAAACTTATTTTGTATACCTGAGCTCCATCTAGATCCTCGATCGTGCTCGAATCCAGTATTCTAATGTTGTATAAACTTATACCGTTTATTATAAGTATATCTATCTATTATCAATGTACGTAGCACGTAAGATAATTAAAACTGTTCTTTAAACTATATCTCGGTGTTATATGTATCCTCTATTTGATTCTTTGTATGTATTGTATAAACTCTGAATTCCCCAGTCTTTATAGAACTCACTATAACCAATATACAAACCTGGTAAAAGGCCTGGTATAACACATATGAATAACAAGACATACCCACATTACCACTTTTGGTAGAATAGATATAGTAACATAATTATATTTTATTTTTTTCCTGTCTAGTACCATATCAGTTTATCCATTCTGCATGGAAAACAACAATTATTTCCCTTCTAAGCCATCTTTTCCCTCCTAAATAATATGCTAGGTAGTTTAGATACAAGCAGCCTCGTAAGGATCAGAAGACATGTTGTTGCTTGCTTTCCTTTGTACTCCTTTGTACACTTTTACTGTCACTACAATATAATTTTGCTCAAAATACATCTAATAACACTCACAAAAACTTAATATTCTTACATACACAGCCCCAATAGACTAAAATATATAAATGAACATAAACACCACACGAGGAGGAACACTTTATTGACAACGTTTCGCATATAGCTTAACCCCTTCAGCACGATGACGTAAATTTTAATCCTAGTTTTGGTTGCCATAAGACGATTTTCTTTAGATTATACTCTACCTTTATGATGCAAAGGGATAAATGTGATCTCGGTAAACCCCTAAATAACATTGGTCATTCTTAACCCTTAATTCGCGGCTGACGACTTAAGTAACATTAGAGAACCTAGGCCCAAAGGCGGCTGACAACTTAAGTAGCAAGGAATGTTGCGCATATTATCGGCAATATGAGAGAGTCACACGGGGTGGGAGGAGCGCGGGCGGGCTCTGACCGTTCAACGTGGACCCAGTCCCGCCACTAATAGCTCCACAACATGTGTACATATCCCTCGTCTCGATATATAGGGTAAAATCTCAGGAAATTACCGTATTTTAGGGTTTTTGTACTCGCGTTGCAACATTGTTGCAAGCGAACCCGTTGTCGTACAAGGATGATTCAGGTGTCATTGGAAAGCTCTCTTATCGCCCTTTCACAGATACATAATTGTATTACGCTCTGGCTCTTGTTTATGCATGAAAATGGGCATGGAATGATGCTCGTTTAGGGTAAATGTGCCCGCCACACAGGTCGTAAACGTTACAAACATTGCCGTCGTTTGAGGGTTAAACTGCATAATATCGTCTTGTTTTAACCAGAATCAAATGTAAAAAGATGTCATCGTGCTGAAGGGGTTAATGAGGTCAACTCAGGTTAAGTATTGATTGATAAGCCTTTACAACGGCACCCTAACTAGAATAATATTAACCCTCTCAAGATCCAATACACATTTCTTTTTTCTTTTTTTGCTATTATTTTACTATTTTATTCTGGTTAGGAGGGTATTTATTTTTTATTTTATTTTTTTTCTATGTGAATTAAGTAGACAAAAGGCATAACTGCCTGCATCGAGTGCCTCCTCCAGATTTGAAAGAGTGACAGGGCCAAAATCAAGGGACGTTCGAGCTAAAATGCCTGGACACACGGAGTTTGAAGCAATTTAAGTCATAGGAAAAGGAAAAGACTGATTCTGGGAGAGAGTTTCAGAGCTCAGCAGTTGAATAGAAGAGAGTCTGAGAATAGCGTTTCACTCTTGGGTTGGAGAGTTGCACAGAGTAGGGGTGGGATTGTGTTGCAAGGCAGGTACTACGTACCCTACGTAGAGGAGGTGGTATACACTGGGAGAGCTCGGAGGAACACTGATTGTTGAAGTAGCAATAGAATAGCGAGAGAGATGCAACATTGCGGCGAAGAGAGAGAGATTGCAGAGAGTTGGTGAGTGGATGGGAGTTAATGATACGAAAGGCTTTCCTTTCTACTTTGTCTAGGAGTGCGGTGTGAGAGGATCCTCCCCACACATGTGAACAATACTCAATACAAGGACGCACTGTGCCCCTGTACAGAGCAAGAAGCTGTGCAGGGGTAAAGAACTCCTTGAGGCAATTGAGCACACCCAGCTTTTGGGAGGCTGCCTTAGCAAGACTGGTAATATGGTCCTTCCAAGTGAGAGCAGAAGAAAAAGAGACACCGAGAATATTGAGAGAAGATGATGGATTGATTTTTGTATTGTTGAAGAATAAGGGATATTCCTCTGGAGGTTCCTGACGGGTAGTAAGATGGATAAATTGGGTGTTGGAAGCATTGAATGTAACAAGGTTTTCCATATGGAAGTCAGAGGGTTAATTGAAAGTCTTTAAGGCCGCGTCACACTTAGCCATGTATTTTCCCGTATTGGCCGAATGTGCTATACGGGAATAGATCGGCAATGTTTTTCGGGAGATGCCCAGGGAGTATGGCAGCGTACGGGAAGTTCTTCGAAAAAATAGCGAGGCTCTTATTTTTTGGCCGAACCACCCAAGAATTATTTGTGCGTGGTGTAGCGTACGTAAATCGTGTGCACGAGGTTCGAGAAATACGTACAAGTATGTACAAGATACTATTGGCATATGCATGAGATACGGCCGAGTTCAGTTGTGTTCGTCCGGAAAGCCACTTATGATGCACATGCTCTGTACAAAATTGACGAATCACGTATGCAACGAACGCATCATAGACGCTAAATATATAAAATAGTGTGAAATAAATAATAAAATCTGTAATCTTGGTTTTATTATTCATGTGAATGTTTTAGTCATGAGAAACAGTAAAAAGTAGGATATAAGTATTATATATAAATATAATGAACATATATATAATATAAATATAATGAACATATATATAATATAAATATAATGAACATATATATAATATAAATATAATGAACATATATATAATATAATGATAATATAATGATAATATTCAAGAAGTATAAATAAAATTTGAAATGCAATATATACTTTTCAAATGACTAATTACCGTACTATTATATAAGTATAAATATGTATAATTCTCATACTCGATGAGGCAGACAAAGGGGCGAGGGAATGCGAAAGTAGTCCCGAACCCTGAGAATAGGAACTTTAAATGTTGTTACTGTTTGGGCTCTGTCTCGTGTCGGCCACCCGCAGCAATGGGGTATGTGCCTGAGTATATGCATACATACAATAAGTTTAATGATACTAATCTTATACACAAAGGAAAAACAAATAAAACTATTAATTAACAAAAATAATGGAATACATTAGAAATTAATAGATAGCTAAAAATATTAGTAACAAAATATACAAGGAAATGTGAATAATGAAAGGATAACAAAAGTAATAATTGAATGAGCAGTCTTATGAAGTAAAAAGTAGTATATAAGTCAGTGGTCATGATGTCCTCAAGGTCCATGTAGTCCATGTTGATCTGGCAAGGGCTGGAAGAGAAGGGGTGCTGCCTGGGCCATGTGCCTTCATTGGCAGGGTTCTCGTGCTTGGTGCGTGTGTGGTGTATGTGATGTGTGTCATTCACATGTGTCGTGCGTGTTGTGTGCTTCGTGTATGTACATTATTGTCGTATGTGTCGCAAGTTCGTCAACCTGCGTGTTGCACTGGCAACGTACGTAGGGATGCGTACGCTGTGCGTCACACGTGCATATGTAGTTCGTAAAGTCAGATTTTTCACCGAAATCCGTGCTTTGTTCGGCCAACTTGCATTTTCGGGCACGGGGAACATTATGGCTAAGCGTGACGCGGCCTTTACTCTCTTAATCCACACAGATCCTTCTTAAACTGTATAAAATCATCCAGTGATAGCCAGAATAAACTGTCAATACGTGTCATGATGATCAAGATAAATACAAAAACAAACAAACACAAACATTTACAAAGACATAAGCATTTTCAATTTTACCTCACTTTGAACAATAAATAAATATAAAAAATATATAAATAAATAAATACAATAAAAATACACACACACATACACAATTAAAATAAATACAAACAAACAACAACTTACAAAGCCAACGGTAGGAGCGCTAGGACGGGGGACGCGGTGATGGTAAAGAGCGTCTGCCAATCCCTGACGAAGTAGGCGACGGAGGCGAAGACTATGATGAAGAACGAGTAGGGCGTTCCCATCAGCATACCCACCAGGCTCCGGGTCTTGGCGGGGGTCGACTCTAACACTGGGGGAGAGAGAGAGAGGAAGCATTCAATCTTTCCTTCATTCTATGACTTAAGGGGGATGGTTCACTTTTGGGTCGATTTTTTCATTTATTAATATTTTTCTAGTTTCTTCGCTAGACCTCCATCAAGCTTAAAATTACACCCCTTTGACCCCCTTTCAAGATAGTTTTGTACATTTTTCGGTAGCAAAATGTCCCGGCCGAAGGCCGATTTCTCTTAAAATATAGGCTCACTATCGCTCGCCAGGAAAAAATCGATACCTAAATGGCACGAAAGGTCTTAAAATTGACAGAAATGGGGCGAAAGCTCTTAAAATCGTCAGCAATGGGGCTAAACATGAGGGCGAAAAAGAGTAGGGCGTTCCCATCAACATCCCCACCAGGCTCCGGGTTTTGGCGGGGGTCAACTCTAACACTGGGTGGGTGGGGTGGGGGGGGTAGAGGAAGCAATCAATCTTTCCTTCATCCTATGACTTAAAGGAGTAGTGTCCCTATTAGCATCCCCACCAGGCTCCGGGTTTTGGCGGGGGTCGACTCTAACACTAGAGGGGGAGAGGGGAAGCAATCAATCTTTCCTTCATCCTATGACTTAAAGGAGTAGGGCATCCCCATCAGCATCCCCACCAGGCTCCGAGTCTTGGCGGGGGGAGAGAGGAAGTTATCAATCAATCAAACAAGCAATCAATCAAACAAACAAACAAACAATCAATCAATCAAGGAAGTAATCAATCAATCAAGGAAACAATCAATCAATCAAGGAAACACTCAATCAATCAAGGAAGTAATCAATCAATCAAGGAATCAATCAATCAAGGAAACACTCAATCAATCAAGGAAGTAATCAATCAATCAAGGAAACAATCAATCAATCAAGGAAACACTCAATCAATCAAGGAAGTAATCAATCAATCAAGGAAACAATCAATCAATCAAGGAAATACTCAATCAATCAAGGAAGTAATCAATCAATCAAGGAAACAATCAATCAATCAAGGAAACACTCAATCAATCAAGGAAGTAATCAATCAATCAAGGAAACAATCAATCAATCAAGGAAACAATCAATCAATCAAGGAAACAATCAATCAATCAAGGAAACAATCAATCAATCAAGGAAGTAATCAATCAATCAAGGAAACAATCAATCAAGGAAATACTCAATCATACTCAATCAATCAAGGAAGTAATCAATCAATCAAGGGCACAATCAATCAATCAAGGAAACACTCAATCAATCAAGGAAGTAATCAATCAATCAAGGAAACAATCAATCAAGGAAATACTCAATCAATCAAGGAAGTAATCAATCAATCAAGGAAGTAATCAATCAATCAAGGAAGTAATCAATCAATCAAGGAAACAATCAATCAATCAAGGAAACAATCAATCAATCCAGGAAGCAATCAATGAATCAAGGAAACAATCAATGGTGCAATTTTACTATAGGGGCGCGAATTTGACAGGTACCACCAAGGATTTAATACATATTTTTTTCGGTTTCCACACATCCAACACAAAGCTACACCCTTTTCTGGTGTACGAAACACTGAAATAACAATGGGGATACTTTAATATTAATAATATTAGACAAAATATATAGATAACTTGGTGGAAAAGTTGCGGTCGCGGGAGTAACGTCGATCATTTGTTTACATTGTGCTCGAGGTTATAGTAGGCTACTTCGCACATCTTCTAACTTATTTCCCATATTGACAGTTCAATTAACATTTAGGCCGCGTGATACAGTATGTGTTGAGGGGGGGCTTTGCCCACTCTCACCCCCCCTAGACTTATTGTCACAGTAATAATGCTGTTTCCAGCATGGGGCAAAAAAACAACAGCAAACGTAACTAACGTCGAGCGTCGTGTCAACAAACCGACGATCAGAAGAGGCGGTAAACTCTAGATTTTCGGACCAAACGCGCTTCTATATTCTCGTCGAAAACCAAATTAACTTCTTAACTGCACAGCTATGGTATTTCAATGTGCCCGCGGTGCAAAGTTATTCTGATTCATTCCTCACTAAAATCGTTAATTTACCATATATATAATTAATACTTATCCATATGCGCCTATTTTACTTTTAATATGAACATAAATTATGAACATGGGAAAGCAATAAAAGAAGTGGTAACAGCAATTGGCTGGTGAAAATTGTATATTCTAGCCCCACAGTCTGACCTTGAGCAGTGAGAGAGAAACACACTCTCTCTCTCTTGTCTCGCGTGGCAGTGAGAGACCAGGGGAGCTTTCAGACTGGCTTGGAGGGTCTGAGTTACACTCCTCCACCCTCCTCCTATGTGTAGGAGTGGTAGCAAGTAATGGAGGGAAATTATCTCACCTAAACACAATTGATTATTTTTGAGTGCCACTGGGGTGTTTTAAATGTTTTTTTTTTAGGCCTAGGATTTTAAGAGTCTTTCCGCAGCCGCCCAGTAGGACCTCTGAAGAGTCTTCCCGCGGCTGCCGGGTTAAAAACGTTATTAAATCGTTTCTATTACTAGTATCAGACCAGAAAAAGGTGTAGGTTGTTGATGAATGCGTGGAAACCTAAATTAAATCTCTAATAAGTATGTGGTGGTACCTGTCAAATGCGCGCCCCTTCAGTAAAATTCTACCCAATCAATCAATCCAGGTAGTACTCAATCAATCAAGGAAGCAATCAATCAATCAAGGAAGCAGTCAATCAATCAATCAAGGAAGCAATCAAGCACTCACCATGTGAAGTACTATAGGACTGCTAGATAAAGGAAGCAGTCATATCAAACACTCAATTTCAGCATAGCATAACACAGGCGAGGAAGGTAAAGAACCAAGTCTAAACTAGTAATGGGAGGGAGAAAGGAAACATTCAATCCATCTATCAATCAATAATAATAATCAATAACACCTTTGGGAAGAGGGGATTCCGGGGAAGAAAGTTAATAATTAATCTAGTAGGGAAACAATCTATGCCTCTATTATCTCATTTGCCAATTTTGTTATATCTTGGTATTGTATTTGTATTTGTTATGTAATAATATATTTGTTTTATTCCACTATTTATAATATTAATTTTGTATTTATTTTTATTTATTGTATTTTATTTATTTATTTTTGTGGGGGTGGGGGTTACATGAAATGATCTTTCATGAAAGTGGGGAACCGTGGACATTTAGTTTAGTTGGCCATATATACAGTGCAAGAAGTACATTTTCTTTCCTATTTTAGTTTTGAGAAAATGGATATTTGACTTGGCAGAGAGGGTACACTATTTTATAAATGGGGAACAGCAGTATTATTTGTATACGGTATGATATATCCATTAAGATTTGTTATATTAAAATAATTCTTAAGTTCATCAGAATGAGCTGATGGAGGTCTAGGGAGGAAAACAAATATATATGTCTACTAATAAATAACCCCCCCCCCCCCCCTAAAGACGTATTCATATTCCAAGCGGGGATGAGGGTACCTATTCTGACACCCCCAAGACAAACTGTGACCGGATAGCAACTCTTTAACCTATTACGACTATTACTCTATTGCGATGTATCCATATTACAGGTGGGGATGAGGGTGCCTGAAGAAGCGCAACCCTATTACAACTCTTAACCCTATTAAGACTATTACTCCTATTGCAATGTACCCATATTACTAGATAAACTGCGACCCTATTACAACTTGTTACCCTATTACGACTAATACCCTATTGCGACGTACCCAATTTCCAAGCGAAGATAAGAGTGCCTATGGTCGACACCCCCAGAACAAACCGCGACCCTATAGCAATTCTTTACCTTATTGCAAATCCCTACCCTACTGCGACTCTTCACCCTATTGCAACTTTTTCTACAACTATTACCCCATTGCGACATACCCATATTCCAAGCTGGTATGAGGGTGCCTATGGTGGACACCCCCAGGACAAAGCGGGCCACTAGGACCATGGGGTAAGACGAGGTCAGCAACATGGCCGCCACCGCCACCAGGTTCACCAAGGACCCGAGCTTCACCGCCATCAGCCGACCGTATCTTGGAAGAAAAACAAATAAAAATATATTTATAAAGAAAGAAGAAATATATACACACTCTCTCTCTCTCTCTCTCTCTCTATATATATATATATATATATATATATATATATATATATATTCTTTAAGGCAGGCGAGGTTGAAGTAAATACATGTATCAGCATTAATTATTTTATTATTAATGCTGATACATGTATTTCCTTCAACCTCGCCTGCCTTAAAGAAAATTTATTACCTGGCTACACCAACATATATATATATATATATATATATATATATATATATATATATATATATATATATATATATTCTTTAATACATACGAGGTTGAAAGAAATGGCAATTTCTGCGTTGGAAATTTTATTATTCAAAGTTTCCAGGTCTCTGATGAGTTTTCGCTGGGTGGCAGGAAGTAGATGAAGGAGATGAGCAAAATTCATGGTGGTACAGGGTTACATAAATGTACATGATGATACAGGATATACGACGCGTTTCACTGGACAACCAGCATTATCAAGTAAGGAAGGAATGATAGAAAGGTAAACAGGAAGGGTATATATAGAGGGTGGAGGATCAGAGGAGGCGGAAAACAGGGGCAAAAGTCTGCTATTGGTGGAAGCGTAAACTAGGAGAGAGAAGGGGTTAACCGCTTCACGCATGCGCACTGGATGCGGGATGGTGGTCAGTAGGTGGGGTCGAAGCTGATTGGCTGCGTGTCGAGGGGCGTGGCCTAAGTTGTGTGGCGCCTGCAGAAGACGAAGCTGAAGGAGGTAGCGCGGGGGGCTGCGTCAAGGGCACCGGGGGGCGAGGAGGGGTGTTAGGTCCTGTAGGGTAGTGCCTTTTGGCAGAAGGAAGGATCTGAAGGTCCAGAGTTTGGTTGTTGATGTTGGGATGTAAGGCTTGGATATATAAAGCTTCGAGTATAGGTAATCTCCTTGGGTCACTTTCTTTATCGAGTATGGTGGTGTGTTTCTCTAACTCGTTGCGTGTGAGGTGAGGGTGGTTAGGGGTGAGATAGTGGTCTTTGATGGCTCCAGCCTGAAGGTGAAGAGTTAACCGACGTGAAAGACGAGTCTGCGTCATACCAATATAGGAATGAGGTCCACAGTCCTCATAATTACAGGTATGTTGGTAAATGATGTGATCGTCGGTCATCGGGCTCTTTATCTTGGTGGAGGCTGGTTTGTTGCGGAGAACGAGGTTGGAGGTCTTGGGGGATTTGTAATAAATTATTAATTTGATTTTGTTTTCCGGGTTGGTTGGGTGGACATGCTTGGAGATTATTTCTTTTAAGACGGCCTCGTCATTTTTGTGTTCAGAGGACATGTAATTGCGGTAGAAGATCTTAATTTCATTGGGGGGGTCAATGTTGGGAGGGCTTTGGGTGTACCATTTTTCAAGATGGTGGTTGATGGTGCTGGAGATGTCGGAGTTGGAGTATCCGTTATTTACTAAAACTTGGGATAGTCTTTCTAGTTCCTGGTGGGTGTCGGCCCAGGTAGAGCAGTGCGTGAGGGCTCTCCACCCTCACCTCACACGCAACGAGTTAGAGAAACACACCACCATACTCGATAAAGAAAGTGACCCAAGGAGATTACCTATACTCGAAGCTTTATATATCCAAGCCTTACATCCCAACATCAACAACCAAACTCTGGACCTTCAGATCCTTCCTTCTGCCAAAAGGCACTACCCTACAGGACCTAACACCCCTCCTCGCCCCCCGGTGCCCTTGACGCAGCCCCCCGCGCTACCTCCTTCAGCTTCGTCTTCTGCAGGCGCCACACAACTTAGGCCACGCCCCTCGACACGCAGCCAATCAGCTTCGACCCCACCTACTGACCACCATCCCGCATCCAGTGCGCATGCGTGAAGCGGTTAACCCCTTCTCTCTCCTAGTTTACGCTTCCACCAATAGCAGACTTTTGCCCCTGTTTTCCGCCTCCTCTGATCCTCCACCCTCTATATATACCCTTCCTGTTTACCTTTTATATCATTCCTTCCTTACTTGATAATGCTGGTTGTCCAGTGAAACGCGTCGTATATCCTGTATCATCATGTACATTTATGTAACCCTGTACCACCATGAATTTTGCTCATCTCCTTCATCTACTTCCTGCCACCCAGCGAAAACTCATCAGAGACCTGGAAACTTTGAATAATAAAATTTCCAACGCAGAAATTGCCATTTCTTTCAACCTCGTATGTATTAAAGAAAATTTATTACCTGGCTTTACTAACATATATATATATATATATACTGTATATATATATATATATATATATCTAAGTAGATAGAAAAATTGAATTAAAAGTTACATAAGAATACGAGCATATTAACACACAAAGAGCGGGTGGTAGGGTATTTTACACTGTGCCGCCCAGCGTTTTTTTTTTAACCCTAAATAGAGTTGTTTCCGTGCTCATTTTCATGCATAAACAAGACCCAGAGCATAAAACAAGTATCTATCCCTGAAAGGGCATAAACAGAGCTTTCCAATGACACCCGAACCATCCTTGTACGACCACAGGTTCTCTTGCAACGATCGTGCAACACGAGTGCAAAAACCCTAAAAAAAAGGTAATTTCCTTACATAATTCCCTATGTAGCAAGTGAGAGGAGGTGGAGGAGGGTGGAATACAGCTCAGTACACCCACGGCGGTGGTGGGGAGAGGTCATGAGGTTACTACGCTCGTCCCACTGCTCAGCTCTCTCTCGGAGCAACATTACGTGCTGAAAATGGCACTCGACATATGTGGTGCACCGCCACATAGTCCATATTTATTTAACTCGACATATATCGTGCGCCGTTGGTTAAGGGTTAAGAAAGGTGGGGGTGCTTGGGATTGTTGGGCTGGATGTTAGGTGAAAAAAATGCAAGTCCATGAACGTGGAGAGAGCTGCACCAGTGCCAAGAAAGACGTGGGATCAGCCCTTGCGGTCTGAACTTAAATTGAAGAACCTAACAAGTGAGGCAGCTCTGAACAGGGCTGCCTGAAACACCAACCTTTTAGGACATGAGACCGGAACCGCACTTCGTGTGGAGCCCTCAGTCTTTTAATTTGTGTATGTATACGTTGGCCTATATATGCATGATTTTTTTTTTAAAGAGACAATCAATAGAGGAAGGAAAAACAAACGCAAAACAAAAAAAATCAAAGTGCCCAAAGGCATCCTCTATTCACAAAATGTTTGCAACATTGAACCTAAACTGTTGTGGGCTGCAAACCTGTGGAAAGCAACTCCAAGGAATCGTCCAGTGTTTATTTTGTATTTGTTTATTATATTTATTCACTTATTTATTTATGTTTTAAACCTTGGAGGCATGGATGGTGGGGTGAGGGCTAATTTTTAAAAGGTTGATTAAGTTTTAGGAGAGCGATATTCTTTCCATTCCCTGGCAGACTCTTTCAAAATGGCAGACTTATTAGCTGGATTACTTTAGTACTTTGTGAATGATAAAGGTTAATATTCAAGAGTTTTGGCCTATTTACTTGGAACAGGGTATAGTCTCTCACCCAGGTTTACCAAATCAAGTCCGCTAGATAGTAAATAAATGACGAAAATCGCTAGAAAAATGGGACAATCTCTAAAATAATCGGTCGAGAATGGCTCAAATGTCTAGAATATCGCTAGAATTGATGTTGATAGATGTAAGAATTTACCTCTAGATGGAAGTAGCTACCCCTAGATGTAGCGGAGAAGTAACTAAATTGGCAACACTACTCTCGCCCCGATCTGTCCTCCCAACATTTCTTTATCAATATTAAGACTTTTTATGTCGATTGTTTCCTGGCGAGCGATAGCGAGCCTGTAATCTAAGAGGAACCGGCCTTTGGCCGGGACATTTTTCTATCGACAAATGTACAAATTCATCTAGAAGGGTGGGTCTAATTGATGTTTCCTTAAGTTTGATGGAGGTCTAGGGAGGAAACTAGAAACATACTTAATACATGAAAAAATCGACCAAAAAGTGAACCATCCCCCCTTAAATTAGAAACACTACGAGTCTCACTTGTCCCCGATCTGTCCTCCCACCGTACTTCCCAACATACCGCCGATGTTGTAAACCATCTGGTAGTAAGGCTGCAGGTGCCTCCTCTCACACACCAGGTGGTACTGGGGGGCAGAAACACACAAACAGTCAGTCAGTAGCCAACCCTTACTCCCACAAGGGGTAGGGAGGATCAGCAAGACACACAAGAAAGGAAACAGAGGTGACAGGAACAGAACACATAGAACAGTATAGAGGCTCATGTTTGCTGTCAACTGGTTTGATATTAGTTTTAAGTGTGGGGGGGGGGGGGGTATTTCTTTAATATATATATATAACTAACCTGTGATATTATAGAGGAAGTGAAGACCGTAGTATCATACTCAATATAAGGACAGGAAGCTAGACTCGTGGCATACAGACCAGTGGGGAGAGATGTGGGTTCCTCGGTTAGGTTGTGGTTGTTGTTATTGTTGTTGGTGGTGGAGAAGGTGTCGTTGTTGTTGTTGTTGTTGTCGGGAGTGAGGCAGACATCGTTATACCAGCTGCTGTTGTGGGGGTTGCTGGTGGTGTTTTGCAGATCCAACCTGAGATAGAGTACTATATAATTAACCCCTTGAGGCGCACATATGACAGTATTATTTATTATATTTTTCATTTGCACTAGGAAAAGTTAATTAAGTTAGTCCTCTAAAAAATATTTTCCTTAAACTGCCATTGAAAGCAAACTGAAGAGGTTTGGGGTAATTAAATTATTGTTTTTAAGGTGCATCTGGAGTATTTAAAGGTTTAAATATGCTACAACCATTTGAATCACGTTCTGCGCCACAGAGGGTTAACTGAAGGGGTTATCTTTGGTTTGCTCCCTAGATCTCCATCAAGCTTAAGAGAATACTACCCTGCGAGATAAATCTGTAAAATTTTTGGTAGAAAAATTTCCTCTCATAACTCGGAAAGAGGTTGAACAAAATATGCCAGCATATCTATCCTTTGCTTAACCCATACAAGGCGGGTGATGTTAGCATACGGTCCGTACTCCCACGTTCTGTATTTCCTGCTGTAATGAATGCTCCCGTGGTGATTTGTGATGGGGAGAACGTCTTAAGATCTCAAAACTATTAGGGCTAAACATAAGGGAGGAAGGGGGTCCAGAAAAATATGCCCCCTTAACATAATACAAGAGCATCATATCATCACATAGCATAGGAGAGGTGCGTTGAAATGGTTTTGCTACTAATCTATACCCTGTTCCAAGTAAGGAGGCCAAAACTCTTGAACATTAACCTCTATAACTCACAAACGACTAGAGTAATAAAGTTAATATTTCTACCATTAGAGAAAGGTCAGCCAGGGAATGGGTGTGGAAATTTACAGCCCATTAGCTCTAGCCCTTTTTTGAGATATAGAGGTTAGGGTTCACGATTTTGTGGACTACCCATTTGGAACAGGGTATAGTGGCCATGAGGATCCAAGTTGAAATATTCAAGGGAAGATATTAACCCCTTATGTACTGGCGACGTACTTTTAGTTGAAATATTCAAGGGAAGATATTAACCCCTTATGTACTGGCGACGTACTTTTAGTTTTATTCTAGCTATTTTTCGACGATTTTATGCAGTTTAAGAAGGACCTATAGTAGTAAAAGAGTTAAGTGAGATAGTTCGAAGCCTTTTAATTGCTGGAGGCCCTTTTTAAACTGAACAAAATCGACTAATAGTAGCCAGAATAATATAAAAAAGACGTCGCCTGTACGGAAGGGATCAATGGATAGCTTTTGTGCTGTACTTAATTTCAGCATCTCACCCAAAGACAGCATTTTTTTTTCCGAAAAATGCACACATTTATCTCTTTGGGGTATATATATATAAGTTTGATGGAGGTCTAGGAAGGAAACTAAACAATCAAATGTAAATATCAATATCATATTATTTTAATATTCTAATTCATAAATTATCAATCCCAACACCGAACACCTCCCAATTAAATTAATGAAAGCATGAGATTTTACCGGGATTCGAACCTTGGTTACCACATGCAGATCTTAAACATTCTAACTATTACACCATCAAGACAGTTCAAGGTTAAGTACATGACTACGAGTTTATATCCATTTATCGAAATAAGAAAAAAAGAACTCCCCTTACATAACTCCTCTATAACATCCATCTACCTTTGTGAGTCTGGCAAAATCGTCTGCGGGTAGCCTGATGGGTGGGTGAAACATCTGAAGGGCAGGGGTGGGCTGAGCAGGGAGACGCCAATCAGGTGCACAGGTAGGATCAGGGCCACTGGAAATACATGTGGGGAGGGATTTGTTATTTTTTGTTTTTGGTGTTCCCCATGCCGTTTTACCGAATAGCCCCACAGTCTCGAGCAAGGCCAAGACCATCACCAAGCGCCCCCACAGAATCCTCCCAGCTTTACCACTAAGAAAGCCCAGGTGAACGAAGCCGCTCCCAGGCAAGGGGCTGAGGAGGGTGCATAAACGCCCGGGAAACCAAAGTCCCATCCAGGGCCATGTGCCCCTTAACAATTATGAAGGGAAAGTTGAGGGGCAATGGAAAAATTTGACTCTTTGGCTCCCAGTCTGGCAGCCTCTTGGTTGGCAGTAGAGAGGTCAATCCACGGAAGAGACGCCGCCACTTGAGATCTGGAAAATATATAAGTAAAAGGAACAGACAAACTAAGCTATGGGCATGGCAGAGAATGCCCAATTCTAACTCTGATAGACCAGCCCATCACCACATGACTAGAACCCAATCCTCTCAGCATCAGCTAAGAAAGGCCCTAGAAAGCCGCCTTGTTTTGGAGGAAAGCTCCCCTATTCCAACCCCTTTCGGGGGTGAGAACCCACCAATCATGTTTTTTTGTTTATCTATCTACTGTATCTATCTATCTATCTATCTATCTAGCAGAGGGGGTTGGAACGAGTATAGTTTCATATCTAGTTAGATATATTCACATAGATTAATTCATATACTTATCACACACACACATATATACACACACTAACACACGCACACACACACACACATATATATAATTGTCAATTGTCTGATATAGCAAGATCATGAATGATAACAGGTTAGGGTTTTATCTACTGTATATATATATATTACATAATAGACTGACCTTCGGGGGGGTTAGTGGGAATGTGTCTAGAGAATAAAGTGAGACGTTAAGTGGAAGAGTTACAACATAGACATCGAGAGAGAGAGAGATAGAGTATGTGTGTGTGTGTGTGTGTGTGTGTGGAAGAGATAGAGATAGATAGACTCAGACTCAATTCTTTATTTCATAAAAAGCTACACAATTAACTGTTTACATATATACAATAGAGATAACAGTAACCTTATACATTACCGCATTCTAGGTTCATGGTTTTGTACAAACACAATTCTTGACTTGATAGCATTTATATCATTAGTTTTCAAATCTGATACGTCGTATTCATGTAATAGGATATGGTTAACTTCCTTTGCTAACGATAGGTATTCATCAAGGTTTAACAAACATTTCTGTAAAAACTTGCAAGGTTTTAGGAGACATTTGTGAGCAAATCTTATTTTTAACCAATTCATTAAATGATTAATTGTCATTCGTCCAGCCAATTCACATGCATGATGATTACTTTCCCAATATTTTAATTTCAGCAATTTATTTATTGCTTTGTGGTAACCAATTGCAAACTGTTTAAGAGGAAGTTTGCACTTTTTGTTATATAACCATAATTCAGAACCATAAGAACTTGAGCAGTAACTTTGAAACAACTCAGTAAAAACCCTAACATTAACATTAGAAAATTTACGTAAAATACAATTAAATTAATTATAAAACTTGTTACTAAACCTAATTACGTCTTTGTCATTATCTAAATTATCATCTATTATAAACCCTATATATTTGTGTTCATTAACAACATTCAATATCTCTCCACATAGCATCAACTTTGGCTCTAAGTTTTTATCTTTATTGTCTTTGAAATAAATACATGATGATTTATTAATATTAATGTCAATATCAATTTAGTTTGCTTCATTTTCAAGCATACAGTATTTAGTAAAAACTGTAATCCCGATGACGATATGGTAATACAACAATATCGTCAGCGTAAGTAATAATATTACTTGATATATTTCCTAGTGTGCACCCCTTTTTACATTCAGACACTTTTTCAATCAGTTCATCTACATAAAGATTAAATAGATAGATAGATAGATAGATAGATAGATAGATAGATAAATATATTATAAGACATATCCTGTACTTATACTGTACTGCAGTATATCTTATATGTGATCTCATGCTTAAGGGGAGACTGTTTTTTTTTTTCTTTTCTTTTTCTTTTCTGGTCTATTAATTAATTTATTCCTTTATATCTTAGTTTCCTTGTTAGACCTCCACCAATATTAGAAACACCCCATTAGCCCCCCTTCAAGATAAATTTGTACATTTTTCGGTAGAAAATTATCCCGGCCGAAGGCCGGTTCCTCTTAAAATTTCAGGCTCGCTTTCGCTCACCAGGAAATAATCGACACCTAAATGGCACGAAAGGTCTTAAAATGGACAACGAAATGAGGTGAAAAATATTAAAATCGCCAAACTAATGGGCCGAACGTCTTATAATCTCAAAACAAATGGGGCTTAATACGAGAGAGAAAGGGGACCAGAAAAACGACCCATCTTCCTTTAACCTCAACAGTCCATCAGCCTCACCTTAAGAGGGTATAATGTTATTCATGTGCAATAATGCTCCTTTATACCTACGTTCAGGGTGCTCATTATTCACATGTGCCTAGTACTGCAAACCTTTACACATGTGACATAACAACATTGCTTTATATGGGAGATATATGGTATATTATCTAATATCCTCTTCTGTCCTCCCCTTACTCCGTCACTGTTTCGTTCCATACGTCGGCCACAACCATGTATTTCATCAGCTGACTGCTAATACTTGTGTTTCATTTAGGTTTGTGTTTAGAAAAAAAATGCAAATACAATTGATTTTACTGTTTTACACTGAAGTCTGTTGTCTGTTGTCTTTAGCATCATTGTATATCATTTAGCTATTCACTACAAGAATGCACTAAATCAAACAGGTTGGAAGACGGTTGCCAAACGGGAATTTCTTTTCTCCCGTGACATCGAGTATAGGCGCAGCCTTAGGGGCTAACTCACTCTTCGGTTTGGATGCAGAGGCTCATGAAGTGTCAAGCAAACAGTTTGTGCGCCAGGCATCTGTGGAGGCAAGAGTCAACGTTAACACGGGTGACAAAATAAGACGCCGACCAATCTGTTCTGGCAATTTCTTTACCAAATGCACACGCAGATCTTGGCGCACCCGCACTGCCTCCAAGAAGGCCATGCGAATGTCACTCAGAGACTGCACAGAATTCTGCAAAGGTATTCGCTGGGTTAAAGAAAGTGCCTTGGCCGGTGCGTTGTCAGTTACTGTCTCAGTCGTATGAACTAGTGATTCAGCTAGTTGCTGACTGACCCAAAACTGAGACAACAACCACCAGGCTCGTTGCCTCATCTTAAAATCTTTATCAATTTGAACCTGTATGGGGATAGTAAATGGTTCAGGCAATTGACAAATAGACGATTTAGGTGCACACAAAAAATAAAAAATTGGTTTAGGTACACCCTCCACCTGAGCTATTGGCATAGAGAACTAAGTATGTGCCTCCGGCGGTAACTGATGAGTACTTTTGTTAGTGATTGTGCTAGCAAAATTTTGGGCTTCAAGTTCCCACTCAACCCACGGACCTGATCCCATCCCCTCTACATGCAATACTGTGTTACCCAATTGGTCTCTCTTAGGATAAGTTTGCAACTCAGGAGTTAGACTAAACAACGACTTGAGATCATTAATACCATCAATCTTTGACCAATCAGAGTACAGACGCACTGAGGAGGCCGGAGGCAGTGCCGGCGATTGGGAGTAATGAAATAGTCAGGATTGTACACAGTTGGAAATGCTTTTATCATAACATCTAACACATCACCCGCGAGATTATTAGCCCTTAATTTCCTTGCCTCACTCATTAAAAAAAAAAAAAAAAAAAAATTGGGGAACTGGGGCTTTACCTGCGACGGTGGATGTGCGACTTCTGGGTGGGCAGAAGTAACTACTGTCCAAGACCTGTCAGGACCATACAGTAAGGGCATAGGACCTTTGCTCGAGAGGCTGGTCTTATCTGATGGAGGGGGAATTAAGTCAGACAATATGTTCAACTTAGACGTGACAAGCATCTGTGTTACATTACTAGGACTTGATGTGGTTAAAGGAATGGGAGCGACTTTAGGGAAAACCTGAACCTGTCCCAGAGGTCTCACAGAGGGTACCGGCGCAGGGGAACCTTAGCTTTTATCTCGTCACGTATAGTATTCACTAAATCTATCCACTCACGAAGTTGTGCGTCAGTAACAAATCTTCCACCATCCTGGAGAGTAACGGACGACCAATGAGAGGACGAATCCTGTGTGTCAGTGTCAGATTGGGAAGCAACTCGTTGGCCAGACCGAATGTTCTCCAAAATTTCCCCAAGACATGGATGAATAGGGGTGATGTCCAACGATTGGGTTGAAGGTTCGTGGAAGGTCTCCATAGGGACGTCTTCAAACCTCATAGAGGTGTCATCCAGAATTGCTTCTTCCGGGATTTCGTGATGAGGAGGCCAGTCCAGGTCAGGTACTGGTGACTGGTTGTGCAGGGACATTGCCGGCTGTTGAGAAGACCCTGCGACAGGCTCATAACTGTCATCTCTAATCAAAGCACCTCTATATTCCATACCTAACACAGGTTGAGGCGACCGAAGCTCCTGCGGCTCCGGCCGGCGGGGAATGGAATAAGGCCTATGCCGAACCAAAGGTGACACATTGCCGACCTTCGGATAATAATGCCACTAGGCAATTCACGAGGCGGAGTCACTGAATCACGTCTGGAGGCTGTTTGGACCGACTGAACAGAAGGTGTTGTAGAGGTCCCTGTACTGACTCTCCAAACCTCCGCCGGTGATCGGCTCCGTGAAGTGTGGTGAGATTCCGGCCTTGAAGCTGAGGTTGACTTGGAGCGCCCACAGAACTTCCCTGCCTTTGACTTCTTTGCCGCCTGAGCAACTGCCGGCGAATCATGATGTTGACGAATAGGCCACCTAGACCGGAAGCGAGGGTTGGAGCTCGTCGGTGCCGGCGTCTTGTCAGAAGACCTCGGTCGTTTCGTCGAGCGGCATGGGGGACTTTTCTCATGCTCTGATGACGATTCATCTGTTGTTACAACGAGCTTAGAGGTAACCTTTGTTTTCTTGTGCTTCGCTTTTTCATGCACTGCACCTTAACATGGCTTAAACGTAGTTGAGCCTTTAGAAATGCCGGGAGCCAATTTAGGGGTGCGTATCAAGGCATCTCACAAAACCTGATCATCCAGGTGTAATGCCTTATGGGCCACATCACGGCAATAATCATGGAAAGCTTGTCTAATAGCAATGAGAATTATTTTACACTTGTCATCTAAATGAGTTAGAAAACCAGTACGAAATTTAATGCACTGATTACACTTAGCACTGAGCCACTGACCCACTGCCCACGTGACCGGTCCAAACACATCACGCACTTAACGCACTTTAAATGTCCCGGCACTGGAAGCTTCGAGCAATTAGGGTTGGAGCAAAAAAACGACCTTGGGTATATCCATGGTAAGTCCCCCCCCCCCCCCCGCCGGAGTTTGTGCAACGTTCTGGGAGTCTCGTAGGTTCTTGACCCTACCTGAGGAAGGAAAATTTCAAGAATCAATGCTCATAAGGACTAACCTGAGGCTACAAGCACATCACACCTAGAACATTAGAAGAAAAAGATGACTCACCTAGTATCTCTTAGTTCCCCCAAATGTTCCCAAGAAATGAGCATACATTTCCAAAATGTTACTTTTTACTGCAGTGCTGCGCACCGACCTTAGCCTAATATTCCACCTTAAGAATCAAGACCTAGGTTCTCAGTAGCCACCTAAGGGCTTTGAGTAAATCAGAGACAAGACTAATCTAGGAACCATAGGCTAGGCGAGTCTTTTGACACAGCCAAAAACGTGGCGAAGAGACCTTCCACTCTTCCGCCAGGTATTCGTTCTCTGCCCAAGATGTTGAACGGGTTTATTGGATCGCAATGTAGACTACCGGGTCACCCGTAGCAAGTCTGGTGACAAGATACGCTCCCGGTGTACGTATTGCTGTGCAATACGCACTTCCGCCGAGAGAACACCAATAAACTCAAATTCTAACCTACCATACGCAGAAAGCTGAATTCAACATAGTACTAGACTCCTCGCCGGCCCCTTGATAGTGGTCTATAAAGGGTGCAATTTAGGGAGCCTGGTAGCACGTTGCTCAGGGCAAGCCTGAAGTACTCGAAACCAGTGAGAACAACACTCCTAGCCCTGAAAACTCCACAACATGCACACATTATGGCACAATTACAATACATTAATAATCAATATTAAAAATATGCATCCTGGCCATAAAATACCCTACAAGGAGGCAAAACACAACCTCTCCGGGGCAAGCAGATGACACAATGAGGTGCACTTACCGCCCTAGAAAGGACTAGGCTCTCCTTCCCAATCCGACGAACAGGAACGTTGACGTAAAAGCACGACCACGTGCTGAGCTCTTTACTAAGTAAAGCAACTCCAAACGCACGAGGTCTTCAATGAAGAGATAAACCACTAAACCCACCAGTATTGGTAGCTGAAAAGCGGGCCCCAAAAGCTAAAATAAAGCCTCATTGCTACATTAGCTGAAGACAAAACATGGGGAAATAAGAAACTCACATGGCGTCCTCACCTTATACAGCGGAGCAGAAACAACTCCTAGAGTTACTCGCAGGACTAATGTGAAACGAGCTAACTAGTCTAAAAATATCCTAGCTCATCACAGACAAGTACAAATGAGAAAAGACTCACAGTCCTGATGGAAGGATGATGAATGAAGAGAGGTCGCGGGACACGTCCGACCTACGAGGCGCCCAGGAGAGGAAAAGCGAAGCAATGCACATATAGCGGGGAAGCAACGCTAAGAAACATCTGAACTGCGGGAAGCGTAGTACGGATACAGATCTGACTTATTACTATTATTTTATTTTTTACTAGTTTTTTTCGCATCATAAGGACGACTCCGTAAGTATTTTGAGCGTACTCTTACGATGATATGGATTCTCTTTCTCCTGGGCGGGTGTTTTGAACGGGGAGCCAGGGGTTCAAAGAGTGCCATAACTTGATTAGGAATGTCGTCAATGATGGAGGGGCCACTAATAAATACTATGGTTCAGTCGTTATTTACTACACATTAATACCTTCTGTACCGACGACGTCTTTTTCATTTTTACTCTAGCTATATGTTGACGATTGTGTGCAGTTTAAGAAGGATCTGCAGTAGCAAAAAAGGTTAAGTAATATAGTTCGAAGCCTATTAACTTCTGGAATGAAATTGTCTGCAAGTAGCCATAATATAGTTAAAAATACGTTGCCATTACAGAAGGGGTTAAAGCTGTCTAAAATCGTTTAATAGCAGCTAAAATAAAATTAAAAGATGTCGCCGGTACAGAAGGGGCTAAAGAGATGTCGCCGGTCAATTCATCCCTGTATAATGTACTAGCCATTTATTGGAGATCATGCTGTATTATTATGTTTGTTTACACCAACCAACTTCACATCTAAACTCAATTAATTAAATCAACAAATACATGTGGCACTCCAAGGACTCGAGCCCAGGACACTCACATCGAAATTCCGAGCACTATGCATTACGCTATCAAGACAGTTAAAGAAATATGGACAAGCCTACGATTGATTTATGTTTAAACTCCTTGGATAGTACTGATTCTTGTGGTTCAGGTATATATATATATATTTACAGTATATATATATATATATATATATATATATATATATATATATATATATATATATATATACATAAGTTTGTCTGTCTATCTATCTATAAACCTATCTATCTATATCCATCTATTTAAATATTTATCTGTCTACCTATCTATCACTGTACTTATTTATCTATCTGTATATATGTGAGGAGGGGATAAGGGGGGATCGGGGGGGGGGGGGGGGGGGTGTATGGCACGAGCCCTGGCGCCTGTCTGAATGCCACCTAAAGTACAGACAATTGGTGTGATTTATGATTACGTAACCTGCGGCCTGCCTGCATTATAGAGAACATATAACTCTATCAGATGGTCTTATAACTCCCTCTCCACCCCCACCCCGCCTCTCTTTCTCTACTCTCTCTCTTTCTCTCTCTGTAAGTAGCGGGGCACCTCAGGGATCGGTACTAGGACCAATTATCTTTTTAATTTACATCAACGACATAGATGAAGGTCTCACCTGTACAATCTCAAACATTGTCGACGATACAAAAATTGCAAATAGCGTACTCTCAAAAGAACAAGTTGATGATATGCAACACAATCTAGATAAGTTGTCATGTTGGGCCCAAATTTGGTAAATGAGTTTCAATGCGGATAAATGTAAAGTACTACATATCGGATACCAAAATGAGAGAGCAAACTATTCGATGAATGGCACTCGGCTTAAGAGTGTAGACAGAGAAACCGATCTAGGAGTACAATATTGAGTAACCTAAAACCCAGCCAACAATGTACAGAAGTTGTTAAGAAGGGAAACAAAATAATTGGCTATAGAGGCAGGTCATTCGAGCATAAATTCAAAGAAGTTATCCTAACTTTTTACAATTCCTTAGTCCGCCCTCTTCTGGAATACTGCGTTCAATCCTGGAGCCCTTATTACCATAAAAATATAAACAAGCTCGAACGAGTTCAATGTAGTTACCAAAATTATACCTAGCCTAAAGAAAAAACCATACGAGGAGTGTCTTAGAGAATTAAATCTATTAAATCTACCCAGCGTAGATTAGAAGGCGACTTAATTCAAGTGTTCAAAATCATCAAAGGTATCGACAATATGAACTGTATTAAGTACTTCACCATCGACCAATCTAATTACACAGGGGGAAACGGTTGCAAAATTATTGGTAAATCTTTTAACTCACACGAATCTAAGAATTGTTTCTTCAATCGAGTTGTCAACTTGTGGAATGGGCTTCCCTGAGACGTTATAGACTGCAGCACCGTTGATTCTTTTAAACTTCGCAGAGACAAATATCTTGCATCAAACCTGTGACTGACTGCGTTTGTAAATGAATAACTATATTTTATTCCCCCCTCAGATTCATCAAGGATTATTGCCTATATATATTGCTAAGACGTTACTCTCTTTTTCCCAGATATACGAAAGATCACTTGTAACTGTGTTATGTTACTAACCCATATGTCCCCTACTAACTTCATAATCCTGCCATGGACAGCATTAGTTCCAGGGCAGTAGTTCCCTTTCCAATTTTCCCTTACCAACTCTAAACCACTGTTTGGACACTTGATCCTCAGTGTTTTGGAGGACAAGCAGCCTAGAGAGGTCACTTTTTGTTTTCTTTTCTTTTTCTATGTGATTGAGGGAGGCAAAAGGCAGAATTGCCTATAGCGAGTGCCTCCCCCATAGTTGAAAGAGTGACAGGGCCAAAATCAAGGGACGATCGAGCCAAAACTCTTGTTGCTTGATTTCCTTTGTACTCCTTTGTACTCTCTCTCTCTCTTTCCCTGTCTCTCTCTCTCTCTCTCTCTACTAACCCAGCAGTAATAGCAGCATACACCACATCTACTCTCTCTCTCTCTCTCTACTAACCCAGCAGTACTAGCAGCATACACCACATCTACTCTCTCTCTCTCTCTTTACTAACCCAGCAGTACTAGCAGCATACACCACATCTACTCTCTCTCTCTCTCTCTACTAACCCAGCAGTACTAGCAGCATACACCACATCTACTCTCTCTCTCTCTCTACTAACCCAGCAGTACTAGCAGCATTCACCACATCTACTCTCTCTCTCTCTCTCTCTACTAACCCAGCAGTACTAGCAGCATACTCCACATCTACTCTCTCTCTCTCTACTAACCCAGCAGTACTAGCAGCATACACCATGTCTACTCTCTCTCTCTCTCTACTAACCCAGCAGTACTAGCAGCATACACCACATTTACTCTCTCTCTCTCTCTACTAACCCAGCAGTACAAACAGCATACACCACATCTACTCTCTCTCTCTCTCTCTCTCTACTAACCCAGCAGTACTAGCAGCATACACCACATCTACTCTCTCTCTCTCTACTAACCCAGCAGTACTAGCAGCATACACCACATCTACTCTCTCTCTCTCTCTTTCTCTACTAACCCAGCAGTACTAGCAGCATACACCACATCTACTCTTTCTCTCTCTCTCTACTAACCCAGCAGTACTAGCAGCATACACCACATCTACTCTCTCTCTCTACTAACCCAGCAGTACTAGCAGCATACACCACATCTACTCTCTCTCTCTCTCTCTACTAACCCAGCAGTACTAGCAGCATACACCACATCTACTCTCTCTCGCTCTCTCTACTAACCCAGCAGTACTAGCAGCATACACCACATCTACTCTCTCTATCTCTCTCTCTACTAACCCAGCAGTACTAGCAGCATTCACCACATCTACTCTCTCTCTCTCTCTCTCTCTCTCTCTCTCTACTAACCCAGCAGTACTAGCAGCATACACCACATCTACTCTCTCTCTCTCTCTACTAACCCAGCAGTACTAGCAGCATACACCACATCTACTCTCTCTCTCTCTCTACTAACCCAGCAGTACTAGCAGCATACACCACATCTACTCTCTCTCTCTCTCTCTCCACTAACCCAGCAGTACTAGCAGCATACACCACATCTACTCTCTCTCTCTCTCTACTAACCCAGCAGTACTAGCAGCATACACCACATCTACTCTCTCTCTCTACTAACCCATCAGTACTAGCAGCATACACCACATCTACTCTCTCTCTCTACTAACCCAGCAGTACTAGCAGCATACACCACATCTACTCTCTCTCTCTCTCTACTAACCCAGCAGTACTAGCAGCATACACCACATCTACTCTCTCTCTCTCTCTCTCTCTACTAACCCAGCAGTACTAGCAGCATACACCACATCTACTCTCTCTCTCTCTCTCTACTAACCCAGCAGTACTAGCACCATACACATCTACTCTCTCTCTCTCTACTAACCCAGCAGTACTAGCAGCATACACCACATCTACTCTCTCTCTCTCTCTCTCTACTAACCCAGCAGTACTAGCAGCATACACCACATCTACTCTCTCTCTACTAACCCAGCAGTACTAGCAGCATACACCACATCTACTCTCTCTCTCTCTTTCTCTCTCTCTACTAACCCAGCAGTACTAGCAGCAAACACCACATCTACTCTCTCTCTCTCTACTAACCCAGCATTACTAGCAGCATACACCACATCTACTCTCTCTCTCTCTCTCTACTAACCCAGCAGTACTAGCAGCATACACCACATCTACTCTCTCTCTCTACTAACCCAGCAGTACTAGCAGCATACACCACATCTACTCTCTCTCTACTAACCCAGCAGCACTAGCAGCATACACCACATCTACTCTCTCTCTCTCTCTCTCTACTAACCCAGCAGTACTAGCAGCATACACCCCATCTACTCTCTCTCTCTCTACTAACCCAGCAGTACTAGCAGCATACACCACATCTACTCTCTCTCTCTCTCTCTACTAACCCAGCAGTACTAGCAGCATACACCACATCTACTCTCTCTCTCTCTCTCTCTCTCTCTCGAGCCCGACGCGCCAACCCGCCAACAGCACTTCGCTCTCGCTGCTCGAAATCTGACCATAACTTGAGTACTCCATTACTCATCCCTTTATTTGTTTGCATGAGCTGTAGCTAAGCTCTAGCTTAACTGCCCTGTAGTTGCTTTGCATGTAATTTTGCTGTGTTTTTGACTGATTAACGTTTGTTTATCGAGATTGCTTTTGTTTACATTTGTACCGGTTAGTGACGACCGACGCTCTACAGTAAACAAACTATTTGCTTGTTTCATATTATAAAGTTCTAGCAATTATTGTAGATATTTTAGCCCTCACTGTAGTTAAGTGCTTAGCAAACCACCCAGTAATTATCTTGCATGACATTGTACTGTAGTTTTGACTGATAAACGTTTGTTTTTCAAAATTCTATTTGTCAAGTTAGTAGGCTAGAGACGCCGCCGATACCAGCGCCACCTGTGTACGCATAAACAAACCCTCTTCTTGTATTTTATATATCAAAGTCATATTAATAGGCCTCTCACACTCTTGCCAGGGATATTACTAACTCCATTATTATTATTATTGTGTCGACCACTGTATAAACTAATATACAGGCTTTAGCCTAACTGTGTCGTACTGCTAACATAATTTTATTTTTATTTTCAGGCATAAAATTGTGTTCTATTGCTAACATATTCCTTTTGTGATCAACATATTCTGTTTGTGATTTGCAGGCATTAATTGTACCATATTGCTAACCAATATTTTTTGTTACTGTACTGTATACTGCTTCCCAGTTTTCTCACTAGGCTAAATTAACCCTCTCCCACTTTTTTTCCCAGTAAATTTTGTAACAAATTACTAGTCCATTTACAATTTTCAGGCTTTAACTGTGTCATACTGCTAACATCAATTTTTTTTTATTTTCAGGCATAAATTGTTCTATTGCTAACATATTTTTTGTGATTTACAGCCATAATATTCTTTTTGTGATTAACATATTCTTTTTGTGATTTACAGGCATTAATTGTACCATATTGCTAACAAATATTTTTTGTTACTGTACTGTATACTGTTTTCCAGTTTTTTCACTAGGCTACATTAACCCTCTCCCACTTTTTTTTTCCAGTAAATTTTGTAACAAATTTCTAGTCCATTTGTGATTTTCAGGCTTTAACTGTGTCATACTGCTAACATCAATTTTTGTTTTATTTTCAGGCATAAATTGTGTTCTATTGCTAACATATTTTTTGTGATTTACAGGCATATTAATTTTATCATATTGCTAACAAAATTTTGTGTGATTTTCAGGAATTAATTGTATCACATTGCTAACATACATTTTTTGTGATTTTCAGGCTTTAATTGTACCATTTTGCTAACATAAATTTGTGTGATTTTCAGGCATATTGTGATTATATCGTCATGGCGCCGCAACGAACCTGCACAAGTTGTTCCGGTAAATTTGGCCCTACCATGTTTGTTGATACTGATGTCCAAATTTATAGATTTTGCCAGCTCCGAGAGAAGATTGCGGATGAATTGAATGCAGCTCACCGCAAGATCGATGCCCTGACTACGAAGCTTGAACCCCTTCAAGAATTTGCCACACTCAACGTAGGAGTGCCCTCGGCCCAAGAAACCACTACGATGTCAACCGCCATTCCAGTGCATACAGTACCGGTACCGGTACCCACACCAGCAGCTACCTTAGATGTTGCAGATAATAATAATGACTCTACTCTCACTCCCCCCCAGGACAACTTTCAGTTAGTGAGAAACAATGTGCATCCCAGTACCAGGAAGGTCATCCCGACAACATGCCAAAACCGCTTCAAAATTCTGGCTATTGACGAGGAAGAGGAAACGGAAGAAGTTCGGCTTGTGGGCGACTCCATGGTCCGTGGCCAACTAACCGAGTTCTGCGCCAGGGCACCCAGGACCAGAAAGCGATTCTGTATCCCAGGTGGCGGCGTGGACGACATTGTTGCGGCTGTGGAAGAGGTTTCCAGGCTCGCCCCCGCAAGCACTACGTACGTCATCCACGTTGGATCTAACGATGTCCAACGGACGCGGTCAGAGGAACTACTTTGCAAGTACTGGCGGCTGATCAGGTCCTTCAAGGAAAAATCTAATAGAATCTTAATTTCAGGAATTGTTCCCCGGATTGATGTAGAAAACCGATTCTACAACATAGCTACCAGTACAAATCGACGACTAGCCAAACTCTGCAGGGAGGAGGACATCGGCTTTGTCGACACGTGGGATCATTTTTACTATGATAAATCTTTGTTTTCAGGAGATGGTGTACATCTCAATGAAGTAGGAGCTGCACATCTTGGTCGTCTGCTGAACGATGCAGTCAAGGATTTCCGTTCAAAAAACGGGGTCAACCAGACCCCAGACAGGGTAGTGTAAGTCAAATACGAACTGAAAATTCAGACAATGCACAATCAGTAACATCCAACTCTAATACTCTTAAGGTGTTTTATGTAAATGCTCGTAGCATACGCAATACATTTTCAGATTTAGAGGAAATCGTGTTTACAGAACATTATGATATAATCGGCATTACAGAATCTTGGTTAAATACGGAAGACAGAGACTTTTTAGCCGAATATACGCTTCCTGGTTATACAATGTTTGAGAAACGTCGGATCAAAGGAATACAAAGGAATACAAAGGAGAACAAACTGCAACAGACCTATTGGTCCTTACGGGGCAGTTTGGATATCTAAAACTACTAATCTACTGACTACGAGGTAGAGAAAAGGATAGCAAAGAAGAAGGCTCCTCCCCACCCACCACTCCCTCCAGCTAATGCTGGCATGGAAACAGATAGGAAAAATACCATGTAGTATTGAAAAACTGACACGGAAATTCGGACAGGACAGGGAGAAAAAAGAAGTTGATTTGTAATCTAAGCTAACTCTATTTACTACAATTCTGAAAGGGAACAGATGTATGAAAATCAATATACATTGCGGTATGCGTTGACATTTCGTTGCGCGTTATTCTGAAAGAAACTGTGTTAATCGGGGGTTATTTGCCATGTGTTTATCCAGATGGTTCTTAAATGTTTCGACAGTATTACAGTTTACAATGTTCGAGGGTAGTCTGTTCCAGTTATTCACAACGCGGTTGAAGAAGAAATGCTTCGCCTCGTGAGAATGAAAACGCTTGCCTATAATCTTATAACCATTGTTTCTCGTGTTTGCTTGATTCATCGTAAATAATTCGCTTACATTTAGGTTGCTGAATCCCTTGAAGATTTTGAACACCTCTATTAGGTCACCTCTCATTCTGCGCTTTGTTCTATCTATCTATCTATTGCCAGATGCCTTACTCCCCTTACGAGGGTGGCCATACACAGAATGCCCCCAAGTGGACCTATTCCCTGTGAGAGGGACAACCCGAGCCAGTTTAGTGAAGGACTTACAGGATTGACCACTCAATTTAGGATCCGTCCGGCTCCAAGGCCCTCTGTGTATCTTGTTAGCACTATTTTTCTACAGTGGTGTTCGGCTAATCCATCCACTAACCTGCCTTACCTTTAGGTAAGCAGTACAGATTTGTATCAGGTTTACTCCCCTAGACAGGTTGCCAACCAAGGCTGACGAGTCCCATCCACCCGGGTTATGGATGGGACTGTTCCACTGCGCTTTGTTAAGCTAAACAAATTTATTTCTTTTAAGCGCTCTTCGTACGGTTTATTACGCAATCTGGGTATCATTTTAGTGACTCTGCGTTGCACCCTTTCAAGTTTATTTATGTCCTTTCGGTAGTACGGTGACCAGAATTGCACGCAGTATTCGAGATGGGGACGCACCAATGAGTTGAATAGAGTATTTTTTCTGATTTGAATTTGAATGTTCTGCCGATGAAACCCACCAATTTATTAGCAGTTTTTATTACCTCTGTACACTGTTTACTCGGCTTCAGGTCACTTGATATTATAACTCCCAGATCCTTTTCATTATTTGTATTTGATAGTTGAATGTTGTTCATTGAGTAATCTTTTTTAGCGTTGTTACTACCGATGTGTAATACTTTGCATTTTTCTATGTTGAATTTCATTTGCCATTTTACTGCCCAGTTTTCTAAAGTGTCTAGGTCACCTTGTAGTTTTTGCCAATGTACTGTTGAGGTTACTTTATTAGTAATTTTTGTATCGTCAGCAAATTTCGAAATTTTGCATTCTATTCCTTCGTCTAAGTCGTTTATGTAAATTATAAAAAGAATAGGACCTAATACCGAACCCTGGGGAACGCCACTATTTACTTTGCACCAATCTGATTCTTCACCATTTATTACAACTCGTTGTTTACGGTCTGAGAGCCAATTTTCGAGCCATTTCAGAGTTTTTCCTGTTATGCCATGAGCTTTTATTTTGTCAATTAGTCTCTTGTGGGGTACGGTATCGAAAGCTTTCTGAAAATCGAGATATATTATATCAACTGCTCTATCCTTATCATATGATCAATAGAAATGGAGGAGGAGTTCTGTTTTTTATAAAGGAAAGTCTTAATCCCATCTTAATGTCAAAACCTCAAATTGCGAATATAGACATATCTTACGTACTATTAAATAATAAACGAGGAACTAAAATAACACTAGCTTTATTATACAGACCCCCATCTCAATCAGTGCAAACTGACAGTGAAATTTATGAACAAATTACAGAAATAACTAACATACAAGATACCGTAATTCTTAGCGATTTCAACTTACCCGTGACTAAATGGGGCGATATTCTTTCTTCACACTCTGGACACGACCTCTATGCTAACTTGCAAGAGAGTTCACTTTTTCAATTTGTACAATCTCCGACCCGTGGTAATAATGTGCTTGACCTTGTACTCGCAACAAAAGAAGAATGAATAGAGAATTTGAATGTTGGTGATGAATTCAGTAACAGCGACCATCGTACGATAACTTTCACTTTAAAGTTTACTAGTAACAAATCAAATAGCAGCATTGAGAAAGTCCCTAATTTCAAGAAAGCAAATTTTCATAAACTTAAATCAAAGCTTAAAGAAACTGACTGGAGCTTTCTGGCTAACAATAACGACATAAATACATCTTGGGAGTGTTTCACAACCACTTACCTTAAGGCAGTGCAAGACTGCATACCATCGAAAATACGGCGTCCAGGCCATAATGATAAGCCCAAATGGTGGAATAAAGATATTTCAGACTGTCTGCTTGCTAAAAAATTTGCTAATGATAGATTAAAATCCTCACAAAATTACGAAGAACGGGTGAAATTTGTAGAGTTACGACGCAAAGCCAAAAAGTTAATTAAGCAAATTAAAAAGACCCTGGAGTTACATGTTGCGAATCAAAGTAAAACAAACCCGAAAGAATTCTATAGTTATATCAGAAAGAAAAAAGTACTTACTTCAACTGTTGGACCGTTAGTCGATGAAAATGGAGAATACACCAAAGACGAAGTACAAATGAGTAATGCCCTCAATACCTTCTTTGCATCAGTTTTTACAACCGAAGACCTCAGTGATATCCCTACACCATCGCCGATTCAGATTGATAATTCAGATGTTCTAAGCAATATCACCGTTACAGAGAGAGAAGTATTGAATTGTTTAGAGAAACTCAAGGTAAATAAAACGCCTGGACCTGATACAATCTCACCTAGAGTTCTAAAGGAAGCTAAGGATGAGCTCTCCAAACCACTGACATTGCTATTCAATGAATCCTTGCAGTCTGGGACTATGCCTGATCAGTGGAAGCTAGCCAACGTAACACCGATATTAAAAAAAGGCAGCAAATCCCTACCCAGTAATTATCGTCCAATTAGCTTAACCTCAATTGTATGTAAAATGCTAGAAACGGTCATAAGAGACAGACTCGTAAATCACTTAGAGGCAAATAACTTACTTAAAGATACTCAACACGGCTTTCGTAAAAAACGTTCCTGTTTAACAAACCTCTTAGACTTCTTCCACGATATCCTCAACCTCTACGATGAGAGTAAAGCTGTAGATATTATATACCTTGATTTTCAAAAGGCCTTTGACAAAGTTCCCACAAACGTTACTGCTAAAACTAAAAGCGCATGGAATACAAGACGGTGTGTTGAAATGGATAGAAAATTGGCTCAGCGACAGAAAGCAAAGAGTAGTCATAAACGGTATGGCATCTAAATGGACCAATGTAAGTAGCGGGGTACCCCTGGGATCGGTACTAGGACCAATTCTCTTTCTAATTTACATCAACGACATAGATGAGGGTCTCACCTGTACAATCTCAAAATTTGCTGACGATACAAAAATTGCAAATAGCGTACTCTCAAAAGATCAAGTTGACGATATGCAACACAATCTAGATAAATTGTCATGTTGGGCCCAAATTTGGCAAATGAGTTTCAATGCGGATAAATGTAAAGTACTACATATCGGATACCTAAATGAGAAAGCAAACTATTCGATGAATGGCACTCAGCTTAAGAATGTAAACAAAGAAACCGATCTGGGAGTAACAATATTGAGTAACCTAAAACCGAGTCAACAATGTTCAGAAGTTGTTAAGAAGGCAAATAAAATAATTGGCTTTATAGGCAGGTCATTTGAGCATAAATCCAAAGAAGTTATCCTAACACTTTACAATTCCTTAGTCCGCCCTCTTCTGGAATACTGCATTCAATCCTGGTGCCCTTATTACCAAAAAGATATAAACAAGCTAGAACGAGTTCAACGTAGAGTTACCAAAATGATACCTAGCCTAAAGAACAAACCATACGAAGAGCGTCTTAGAGAATTAAATCTATTTCCTTTAACCCAGCGCAGATTAAGAGGTGACTTAATTCAAGTGTTCAAAATCATAAAAGGCATCGACAATATGAACTGTAGTAAGTACTTCACTATCAACCAATCTAATTACACGCGGGGAAACGGTTGCAAAATTATTGGTAAATCTTTTAACTCACACGAATCTAAGAATTTCTTCTTCAATCGAGTTGTCAACTTGTGGAATGGGCTTCTCCAAGACGTTATAGACTGCAGCACCGTTGATTCATTTAAACGTTTTTTACGAAAGCCGTGTTGAGTATCTTTAAGTATGTTATTTTCCTCTAAGTGATTTACGAGTCTGTCTCTTATGACCGTTTCTAGCATTTTACATACAACTGAGGTTAAGCTAATTGGACGATAGTTACTGGGTAGGGATTTGCTGCCTTTTTTGAATATCGGTGTTACGTTGGCTATCTTCCACTGATCAGGCATAGTTCCAGACTGCAAGGATTTATTGAATAGTAATGTCAGTGGTTTGGAGAGCTCATCCTTAGCTTCCTTTAGAACTCTAGGCGAGATTGTATCAGGTCCAGGCGTTTTATTTACCTTGAGTTTATCTAAACAATTCAATACTTCTCTCTCTGTAACGCTGATATTGCTTAGAACATCTGAATTATCAATCTGAATCGGCGATGGTGTAGGGATATCACTGAGGTCTTCTGTTGTAAAAACTGATGCAAAGAAGGTATTGAGGGCATTACTCATTTGTACTTCGTCTTTGGTGTATTCTCCATTTTCATCGACTAACGGTCCAACAGTTGAAGTAACTACTTTTTTCTTTCTGATATAACTATAGAATTCTTTCGGGTTTGTTTTACTTTGATTCGCAATATGTAACTCTAGGGTCTTTTTACTTTGCTTAATTAACTTTTTGGCTTTGCGTCGTAGCTCTACAAATTTCACCCGTTCTTCGTCATTTTGTGAGGATTTTAATCTATCATTAGCAAAATTTTTAGCAAGCAGGCAGTTTGAAATATCATTATTCCACCATTTGGGCTTATTATTATGGCCTGGACGCCGTATTTTCGATGGTATGCAGTCTTGCACTGCTTTTAGGTAAGTGGTTTCTAATAACTTCCAAGATGTATTTATGTCGTTATTGTTAATTAAAAAGCTCCAGTCAGTTTCTTTAAACATAGTTCTAAGTTTATGAAAGTTTGCTTTCTTGAAATTAGGGACTTTTTCGATGCTACTATTTGGTTCGTTACTAGTAAAGTTTAAAGTGAAAGTTATCGTACGATGGTCGCTGTTACTGAATTCATCACCAACATTCAAATTCTCTATTAATTCTTCTTTTGTTGCAAGTACAATGTCAAGAACGTTATTACCACGGGTCGGTGTTCGAACAAATTGATAAAGCGAACTCTCTTGCAAGTTCATATACAAGTCATGTCCGGAGTGTGAAGTAAGAGTATCGCCCCACTTGGTCACAGGTAAATTAAAGTCGCCAAAAAATATGGTATCTTGTGAGTTACTTACATCTGCAATTTGTTCATAAATTTCTCGGTCAGTTTGCACTGATTGAGCTGGAGGTCTGTATATTAATGCAAGTATTATTTTTGTACCTTTATTATTCTTTATTAGCACAAAAGATGTGTCGACGTTCACAATTTGAGGTTTTGACAAGAGGGTCGGGTTAAGACTTTCTTTGATATAAAATAAAACGCCACCTCCATTTTTATTATTCGGCTTCTCTCAAACATTACATAACCGGGAAGTGAATACTCTGCTAAAAAGTCTCTATCTACTGTATTGAGCCAAGATTCTGTTATACCAATCACATCATAATTTTCAGTAAACACTAGTTCCTCTAAATCTGAAAATGTATTGCGTATGCTACGAGCATTTGCATAGAAAAACTTTAAAGTTGCGGTTTTAGAACTCACAGAACGTTCTTTAATCAAATTTTTGGTTCTGATCGGATCTACATTTACATTCATGGCTGACATCGGTCCTCGGTCGTTATCCCTGGCGGTTTTGAATTTGGGTCGTGTTGGTGGAGCTTTATCCAAATTCGCGGTTCTTGACATATTCGCATTTAATTCCTTCGCAGGTTGCCGCCCTCGCTGTCTTCGGTCCTCCTTCCTGGTTGTCCTGTGCTGAGTCGATTTCTTCTCCGAAAATCCTTCACCGCATCGTTGAGAAGACGCCCAAAACGTGCTGCTCCCACCTGGTTCAGATGAACTCCATCGTCCGAAAACAAATAGTCATCGTAGTAGAAATTGTCCCAGGTGTCGACGAATCCCACGTTTTCCTTCCTGCAGAGGTTTGCTAGACAACGATTTGTGCTGGTGGCTATGTTGTAAAATCGGCTCTCTACACCAAGCCGGGGGACGATTCCTGAGACGATGATCCTTGATGACTTTTCCTTAAACGACTTGATCAGCTGCTGGTACTTTAAAAGCAAATCTTCCGACCGGGTTCGCTGTACATCGTTGGATCCAACGTGGATGACGTACATTGTATTAGCAGGGGCCAGCTTAGATACTTCGTCAACTGCAGCAACTACATCGTCCACACCACCACCAGGGATACAAAAACGCTTCCTGGTCTTAGGTGCTCTGGCGCAAAACTCTGTGAGCTGACCACGTATCATCGAGTCTCCCACGAGCCGGTCTTCTTCTATTTCCGCTTCGTCATCTGAGTCTGCGAGTATCTGGAAGCGGTTTTGACACTCGGTAATCGGTATGGGTTTCCTGGTCTTGGGGCAAACGTTGTTCCTCACGACACGAAAGTTGTCTTGAGGGGGAAGAGAGTTACTATTTGTTTCTTGAGTATCGGAACCATCAGATGAAATGGCTACTGCAGGCGTTGAATTGTTGGCAGTTGACGTTGGGGCGTTGGTGGCTGCTGGAGATGCGGTGACAATTGAAGTTTGTGGTACTCCAACGTTGAGTGTTACAAACTCTTGGAGTGATTCCAGCTTCATGGTGAGGACGTTGATCTTGTTGTAGGCTTCATCTAATTTCACTGTCAAATTCTCTTGTTGCTGGCAGAGACGGCAGAGTTGAAGATCGACAGTAACAAAAATGGACTCACCAAACCTACCGGCGCAGTTCGTACAAGTGCGAGGCATGGTAACAGTCAGTTTCTTCAGATCACTTCACTCACTTTAAAACACTTAACTCACTTTAAAACACTTCACTCACTTTAGAAACACTTCAATCACTTCAACCAAAAACAAATATGTTGAAATACACAACAATAGGTTATCAGGGGTGATAGCCTAACCGAAAACAAAAAAATTGAGATACGCAGAATTAGGCTTCCAGGGGCGATAGCCTAACCAAAAGTTTTTTAAAAATTGAAATACGCACCAATAGGCTACCAGCGTTGAATAGCCTAACCGAAAATACTAAAATTGAAATACGCAGAAATAGGCTACCAGGTGTGATAACCTAACCTTAAACAAATATATATATATAACAGAATATGTAACTAAATATACAATTCACCAAATAGAGATTATATAAAAATAAAGTGTGACTGCACACAAGGGGTTAATATACTGTATCAACAGATGGCCCTGGTGTCACTGTAGCCTAGTAAAGCAGTAGCCTACTCTTTTTAGATAAAACATACAAAAATTATCAGTCAAAGGTTACTACAAGATCGTGCAAGCAACAACTAAAATTACAGATATATATAGCTACAGTAGGATACTAAATACAATATCTACTAGAGTTAATAAGAACAACAGATTGGCTGGCTATAGGCTAGGCTAGGTTTGGATTAGATTAAAAGCTTGACAGGTTGGGTTAGGCTAGGTTAGTTTGTACAAATACCACCCTTAGCTTAAAGTAAAATCACTCTGAGGAGAAAAAGTCAAGAATATATCTAGGGGGAAAAGATAAATGAATGCACTTAAATTTACTACAAAATTGGCTGGAATTTAATATGTATAATCCCCCCAAAAAAGTTTGTTTACAAAATGGCGTCGGCGTTCGTTCCTGTAGGCAGGTTAGTTAGTACACAATATTGTTTATTAGCAAATTAATATGCAAAGCTTTACTTACATACAAGGCAGTTAAATTGATACTTACTACAGTAGGTAATGGGTAAAATTAGGGGCTACGATTTTATATCGAATAAGAAGAGAGTGTTTGTTTACAAACAAAACAAAACAAAACAACAGATGGCGCTAGTGGCGCCCTGTCCGAGCAGGAGTCTTGTGATAAACACAAAGTTTATCAGTCAATACACAGCGAAATATCGTGCAGTGTTACTTACTAAGCTACAGGATGGTTAAACGTGTTCTTAACCACCTTTCATGCACAAGAATGAAGAGGATGAGTAGTTAATACTCAAATTATGATCGATATCGTGAGAGCGTTGACAGAGAGTCTGCAGCGTCTGGCGGTAGCGAGGTGAGGGTACCAGGGTGAGCAGTACTAGCAGCATACACCACATCTACTCTCTCTCTCTCTCTCTCTCTACTAATCCGGCAGTACTAGCAGCATACACCAAATCTACTCTCTCTCTCTCTCTACTAACCCAGCAGTACTAGCAGCATACACCACATTTACTCTCTCTCTCTCTCTCTACTAACCCAGCAGTACTAGCAGCATACACCACATCTACACTCTCTCTCTCTCTCTCTCTCTCTCTCTACTAACCCAGCAGTACTAGCAGCATACACCACATCTACTCTCTCTCTCTACTAACCCAGCAGTTCTAGCAGCATACACCACATCTACACTCTCTCTCTCTCTCTACTAACCCAGCAGTACTAGCAGCATACACCACATCTACTCTCTCTCTCTCTCTCTCTCTCTCTACTAACCCAGCAGGACTAGCAGCATACACCACATCTACTCTCTCTCTCTCTCTACTAACCCAGCAGTACTAGCAGCATACACCACATCTACTCTCTCTCTCTCTCTCTCTACTAACCCAGCAGTACTAGCAGCATACACCACATCTACTCTCTCTCTCTACTAACCCAGCAGTACTAGCAGCATACACCACATCTACTCTCTCTCTCTCTCTACTAATCCAGCAGTACTAGCAGCATACACCACATCTACTCTCTCTCTCTCTTTACTAACCCAGCAGTACTAGCAGCATACACCACATCTACTCTCTCTCTCTCTCTCTACTAACCCAGCAGTACTAGCAGCATACACCACATCTACTCTCTCTCTCTCTCTCTCTACTAACCCAGCAGTACTAGCAGCATACACCACATCTACTCTCTCTCTCTACTAACCCAGCAGTACTAGCAGCATACACCACATCTACCCTCTCTCTCTCTCTCTACTAACCCAGCAGTACTAGCAGCATACACCACATCTACTCTCTCTCTCTACTAACCCAGCAGTACTAGCAGCATACACCACATCTACTCTCTCTCTCTCTCTCTACTAACCCAGCAGTACTAGCAGCATACACCACATCTACTCTCTCTCTCTCTCTCTACTAACCCAGCAGTACTAGCAGCATACACCACATCTACTCTCTCACTCTCTCTCTCTCTACTTACCCAGCAGTACTAGCAGCATACACCACATCTACTCTCTCTCTCTCTCTACTAACCCAGCAGTACTAGCAGCAAACACCACATCTACTCTCTCTCTCTCTCTCTACTAACCCAGCAGTACTAGCAGCATACACCCCATCTACTCTCTCTCTCTCTCTCTCTCTCTACTAACCCAGCAGTAATAGCAGCATACACCACATCTACTCTCTCTCTCTCTCTACTAACCCAGCAGTACTAGCAGCATACACCACATCTACTCTCTCTCTCTCTCTCTCTCTCTACTAACCCAGCAGTATTAGCAGCATACACCACATCTATTCTCTCTCTCTCTCTACTAACCCAGCAGTACTAGCAGCATACACCACATCTACTCTCTCTCTCTCTCTCTCTACTAACCCAGCAGTACTAGCAGCATACACCACATCTACTCTCTCTCTCTCTCTCTCTCTCTCTCTACTGACCCAGCAGTACTAGCAGCATACACCACATCTACTCTCTCTCTCTCTCTCTCTCTACTAACCCAGCAGTACTAGTAGCATACACCACATCTACTCTCTCTCTCTCTCTACTAACCCAGCAGTACTAGCAGCATACACCACATCTACTCTCTCTCTCTCTCTCTACTAACCCAGCAGTACTAGCAGCAAACACCACATCTACTCTCTCTCTCTACTAACCCAGCAGTACTAGCAGCATACACCACATCTACTCTCTCTCTCTCTCTCTCTCTACTAACCCAGCAGTAATAGCAGCATACACCACATCTACTCTCTCTCTCTCTACTACCCCAGCAGTACTAGCAGCATACACCACATCTACTCTCTCTCTCTCTCTACTAATCCAGCAGTACTAGCAGCATACACCACATCTACTCTCTCTCTCTCTCTCTACTAAGCCAGCAGTACTAGCAGCATACACCATATCTACTCTCTCTCTCTCTCTCTCTACTAACCTAGCAGTACTAGCAGCATACACCACATCTACTCTCTCTCTACTAACCCAGCAGTACTTGCAGCATACACCACATCTAATCTCTCTCTCTCTACTAACCCAGCAGTACTAGCAGCATACACCACATCTACTACTCTCTCTCTACTAACCCAGCAGTACTAGCAGCAAACACCACATCTACTCTCTCTCTCTCTACTAACCCAGCAGTAATAGCAGCATACACCACATCTACTCTCTCTCTCTCTCTCTCTCTACTAACCCAGCACTACTAGCAGCATACACCACATCTACTCTCTCTCTCTCTCTCTACTAACCCAGCAGTACTAGCAGCATACACCACATCTACTCTCTCTCTCTCTACTAACCCAGCAGTACTAGCAGCATACACATCTACTCTCTCTCCCTCTCTCTACTAACCCAGCAGTACTAGCAGCATACACCACATTTACTCTCTCTCTACTAACCCAGCAGTACTAGCAGCATACACCACATCTACTCTCTCTCTCTACTAACCCAGCAGTACTAGCAGCATACACCACATCTACTCTCTCTCTGTCTACTAACCCAGCAGTACTAGCAGCACACACCACATCTACTCTCTCTCTCTACTAACCCAGCAGTACTAGCAGCATACACCACATCTACTCTCTCTCTCTCTCTCTACTAACCCAGCAATACTTGCAGCATACACCACATCTACTCTCTCTCTGTCTACTAACCCAGCAGTACTAGCAGCACACACCACATCTACTCTCTCTCTCTACTAACCCAGCAGTACTAGCAGCATACACCACATCTACTCTCTCTCTCTCTCTCTCTACTAACCCAGCAATACTTGCAGCATACACCACATCTACTCTCTCTCTCTCTCTCTCTACTAACCCAGCAGTACTAGCAGCATACACCACATCTACTCTCTCTCTCTCTCTCTCTCTCTCTACTAACCCAGCAGTACTAGCAGCATACATCACATCTACTCTCTCTCTCTCTCTCTCTCTACTAACCCAGCAGTACTAGCAGCATACACCACATCTACTCTCTCTCTCTCTCTCTCTTCTAACCCCAGCAATACTAGCAGCAGACACCACATCTCTCTCTCTCTCTACTAACCAGCAGTGCTAGCAGCATACACCACATTACTCTCTCTCTCTCCTCTTACTAACCCAGCAGTACTAGCCGCATACACCACATCTACTTTCTCTCTCTCTCTCCTAAACCAGCAGTACTAGCAGCATACACCACATCTACTCTCTCTCTCTCTCTACTAACCCAGTAGTACTAGCAGCATACACCA